>OZ038511.1:75728042-75745542 GCA_964036315.1 Acanthosepion esculentum | reverse complement strand
ACAAATTTCCTATTGCCGTAATGTTGCTTTCTTCTGCCTTTTCTATACACATTTTCATGGAAATTGTTCTGATGTTATTTCCTCTTTGCTATCTTGACTTTATGAATTTAAGCGCAGTACTAGATTGACAGTTAGGTCTCATCATTTTAGTATTGTAATTGCTAAAAGTAAGTGTAAGTTCTATGCTAATAATTTCTTCTCCCACACTTCTTACTTTTGGAATTCTCCTCTGGCTTCTTGCTTTCCTGTCAACTCTGATTTTGAAAAGTTTAAATGCAACGTCAATCATCATCCTCTGTCTCCCTGAATCCTGATCTTTTATTGTCCTCTCAGTTTCTTTTACTCATACTAATTCCTTGCATTTTAGTGGCTTTTATCTCTTTGCTTGGTGTGAAATGGAAAAAAAATATATCTAATGAATTCGATCTGAAAATATGAAGATGAAATTACATTGATGTGATGGAAGAACTTTTTGTGTAGCAACTATGATTAATGATAAACTGGCTTCAACTATTATTAAAGTTTTCTTTTCATGTTGACTGACAATTTTTGGTGCTCCATAAAAAAAAAAACCTTCTGATAATTACTGTGAATTTAACAACAGTTAGATATTGGAACTGGATGAAGCTTTTAATAGAAAACCAATGCAGCACAAGACTGTCATGTTGCTATGGAGATAGAGGGAAAATAAAGCAACAGATGGACAATATTTTCAAAGAATAAATTCTGATATTGGTAAATATATATTTTTAGCAGGAAAGCAAGAACTGGAAAAGCAAAATAGCAAAAATAAACACTGCTATATGAAATATGTAATTCTGATGACAGCATTGGTTGGAATGATTTCAGTAAATTTAGCAAATGGCCAATTGTGCCTGATAGTTTGAATATGATTGCGTCAAAAAGGTTTGCAGCTCAAGGTCAAAATGTTATTTTTCTGAGAAGAAATAGCAATGTTATTGAAACTACTGATGGATTTTGGGAGGTGACAGCCAGTCTATGTAAAGTTTCACCAATATGTCCAAAAGCAGTTGGTCACTTTGCTTGTATTCTTACTTCTTGTAATCAATGGCAGTTGTCACACACTGCGACTGTCATGGCTCCATACTTATAAGGTCCATACATATACAACGAGAAAAATCAAACAAGACATTTTTAGTTTTTAAACATCTACCAGAGTTTTTCAATAGAAAGCTATAGAAATGTTATGTTTCTACTTAGGTTATGCCTTATGCTATACTATGCCTTTGTCTTATGCTTCTACTTTTGTTATGCCTTATGCTATGTTATGCCTTATACTATGCCTTTGTCTTATGCTTCTACTTTTGTTATGCCTTATGCTATGTTATGCCTTATACTATGCCTTTGTCTTATGCTTCTACTTTTGTTATGCCTTATGCTATGCCTCTACTTATGTTGTTACTTATATTGTTCCTTATGTTATGCCTTATCTTATGCTTCTACTCCTACATGGCAGCAAATGAGACAATGGTATTACAAAGGAGTGCTGTAAAGTTCTTCATCTGGTCTTCTTCCCAAAGTCAATATTTCAATGACCAAACTTCAAAATACAGATTTTGGAATAGATTTTAGACCAAGAACTTTCCAACACTTCCTCATACTTGAGACAATAATTTATATTGCCTCTATCATCTGGGCTAATTGATTATATTTTTTTTTCTTTTTACAGTTTATCAAACTTTCTTGAGTTATTTAAAGCCAAAACATAAAAGAATAATTATTTTTTGCATATGAATATTGCATTAACCATTTTTTTTCATTCCATTTTTGGTCTGATCTGGCTCTTGTAAAGACAGAGTGTAGCAGGAGGAGTCAGATACTTACTGGAGCGCTAGGAGAGTCCAAACATTTTCCCAACATCTTTAGCAATAGATTGTTGAAATTTATCAGATACAAGTGATGGCATATGTAGAATAGATAAGTGTTTAAAAGGAGGAACTATAACGCGCATATTCTGAGGATATGTAGGCTAGATAACAGCCAACTGTAGATTTGGAGAGGTTAAGCACAGAGATTGGGGAAGCATCCCCCCAGGAGTTGTTCTGAGAAGTAAGCTGTTTGAATGGAACTTTCTCCTTATCAAAAAATTGATTTCTTTCTTTATTTTATGGCTTATCAATCTTTTGTGGGTTAAAGGTGTAACATTTTGGGGACTGTAAGAATTTTTTTTTCTGAGTGAATATTGCATTAAAAATATTTTGGAGATGATTTCTCCTGATAAAAATCCTACTATTTAACCCATAGATGGGAAGAGGAGAAAAAGCTTTTATGGCTTATCACTTTTTTTTGTGAGTTATTTAAGGTTGTAACATTTTTTTTGCAGTTTTACGAGTGAATATTGCATTAACAATATTTTGGAGATAGGACTTTTATCTGGAAAAATCATTATTATTTAACCCATAGTTGGAGGGAGAAAAGCTAGATACATGCCTTTCCCAAGTGTATATTTGTGCATAAGCGTATGTAACAAAGTCAAACAGAATTCGAAATTGGTTCCCCAACTTCTCATATTGAACTCCTATCCATTATATTGCTATCATTTGGGAGATGTAACACTGGTTTTCCATCAGAATTGATTACAAGCTGAATAACAAGGTCTTCATAGGTGCTTTATGTTCATTGAAAAGTATCAAAGACAGAAGACAAAGGATTGTCGTTAATGCTCTGTGAGACAAGAAGAAAGAGATAATTCATATTTCTTGGGTGAATGCTTCACACCAACTTGCAGGCTGTTTTGTCAACTAATAAATAACTACAGTGCGACTACAGGTCATTATTAGTACAGAGTGATCAAGGGCAGGGGTTCCCAAGCCTTTTTTTTTGCGCCATCACCCACTTTTACATGGAACATTTTCCCATCACCCACCTATATAGAAAATATTCAAAAACATACCAAAATTGTTTCGTAAAAGTTTCTTCTTCCTGTATATACCATGTCTCTTCAGAACGTAGGTGATCATGGCTCTCCACAATTTTGTGTCCTTTGTAGACATTTATTACTGGTTGATAAACTGACTTTATGAAGCAGTAAAAAATATCAAATGCAGGTAACAAGTAATGCTAACATATGTGACAGCTGCTGCTACCATATTAAAGAAAAAAATGAAAACAAACTTGACAATTGCAAACAACATATATATATATAATTTAGTTTTATGGTGTAGGGTTGACATTGCAAGTGTTAAAAAAAATTAAATAATTTTTTATTATAAAATTAAAAAGAATATCCACTACATTGCAACTTATAAAAATTCAGCAAATATTTTTTTGCTGTTGTTGGTCTTCCCTTATCTGATTTATATATCCGAAAAAAGAAATGTTATATTATCTAAAGAACTATTTGAATGCTAATGACCCTTCTCAAAACCATAGAAAATACCAAAATATTCCTGATTTGCAATGAGATTTATATCTTATCTTGGAATGTGATGTAGTTATTTAGCCACCTGTTTTTTTTTATACAGGTTTTTTTGGAGGGTAGCATAGATTGAAATACATTTTAATACTCAAAATCCAATAGCCACCATTTTTTGTTCAGTTGCTCATAACCCACCAGTTGGGAGGGAATATTGCCCACCAGTCAGGGTGGGAGGTATCGCCCAGGTTGGGAAACCCTGATCTAGAGTGAATTGCAAAATAACAAGAAATACCTTCCAAAAACTAAGCAAAGTATTAAGAAACAGAAAAAATCTATTTGAAACAAAGAAAAGACTACTGAACTGTTACATGATATCAGTTCTCCTATATGGCAGTGAATGCTGGACAATCTCATCACAGATGAAGAAGAGACTTGAAGCAGCAGAAATATGTCTCTACAGAAAAATACTGAGAATACTGACTGTAATTCATGGACTGAACATGTGAGCAACAATAAAATTTTAGAGAAAATGGAAACAAAAAGGACACATACTGAAATCTCTAGGGCATATAATGAGGAAAGAGGGTTTGGAAAATCTGATACTCACAGTACATATTGAAAGTAGGAAGGACAGATGAAAACGGTGCATAACATATTTAGTGAGATTGAGTAAATGGATGGCTGAGCAAGGTTTAGGAGGGAAAATAAAATGACAAAATCTATTAAGAGCTACAAAGGACAGGAAATTGTGGAGAGCCATTATAGTCTACATCCTGAAGGGTCATGACCTCTAGAAGAATAAAAAGATGAAAAGAAATATTAATATGTAAATCTGTTTATATTTCACAGCTGAGGTATTGTAACTATTTACATTGTCGTCCTCATTTTTATTCTCATATTCATGACGTTTTGACTGTTATCTGCTCCAGCCTTCTTCAGTTACTAACGGAAAATAACTGAAACTGAGAAATCCAGAAAAACATGGCACGTGGAACGAGAACAATCCACCCCAGTGAAGGCCAGAGTGTACAACAGGTGAAATATCGTGAATATGGCAATAAAGATTACGACAACATTCCGAACAATGTAAATAATATGTAAATTGTTTGGTACTAGAGTGGCTCTCATATAAAGCTACTAGGCAGCTACATTGAACCAGGAGGCAGCCATATTGAAACAGTAATGATCCAAGTGATAATCAGCCTACAACATGCATATCTTTAACTGAATGTGAAAACAATTTCAATGTAAAGAAAGTCAATTTGCAATTCTATCTATAATAGCTGCATAAAGATAGAAAATTAAGTAAATGCACAAACATAAAAAGGAATGAAAGACAAGGATGTGTCTTCTCACCAGATTTATTCAACCTTGATAGTGAAGCTGTAGTTTGTCTTCACTTGTGAGAGAATCAATTTTACTGTCTTTCTTGTCAGTTCTTTTGATGTTCACTTTGGCAACAATAATTCTCTTCTTTTTTTTTTTTGTCTTCTTGTTCTCTTATCTCTCATGTTCTTTCATCCACTGCAGAAAATCCACACTCAACTATGCAACGATCAAAGGATCAAAAACAATTCCCTCATCGGTAATGCGATTTTTTATGTTCTTTTTCCATGGTCAGAAATTGGCATGTTACCCATCAAAATCTCATATTTGCGAGAATGTAAAATAATAAATAAAATATTTACCTTATGAGTGGCCATCTTTTTCTTTTTTTACTTTGCATTTCTCTACATTTGATGCAGATATGAAGTCTCTGTGCCAACAGTAAGTCATTTTTTTTCTTTATTTGCTTTTGCCTTCAGTTCTTCAACCACAGAAGCATTACTGAGAGAATTAGAAGTCCCACCATTATTCATTATTGCCAGCCACAATCTTAATGTAAGATGACACAGTGTTGGTAGCAGATATAGAAAAGAAACTAGAGGAACTGTTACAGAAGGAAGTAAAAGAAAGAGAGAAGAAAGGAATAACCATCAATTGTAAGAAGGCAGAATGTATTCTTGTCAGCAATGGAACAGCCCAAGACGAAATCTATAAATTGGAGATAGCAAAAATGAAGCAAGTACAAAAATTTGAATATCTGAGAAGTGTTTAAATAGAGGAGAGTAAATGTGACATTAAAATCTGAAGATGCATTAAAATAACAAAAAGACACCTTCCAAAAGCTGAAACTTTCATTAGAATCAAAGAAAAGAGTGCTCAACTGCTATGCAATATCAGTCCTCATATAGAGCAGTGAATACTGGACAATCTTCTCATAAATGAAGGATGCTGAGAATACCATGGATAACATGTGAGTAATGAGGAAGTATTACAGAAAATGGAAACAGAAATAATGCTTATACTTAGAATCAGAAAGAGATAGTTGAAATTTCTCAGGTATTTTATGAGGAAAAGGGTTTGGAGAATTTGATACTCAGAAGACAAGAGAGACAAAAGAAAGTAGCAAATAGGGGTTGTCAAAATAGGGATTAAGAGTGATAGCAAAAAACAAAACTTACTAAGAGCTACAAAAGACAGGAAGTTGTGGAGAACCATGATTACCAAAGTGACATGGCACATGGAAGAAGAAGAATCCATAATAGAGAAAATGTCATATGCTTTTTTAATGAATCTATTTAGATAAAAAAAAAAAAACATTAGGATTCATTTGAGTAATCAGTAAATGTTGATTCTTCACTAAAAAAAAAAAAAAAATGCCTCAATATTAGCACATGTAAATTTACATAGCACTGTTACCCTTCATTCAATTAGCGTATTTTGCACTGCTGCTGAGGTCACCACTCCCTTCAGTCTCACAATTATGGTTCATGGTGACATTCAAGGCAGAATAGTCCAATGGCTTGCCAGTTCCTTTTGCATCGGTGATGTTGAGGTGACCCCGTCTCTCCCTTTTAGAAGCTAAAGAATCAAGGCCTACAAGGCACCAAATTGTTTAAATTCAAAGTTTTTCTTCTCTTAGACTGGGAGTGATGTATGGAGGCAGTGTGCATGACCCCCTTTTGACCATAACAGAACATTACATTTGGGGATAGCTTGACTGCAGGAATTGCGGGTAAGTTGTCAGTGTTAAAAGCCAACTACCTTCAGGGCCCCACTCTGAGTTTTGTCTGGATTAACTTCCATAGACTTTTCTGTGTTTTGGATATAACCACAAGGCAGCAGGAGACCAGGATTTTCCTTCCGCTCCATGAACTGCCTCCCTTGGGCTATTGAGCTTCATCTGCCCAAAGCACCTGCTTAGGTGCCAGTTTTCTGTCTTCGCCCATTCTCCAGCTTTGGTTATTGCAGAAAACAAATATGCAGGTGGATGGCAGAATAGGGAGAAAGAAATTTAGCTTTCTGCTACTTACCAGTCCTGGGTATGACAATAAACTACATATGGCAGCATTGCCTCTGATCAGGAGAGTGTAGGTTTTGAGAAGCGTGGAACCACCTCTTAACTGAAGTTGTTCCCAAGTCAACCCTTGACCCAAGGTGGTAGCACCTGTTAGGGTCCCAGCTATGGGCAAATAGTGATCCCACCAACAAAAAACAACAATACATTTACATAGTAAAATTACCAGCAATTCATTTTTATAAAAAATTACCAACAATACATTTTATCTGCAAGCTAAAAAACATGTTTATACTGAAATTATAAAATTATGTACAAAATATATTTAGTTGAAGCCATAAAATTGCATTCAAAGTATTTAGATTTCAGCATTAATTAACACATTGAGGTTAATACGTTACTAAACCAAATCAACTAAACAACCAACCAACTACTTACTGATTTATCCATTGAGCATACCAGTTTCTGAAACTCAATAACTGTAGAATATGTAGGTCATACAACACTAAGTACTCTTTATGCTCACCAATTCTACAAGGTCAACACAACTAATTATTCTATCCAATGGCCACAAATATTGAAGATAATGCTTTTTTTTTTCTTTCTAACAAGTGTAAAATATCCAGTCAGCCATAATTTAAATATTTATTTTTTCAGCATTATTAAAATATATTTCTTTATATATATTTCACTATATATAATATATAGGTATTACGGAATGTAGAAAATGTCTCTCTGTTAAACAAATCATCACCACGTCATTTTGTTGTAAAAAAAATTTATAAAATCACTTATTGAATTCCTTTGTATTTTCTTAGTTTTTATTGTTACTGATTTCATGCAACATCGATTTTTAACAGTTACATGAAATACTTATTAGCCATAGTTTGTTTAACGGCATATCAACTCCTTATGGGTCATTTAATGCGGAAATTTAATTTTCTTGGGATCTTTCAAGTAATAACATAATACGTTACTCTGCTTTCACAAAGGAATACAAAAATGGATTCTAATCTGTTCAGGAATATATATTTATTTTGTAAAATTACAAAATTGTGGCACAAGGCCAAAGGGAAAGTGGGAAAAAGGTTGGTCTTTACTAACTATCCTAGTCCTAGTTAATCACAATCATGACACATTCATTCAATACAATATGCTCAATCACCACAAGAACTTGTCCATCACCTCCCGATCCTACATGTACCACAATACAACATATTCACAATGGACTTACAAAACACTCCATAATGTAAAAAATTGTCTTTTTTTTTTTCTTTTTACAAAAATATATAAAAATTTATATAATAATGAAAATGATAATGGGAAGAAATGAACCCAGAAACAAAAATAAACTAGAACAAAACAGATGTTAGAGGACCCGTCCACTCCTCAAAATAATGAAAGTGGACACTGTATTGTGCCGTTCGACACGATCAAACAGCACACTCACTTGTGTCTCTTAGGGAGTGAGGAATGAAAAATTAAGCAGTGGAGTGGGAAAAAAATAAAGTCTGCCCCAGCCGAGATGTAAAAATGTGGACAAAACCAAACTTGGAGAGGTTGGGAATCTCAATATGGCTCGTAACAAAATAGAGTGCAGGGAACCACACTCAGGAACAACACTTATTCACATTAACAAGGAAAACATGAAACAGTTTAAATTAACCAAGGGAGGGTTCACAGGAAACCAACCCATTGTGCTCAAGCGGACTTAAAAGAGAAAATCAAGGCTAGTTCTGTTCACACGAACCAGGCTCAACATAGATACCCACCTTTCGCTAAAATCTGTCAATATCAAAATATGTTCATCCTGAGCTGATGCCCAAAGAATCCAACCAAATCCTGATGAGAATAATGCTAATATCGCAATATTCCCTCCTTTTGTGACGTCCATACCACCATTCCTCCCACAGCTGGCAATGTGAGAAATACCATCTGTTTCACCATGGAGAACAGGGACAACACAGGCATAAACAGATTAATGGACACAAGCTGATCGGGAACAATATGAGCCATCAACTCGCCAACATAGTCCCAGAACGGGCACACCTGAGGACAATGGTAGAAAGCGTATGAAGCCATTTCTTCTAAACCAAGGTCACACCAATGACAGTCAAGCAAATACGACCAGCCCCATCTGAAGGCTACATCATTGAGAGGTAGCATGTTACGAATCAGTCACCAGGTAAGTGAAAACTCAGAGTTGCTGAGGTAGTTCACCACTGGTGCCCAAGACCAGAAAGAGCGTAACACTGATGCTGACAAGATGAACCAGCCACAAAGGTAGTCTCTCATGACCCCCTCCACTAAATCATGATACAATAGCCTATGAGGCCATGAAAAGTTAGTGGACTGAGATAGAACAGGAATTTCAATTGATTTCGAGATTTACAATGGCGTCCCTAACACTCTCTTCAAAAATCAAATCTTCTGTCAATACATGGCATAGGAAGACCCACCTTGAAGCGTGCCAATGCCACAAGTGCAGCATTTCCAGCCCCTATGACACAGACAACAAATCAATAGAGGATAATCAAAAAGACATAAGTGGCACACACCTCTGCCTTACCTTTCACAGACAACTGCCATGGAAGCCAAGTCCGAACCTTTGTACTTCGAATCAATTATTCTTCAGCTGGAGACCAAGCCCGAACAAAACTTCAAGGATGCGGAGGGTTCTGTCTGTCCAACTAAAAGGTTCCAGAAGTGCGACCCCTTTCCTGGCACCAAACTGCAAACCCTGATGACTTGTCATTAATTTTGGCTCTTGTCACCTTCTCATACCACTCAAGTGCCTTCTGTACTACCTCAATGTCGCTACAACACAACACAAAAATAGACAATCGGCATATG
The DNA here is from genome assembly GCA_964036315.1 of Acanthosepion esculentum. Taxonomy (NCBI): domain Eukaryota; kingdom Metazoa; phylum Mollusca; class Cephalopoda; order Sepiida; family Sepiidae; genus Acanthosepion; species Acanthosepion esculentum. Next base: position 75,735,970 of record OZ038511.1, on the reverse strand, counting down.
TGGAAACCCTGGCTCGACCTCCAGGAATGGGAATTCTATGTAGGTCCAAAATATAACATGATTGCAAATAGCAATTTAATTTTATACCAAATGCTGTTTACACACTTGCAAACTATTTTCAAGAGACAGATGACAAGGACTCTCCACACTTTTTTTGTTGCTGTATTTTTTTTGCCCTTTACCAACTCTTTCTTTGTGCTGCCATCCATTCACTTTTTCTTTTATATATCACGCTCCTTCAGAACACAGGTGATTATGGCTCTCCACAACTTCTTGTATTTTCTTGCTATAAGTAACTTTTGCCCCTTTACCAACTCTTTGTTTCTTCCAGCTAATTCATTTTTTCTTTTATATATCTTGCCCCTTCAGTGATCATGTCCCTCCACAACTTCCTGTCTTTTGTTGCTCTAAGTAACTTTTGACTCTTTATCATTTCTCTATCCCTGTTCTGCTATCTATTCACATTTTTATGAGTCATATCCCTTCAGGATGTAGGTGATCATGGCTCTCCACAATTTTCTTGTTGCTATAAGTAACATTTGACCCTTTAGCATTCCTCTTTCTCTGTTCTGCCATCCATTCACTTCATATGTGTGTCAAGTCTCTTCAGAACGTAGGTAACCTTTTGTTGCATTAAGTAAATTTAGATCAGTGATTCTCAATATGGGCCCTTAGGCCCAAAAGTGAACCTGAAAAATATTTTAAATGGGCCTAGAGAGACACCAGAAGCAGTGTAGTCATTTGTTAGGATTTATATTTTCTACTACATTTTGCTTTTGTGAATAAAATGTATTTCCTGTTACATGGAATTTCTATTTGTGCTTATGTGGGTCTGAAATTTTTTGACACGAAAAATGGGCCACAAGAGTAAAAAAAAAAAAAGGTTGGGAAACGCTAACACAGACCCTTTACCAAATCTCTTTCTCCCTGATCTGCCACCCATTTATTTTCTTTTTTCTTTTATATATCATGTCCCTTCAAGAAAAATGTGACCATGGCTCTCCACAATTTCTTGTTTTGTGTTACTCTAAGTAAATTCACCAACTTCTCCAAATCTCTTTCTTCCTGGTCTGCCATCCACCTGCACAAGCTTGTTAAGTACATTACTGTTTCCCCTACTTCTCTCCATTTTAGCCCTGTGAATGTTAAATTCTCTTGACCATCTTTATTCATTATGTATCCCATAAATTTCAGCTGTCTCTTTCAGATTGTAAGTATCAGTTTCCTTGCAGTTCCTAGTTTCTTTAAGACTTCCTTATTCATCACATGTTCAGTTCATGTTATTCTCAGCAGTCAACAGTAGGACTACATCACTGTCTCTTTCTGCTTATAAGTATCAGTTTCCTAGTAGTTCGTATTTTCTTTAAGACTCCCTTATTGCTCACATGTTCTGTCAATATCATCCATCACTACAGCTACACCTGTCACTTAAATTCTTTTCTTCATCTGAGATTAAATTGTTTGATTCATTGCCATGTCAGTGATTAGATATTACGTAAGAGGTCAGCACTGTTGTTTCCAATATATACAAATATTCATATCATTACTTGTGTCCAATATTGTTAATCTGTTTGCCATTTTCTCTTTCAGTTTTGTTATAAAATCATATCAACCATTTCTATTCTTGCTGATTTAGCTAACCACATCTCTAAAAAAATAGGTACGATGCACTAATGTGTTAAATAGTTTCAGCATTTTAGCTTCTTTTATGAAACCATGTCCCTTCAGGACATGGGCAATCATGGCTCTCTCTCTCCTTTTCCCTGTTTCTTATAGCTCTTAATAAGTTTTGTATTTATTATTTCTCTATCTGTCCCTATGGGTATCATATTTTTCAAACCCTCCTTCATCATTACGTGCCCTAGAAATTTTAACTGCCTCTTCCTAAGGCAGGAGCACCAGACCATTTGTGACAGCAATATTCAAAGCATGGACAAATGAGTAGACTGATAAATATATAAAATAGATTTTGGAGAGAAAAATTGTCAAGCATGACAGGGAACCAACTTTCCTAGTAGCAGACCTAGCAATTGATTCAATCTTTCCACTTCTTGTCAGCAGAAAACGTTAGCCCAAGAAGGCGCAACGAGCCACAATCCTGAAGGTTAGAACCAGCCATGTTGACGTGATTAATAGAGATATTTTGGAGACGTTAAAATTAACAAGCGATTCTCTACTCCAGTTAACAGGAGATTATAGGTCATTTTTGAGATCAGCTGCTAATTTGACATTATCAAACTGGTCAGACTTACCATCAAGACATGAGTAAATCATTGATGAAAATTAAGAAAAAAATAGATCCAAAGGATTGAGCCCTGAGAGACACCTGTATTAGTACAAAACGATCTAGAAGAGTGGCCATTCAGGACAACTTTCATTTCACAATTTGATAAGACTGAATCAGTTCAAAAATTTGTCCAGAAATACCATAACCTTTCAACTTGGTGAAGAAGACAGGTATGCCAAACCCTTTTGAACAATTTTGACATGTTCAAAGCAACAGCCCTTTCTTATCTAAAGATTAATAGACTCTTTCAACAACAACCATTAAGTTGGCCTAGAGAAACGAAAGCTATATTGCTTGTCTGAATGAAGACCCTGCAAAGTGAGATGCTTAATTAATTCAGAGATGATTAGGAATTCTAGTAGCTTGCCAAAGAGGTATAAGTCTAATAGTTGGAAAGGTCAGAAGGTTCTGATCTACAGAAGAGAATTTCCAGCAAGCAGGAAAGCAAGGCAATTATTGTACAGTTTAGAGAGAACAGGAGTCAGTTTGGTAGCACATTTCAAAAATACTATTACAAGGATACCATCAGATCCACAGGTTTTGTGGGATCCAGATTAGAGATGATAGTCGAAACCATGGACAGACTTATGTATGCATATCACTCAACAGAGTCTCAATTTTATAACACAATCATATTCGTGAAGGAAATAATAAAAGAAATTGCAAGAAAAGTATCATGTTGTTAATTGGATTCATTTGTTGGATTGGAGGACATGTTGCAGAATATAAATCATGACAAAATCATTATTTGTTGAATAAACAAAGATCTTATTAGGTTTATACAAGTCGGCTATATGAAAAAATATTTGAGAGATAAAGTAAATGGATGATTTCTTCAGCTCGCAGTCCCCAGTTTTTTGGACTGGGTTTCCAGTTTCTTCTAAAATCTTCTGATTATTTTAATTCCCAGTAATCCCTTCCATCCTTATTTGAGGTGAATTCATAAAAAAAAAAATGAAATGTTGGTGTGGAGCAGGTTTAGGGTCATTTTTAAGCCAGTAGCATAAGATAGAACCTGTTTTATAGCATACTTTTATGATATTGTGTGCCGTGAGTGTTGTTTAGCTAAAGTCTGTACTGTGGAGTATCCGATTGAAACCAAACTGTTAGAAATCACTGTCAGTGTCTTTATAGTAATTTATTTCCAGTAAATGATAATTTCCTATTTTCCCAAAATGGGCCAGTACAGTCAAGCAACAATGCAGTAATTATAGTGTTAATATCAAGGCAAACAAAAATAATCAGAAAAAAAATGATAACAAAAAAAAATAACCAAATTACAATTACCTGTGTTAATTGTAATTTTATTTTTATATTTAACAGAACACAGGAGAAAAAAAAATGAGATCAAAATGCAAATACAAAGTAACCTCAGACTCCAAAGGTATTTAATCTATTCATATAATGCAATGGACTACAATGAATACAAGTAAATATTTTTTTTTAATTTGAAAAAAGTATGAGCATTCTTCTTTGAGGTAACAAATTACTTTGCAAGATACACTCCCTAAAATAACGTTTTATGTTGAAGTAATTGGAGCAAATCAGCATGAAGATTTCTGTTTGAGGACACAGAGAAGCATTTAACATTGACAAATACAACAAAGAGAAGAATGATCGTCACAACAGGAATATACATCTAATCTTTATTGTTGTTGTTGCTGCTTTTTTTTTTTAATAATACTGTGTAATGTCCGTTATCAAGTTCACCAAGAGTTGATGGAGGGTCAAGTTCCACATGGGCATGTAAGTACCCATGAAGCTTATACTATTTACCTCATGCAGACCGTTGTCCGCATTTTTATTGCCATATTCACGTTTCAGCCATTTGGCCTTCTTCAAGTGATATATGTTGGAATCCCAGACCACTGGTTGAGTAACAGTGGCATAATGGGTAACGGCTCGGATTGAGGAATCGGAGAACCGAGTTTGAATTCCAGTCGAATCTATTACATTCACTTACGTGCTATAATACTCTTGGGAAAGGTATAAATCCTCTTATTCTCCCACCAGCTATGGGTATAGCAGGACAGACCAGGTTCTATAGCCTTGGATGGCCACTGGTCTACCGCAGAAAGAAATGGCAACCTACTGCAGGAAAAAATTTGCCTCATCAGTCATGACTGCCTAAACGTGTATCACGCACGGCACATAACTGACTGAATCTAAAGGTGATTTGGCACAAAGAGTTGTGAGTTCAATATCTGGCCACAGCAGAGGGAACAAAAACTTGGAGAGTTGAGTGACTAAAGGGAATTCACTGAAACTAAGATATCCTAAAAAAGGCATGGCACATGGAATTTAAGAAGCTGGACTTGGGTAGTGAAACAATAACAATTTACCCCTGTATATAAAATAAAGGGTTCAATTTGAAATTACCGAAGGTTACATGGATTAGTAATCATCTGACAAAAGCCAGAGAGCACAACAACTGAAGTGTTGTGATAACAAAAATGGGGATAATACCTTTATTGCCAAACTTCAAGTTTCAATGAACGCAGTGCTGGGGGGGGGGGGGGGCAAACGGCCATTCCTCACCCCCAACCACCACCATCAGTGGGATTGGGTTGCTTGCTTTTAATAAAAAAAATTCAAATCAACTGGAGTAAGAAACGGTCAGACAATTCCACGTCGAAATGATATTTTTACCTAGCAAGTAGAGAAAAGGCCAACTAGAACATGGAAAGTAGTGACGACTCACAAACTTAATTCTCAAAGACCGTCCCTTCTGTAGATTCAAAGACGGATTTCTGACTAGGCAAAAATGTAGTATTACAAGTTAGGTTAGAATAGTTAGTTCTAAAATAAAATATGTTAAGGGGTCCAAACAGAACGAGGGTTAAGAAAAACAAAAAAAAAAAAATAAAAATTACATATACATATATATATATATATATATATATATATATATATATATATATACAAGAGAGAGAGAATGTGCAATATAAAACAAATACGTTTCCTTTTCAGAATTAACATTTCTCATATTTTGTAGAAAATCTTTTTCTTTAATTTTGGCTTTACAAATGTAATATTAGCATGATGTTTTGGACAGATTATATACAAGTCAAGCAACGGAAGACACCAAAATATGTAATACAATATGAAGTTGTAGCTAAAAAAAAAAAAAAAATTACTAAATCTTGAACAAAAAAATTAAAATAATGTTTAACATTTCTAACAAGAATGCAAAGTGACCATCTAATACTTGAGTAAATGTTTCTGTTGTAGAATTTGTTAGAAGACTTTAAAACATTCTGTTTCCCACTGTCTTCTGTAGCTCTCAGGATTAAATAGGACAAAATAAATTATAAGTGTGTTATTTACAAAACTGTAAATTATTTCATTTGTAACAGAAACCAAAACTGTCTAATTGCACGTTGCAATGCCAAAGTGGAACACTTACTGGAATGTTGACATTTCCCGCACAAACCATTTGTTTACTTTAGTGAAAAAGGAATATAAATTGATAAGAATTCCTTAAGAATTTTGGTTCCATTGTTGGCATTTAATGACTGATACAGATTATTGTTACCCAAATTTGGTAATCAAAACCTGCTTCATGCCTTATATGAGTTTTGCATAATTCCATCAGGAAAAATTATGGCAATTTCTTTGACTTTTTGTTGAAAATCCTCTTTAAAGACAATTTGAAAGGTTTTAACATTTACAAGGCAGAGCTGCAAGTTTAATTTTCACTCTCTCTTCTAAGTAAGCAATTTTTAAGTCTTTGCCTTTAGTCTTTTCTCTGTCAATACATATTGGTGCTTAGAGATGTCTTTAAAATGCTTTTATTTATTTTTTTTAATCATTTCACCCTTCACCCTAAGCAAGACAATAAAGTCACTAAGATGCAAGGGGTTACTGAGTGTTAAAGAATATGAGAAAAAGAAAACATTATAAATGAGAGAGATCAATAAAAGAACAAGAATTAAGGGAAAAGATAACAGTTGACATTGCATTTAAAATTTTGAAAATCAAACTTGACTGGAAAGCAAGAATAAAGTTCCACAAACAAGAAGTGTAAGAAAAGAAACTTAGTACAGCACTTACGGTTACTTCAAGCCATTTCAACTGTACAATGATGGGACCTTGCTATCAATTTAGTACTGCTCTTAAATTTGTAAAGTCAAGGTACCATAGAGGAAAATTCATCAGAACAATTACCAGGAAATATTTAAAGAAAATGCACAGGAAAGCTATGTTATAACAGTAGGAAAGTAACTGGACCAATAACATTCTTTGTATTTTATCAAAAGACTCTTTAAATGCCTAACAGAAGCACCAGAGTAGATGCTTGTTAATATCAATCCTCCTATGTGGTTATGAATTTTGGACAATTTCCTCACAGATGAAGCAGAGACTTAAGACAGGGATGCGGTTCTACAGAAGGATGCTGAGAGTACCATGAATGAAGAAAGGGCAATAAAAAAGTTTGAAGTTAAAGGCAACAAAAAGACACCGATACTTAGTTGAAATATCTGAGACACATAATGATGGAGGGGAGCATGGGAAACTTGACATTTGCAGGACATATTGAAGGCAAGAGAGACACAGAGGGGGGAAAAGCAATTAACCTACCTGATGAGTCTGTGTAAATGGATGACAGAACAGCGAGTGTGTTATGGTGAAACACACCTAGTCTATAGATAATAGACTCTCCCACCTAATATAAGTAGGAGTTAGTGAGGGTCGACTGGGGATCGAATACGAAAGTAGTCAGCTACCACAACTAGATTACTCTGCGTAATACTTATTATAACAAGTTCCTAACGTTGTTGTACGTTGAACCTATTTAGGACCGAATTCAGTCCAAATACAGTTTCCACTGCGGAAAGTAACTCTACAACAGAGTGTGAGGAATAGTCAAAGCACAAACACTGCTTAGTGATATGAAGGATAGGAAGTTGTGAAGAGCCATGATCGCCCACATTCTGAAGGTGCATGGCATATAAAATAAGACTTCAAGCGCCAAATTTATCAGACCTGCTATCTTCCCTTGTGGAATATCCACCCAGGCTAAATACATCATTTTTTTGTAAAGTTTTTAAAGATATTTTAATAACAAATTAAATGTTTTTACACATTTTTATATGGAGGCATGATGGCGCAATGGATTACAGTTCAGACTGAGGAATCGGAAAGGAGAGTTCAAATTCCAATCAAGTTCATTATATTCACTTACATGCTAATACCATTGCGATAGGTATGAATCCATCTCTTCTCTCCCCAGCTATGGGTTAAATAGCAGAAGAGAATGGGCCTTGGGTGTCAACCAGTCTAGACGGAAAACTCTGAATTCCAACCAGCCTGGAGAAGGTTGAACTTGACACACCACTCCTACTGTGGCAGAAGTACATGTGGTGCCCCCTACAACTCGAAAGAGGTACAGGACTCGTGATAGTGACATATTTTTAAATAAAAGCCCTCATTGCCTCAGCTTTAAAAATTTGCTGAAAAATATTTCTATGACACAAATATTCCTTCAATTTATGAACAGGATTCTTGAAAGTTTAAGTCAATATGCCATTTCCAACGATGTTAACAACTCTTCTGAAAGTTATAAACAATAAACTAGGAGCCATTTCCAACATGTGATTAGAAAAAAAAACTGTCTCGTTTTTTGCAAAGTCAACCCAGA
>OZ038511.1:75663042-75720542 GCA_964036315.1 Acanthosepion esculentum | reverse complement strand
GAACAGAGCTTACACTCTTCAGATTGGCATGGAATAATTAAATAACCACTCATGATTGGCTGCAGTAGATGCTGTTGAAAAGAGAGCATGTATAGAATGGAATGCAAAGCATCTTGTAGAATATTCTCCCTTTGGGTTATAGGTAGGCATTATGCTGGGAGTGCCAGGGTCACTGCTTTGTATATTATACTGTTAAAACTTTCACCCTGTCCGTTACCTTGATATAGAGAGTAATCTGGCTAATGGAAATCCAATCACTATATAGGAATGTTTTGCACACCAGACAACATGAAGTCCATTCTGGACTATTCTGCAGCTGGAAAAAAAAAAAAAAAAAAAAAAAAAAGTATGGTCGTCCTGTAACAAGCAAAAGCTTAAAACCATTCTTAGAAAACAGGTTATCCCATTTTCAGCTAGGCAGGTTATTCCATAATTTATATATGGCAGGGGTTGATGTTGTTCTAAAATCCTTTCTCTAATAAGCATAGAATTCCATATATCTAATTGGTCAATTAAGGCACCAACATATTGAAATTCACAGTAGTCCGACTTATATCTCATTGACAAATTGATATATACAGATTTTTTTCAACGAAGCAGGCAGGCATTCAGAAATGATTGGCAGTAAGATTGAAAGAACATGAAAAAAAAGAAATTATCAGAATAAGCCTTGCAATGATAAGGATTTCTCAAAACTACATGCAATAAAAACAATGTTGCTTTCTTATGAAACAGAGACAATATAGGTAACAGGATTCATATTTACATTTTGAATAATGGCCTAATCTTTGTTATAATCAGTTTCAACTATTGTGTTTTCCAATCTTCTTCAGGAATCTGTCAATGCAAGTAATATGATTCTGTTCTATAGTATCAAATTATAGGAATAAATTTGTTTTCTAAAATCCAGAGACAGCATTTTCATGGGTCAACACTTGGAAAACTTAACCCTCACAGGGCATATCACATGCAGGAGAGATAGGGGAAGTGTTAACGAATGCAAAGGCCAGAGCCAGAAACGTCAGCAATTTGCCAGAATACTGTGTGAGTGTGGTATTCTGACAGTGATGGATTGCCTTTGTCAGGGTTTTGGATGTAATTCCAAAACTATGTCAATTCAACAGAGGGATGCAAAAATTTTGAAGCGTCAATACACTTCCCACACCCAGGCTCGAGAAAAAGGTTAAGCCCACACATGGAGGGATGCTAAGCCGACGAGTGACAAGATTCCTTTTGCTGCTTCTTCGGATCTAAGCTGATCCTCTCTTCTAATAAAAACAAATAAAAAAACAGATATTGTCCTTTTTGTTAATACAATTTTATGTATTAGTGTGGGAATCCAGAGATGACACGGAACCCATCAGAAGGCAGCAAGCCACCTATTGAGCTTGTGCGAATAGATCGCAGAATTGGGGAAGGGAGTATGAAGCTTGGCAAAGGGGGAAACTGTGGAGAGCCACAAAGGATAGGAAATTGTCGAGAGCCATGATCGTCTATGTCCTGATGGGATATTACATAGAAGAAGAATCTAGATGTAAACAACTTAACTCAAGGATTTTTAGAGATAATTTTCTTATTTTGGTTAAGGAAATCATTTGTCATTATTATCACCTAACTTTGCAAGTGTCGCAACTGGGTACAGGTCTGGAACCAATTAAGGTTCAAGTTTTTAAGAACCTGTCAATACATCTAAATTCTTAAAACTATCTGAATTATTTTTTCCATATTTAATTCCAATAATCATTTAATAGAATCAAACTTTCATTGTGACATTTCCAGGGAGCAACAGTATATTTTTTTGAATTTATTGTTAACCGAGAGCAGGTTGAATTTTATAAGGATTTGTTGTTTTGATTATGCTTACCTTCCGATTTTTTATTCGACATTCTAACCAATCTTCATAATCTGTTCATTAAGGTCAAACTGGCAGCTGAGCTCAAAAATGACCTGCAAGCCATTGTTAAATAGAGCAACGAAAGGCTTGTTATTTTTAATGTCTCAAAAATAAAACAGCTCTCTTTCAATCATCAGATAATCTTTTTTACCTACCATCAAGATGGTCAATTGTAACTGCCATGAGAATGACTCATTGTGCCTTCTCGGGCTAACACTGGCATAAGGTGAAAAGAGTATACTGAATCAATTGCTAGGTCTGCAGTTAGGAAAGTTGATTGACCATGTCAAACTAGACAATTTTTCTGGACAGAATCTATCTTACATATTTATAAGTCTACCATTCATCCTTGCTTTGAATATTGCTACCATATCTGGTGCTCCTGCTACATATTTAGAGATTCTTGATAAAATCCAAAGAACAATCTACAATATTATGAATCTTGACCAGGCATCTTGGCATCAGTCTCTTTTCCACTGCCATTACATAGCTTCCCAGTGCCTTTCTATAAATACTTTCATGGTAATTATTTTGATGAACTTTCCTTCATGGTACCTAGACTTTATGAATTTAAGCACCATACCAGAAGCAAGGTCTCATTATTTTACAGTTGAAATGGCAGCTAGATGGAACCGTAAGTTCTATGTTAATAGTTTCTTCTATCACACTTCTTGCTTGTGAAACTCTCTTCCCTGTCAAGTTTGATCTTCAAAAATTTAAGTGCAATGTCTGTTGTTACTGTCTTCTTAAATCCTGTTCTTTTATTGTCCTCTCTCCTTAATAGTATTTTAGTTTCTCTTATTCTTTCACACTCAGTAACCCCTCGAGTCTCTACTGGCTTTCTCAGTCAATTTTGATCTTCAAAAATTTAAGTGCAATGTCAACTGTTATATTCTGTCAGCTTGCTTTTTGTTCTTTTATTGTTTTCTCACCTTAATAGTGTTTTTTTTTTCTTTAACACTCAGTAACACCTTGTGTTTTAGTGGCTTTATTGATTGCTTGGGATGAAATGATTTAAAAAAAAAAAAAAAAAAAAAAACTAACAAAAAATACAATTGGACTGAAGACAGAGAGAGTGTAAAAAATTTCTAATTTCTTTTACATTAAATTTTCAAGCAAAATGATCTGGACATAACTTTCTATCTTATTAATTGAAGCTAATTTCAAGTCTGTCTGTTTGTCTCCAGTGCCAAGAAAAAGTATTTGGATATTTATTATAAAACATTTAAATCTAGGCTGTTGTGGAAAAAAATTGTCAAAATAGTTAACTTGTGATTTTTTTTTTTAGTTCTATCAGAATTCATTTGATTAACTTGTCTACTCAAGACATGGTTTGGTAATTTGACAATTTATGAATGTTCTCATTTGAAGAGAGAAAAAAGTCAATACTAATTTGATTTTTTTTCTGATACAACTCTCAGAGTAATTAGGCTTCAGTTAGTTTTTCGTTGTTACAAAATTGAAAATGCTCACATTTTCAAAACCATTTCATCAAGATACTGAACTGGTTATTGCCATTGAAACCAGAAAAGCTGAAATTCATGTCTTCCTCAAAGTGACATAACCACATTCACTAGTCTGTGTTTGTGAGAGTATACACACACCTCATGTGTGTATATATAATGTGTATACGTTTTTGTAAAATGTTTGTGCATATGCATATTTTTTTTTTGTGACATCAACACTCACTGTCACTTTCGTAATACTCATAGTAGAGATTTTCTATTTGCAGATACAACATTAGTAACACCGTTGAACAATACTGGTGTCAGACGGCTTTGAATAACACTCGCACTAATAGTACTTGCTTGATAATACTCACTAGAATAGTAACCACCAAATAGTGATCCGAATAGTAATCTGTATCCCTTAGACACCACACTAATTCCCATATATATATATATATATATATATATATATATATATATATATATATATATATATATATATATTTCCTTTACCATCATGTGATCTACTTATTCAAAATGGGATCGCCTGTGTTTGCTCTCTGTGTCCAAACTCCAGTGTCGGCAGTGACACTTTATTCCTATATAACAAGATACAGCTTAAATGATGCATAATACCCCCAAGCAATTGCCAAGTGCAGTGCCAAATTTCATTAAAATTAAACAAGGGCTTCTGGAGCTATGGCCGCTCTGGTTGGAGAACTGAAGGAAAAAAGGGAATAAAGAAAAAAAATGACTTACCGCTGACACAAAGACTTCACACGTGCATTGAATATAAAGGAATCCAGAGATGGCCACTCACGAGGCGAATATTTAAGAACGTTACATTCTTACAAATACAAGATTTTGCTGGTAACATGCAAATTTCTGACTGTCGAAAAGAATATAAAAATTGTATTGCTGATGCCAGAAGGGAGGAATTGTTTTAGATCCTACGATAGTCAAGTGTGGGCTTTCTATGGTGGATGAATGCTAAGAGTGTGAGAGATCGAGAAAAGAGCAAGGTGATGAAAGAAGAGACTTAATGTTGCCAAAGCAAACATCAAAGAACTGACAAGAAAGACAATGAAATTGATTCCCTCACAAGTGAACAAAAACTACAGCCACTTTCCTGTTTTTACAGCATTTTTAACAGAAAATTCTGTATTTATTTTCCATATGCATTCTTATATCAACCTGTGGATATAAACAAACGCTTGCATATTATATTCCAACTATTATGTGTAGGAAAAATATTAACCACTTATAATGCATTATAACATTATTAAATAAATTTAAATATGCATAACACATCATATATTTATACAATTCATTACACTATATTAAAACTTTTTTTAAAAAACAACTTGAAAGATTAAGAGGCTATGTGTGTCACATGACTTGATGGTAAATAAATAAATTGATGCACGCTGATTATCTGCCATTATGTATTTTGAATTAACAGATCCCGACATCTATCATCAAGATGAAATTTAAATTTTTATTATTCCAAAATTTTAACACATTAACAGATAGCTATTAATGTCAACAATTGAGCACAAATAGTTATTAACAAGAAATTCGTAATTAATGTGTAATAATGTCCTTAACTACATATACAAGAATGTCGTTTTTGATAAAAGTTTTAAAAAAATTAACACATTTCATATCTTTTATGTGTCATGTCACTTCAGGATGTGGGCGATGATGGCTCTCCACAATTTCCTATCCTTTGTAAATCTTAGTATTGTTTGTCGTTTTACCATCCTTCCCACTCCACATTCTGCTATCATAAGCTAATCAGTCTTGTTGGCTCCCTCTGTCCCTTTTGCTTTTGACATTTCCAGTGAGTACCAAATTTCCCAAGCCTTTTTTCCTCATTATGCATCCCATAAATTTACAGATCATGACATCTATCAGAGAGATGCAATTTAAATTTTTATTATTGCATTATTCCAAAATTTTAACACATTAGCAGATAGCTATTAATACCAACAATTTAGCACAAATAGTTCTTAATTGAAAACATTAATTAATGTATAATTTTAGATTTATTAATTAATGAAATCAGAAGAGTTAGAATCGCTTTAGCATCCAAATTTTTGTAAGAATCTTTGTGTCGTTCTTAAGTTTGCTTTAAAATCTTTTTCGTTTTCATCAAAATTAAGATAGCCACAACTTAAAAGAAAAACACAACGTGCTTGTTTTTGATAATCTTCTAAAACAAAAAACAAAAGAGTGTCTTTCAAATACTGCATCATGTGATATTATTCCTTTTATATCAGGCCTTTTCTATGGGATGCTAACAGATCTTAAAGGTTAAAAAATAGCCATAAATACTTAAAAAATGTGTATATAGCTATTTGTGCTATGTTATAATGCTTATTACCTAAACAATAATAATATTGAATATTTTTTTTAAACATTGAAGTATATTTAATCACATCTCCCTAACAGCTGTCGCGATCTGTAAATGCAAGGAAGAAACATATAGTAAAAAATATACTTATTATTTTGAAAAAAGACTACATCTGCTTTAAGCTATTACTCCAAATTTTCACTCAATGTGCTAACAATGAACCCCAGTGGAACAATAAGCCTTCTTTTACCATCTTTAAATACAATTTAAAATGTGTAATAAATTATAAACTTGATAATATTGTTACCTCATCATTTTGTATCATGAACTGCTTTTAAATGAAACCTAACAGCTTTATGGGTCGTCTAGTACATAATAAAAGAAAAGAAAATTACAACACCTTGAATCTATGTTTCAGTGTATTTGAGACTAGACATATTGGTCAATGCAGTTAGATTACAAAATATGTGGTCGAATTATGGGCATGTGACTGAGTGGTTAGAACATTCACTTCCTGACCATGAGATCCGGGTTCAAATCTCACCATAGTCGATTTGTCAGGAAGATGACTTCTTGATGTTACCAGTCTGGAGGAGGCAATCTCAACATGCAGCACTTTTGGAAAGTACCTGAAAAGTGAAATTGGGAGCCATCAATGGCTGTTCTAACATGAACTCACAAGTCATCGTGACCGAGGGTTTGAGTGTGTTGGCCTTGTTCAGATTGTTGATTACACTAGATAACACGCTTCCCTCCCAGAAACTGTAACTAAGGTCTGCTCAGCATAGTTGCAGTATAAAACACAGCATGAAATGGTGGCCGTAAGCTTACGGAAATGGCAACAAAACAATTTCAACAATGTTCTGGACATACATGGCATATTGTTCAATGCTACCCTCCACAAACATCGAAAAGTGAGGGTTATGGTTTTAATTTATTGAACCCTACATCATGGTGTCAAGGGTTTGGGCATGGGTGAATTCACTCTGGGAGAAGTTACTTCACATGTCTACACACTACTATCACTTTTATAAAAGCAGAACCTGCTCTCATCACAGAATGTGATAAAGTATGTTTAATGTTGATTAAACTCCTGCCCCTCCAAGTAAACGTCTTGTGACACACCTGGAAACACATATAGTATTGTGGTGTAAGTGTATGGCTGATGAGAAATCACATTCCCATCATCTTACTACAAGTAAACATTTTCCCATCATTCTCTTGTGGATACATTTACTTAGATCTCTGTGGATACTATACAGTCTGTCACTAATGCCCTTAAAATATCAAACTTTGTGAGAATCCATACCATGCCTACTGTCTGGTTCACACTCCTCCCTAGTCTTTTGAGCTGGAGCCGAGGTTTATACCTTTTTTTTCCTGTTTAGCATTGCATCCCCAGTTCCTTCTAAAGTCTTCTCATTCACTTTCACTGCCAGTAACCCCCATTGCATCTTAGTGGCATTATCACCTTGCTTGGGATGATTTAAAAAAAAAAAAAAAAAAAGTGACCATTCAGAAACCGATCTATTATTGATCATTTGAAAATTGTTTCTAACATCAAAGCACTATAAATGCACCGCATCCAACAATTTTCTGAAATGACCATCCAACCCCCTAAAGGACTCACAATCTGATTCCCCACCTCTGGAATGACTAACTGAACAAGGAGCTCCACCCCATCCCCATGGCTTGACACCATCCCTGCACTGGATACTTTCAGCACACTGAACCTTTTTACAGTATGTGTCATCATCTAAAACTCAGACGCAACTGGTACACTGACATGAGTGTTACTCTAGGAGGGCTTGAAATTTCATCATTCCTTCCAGGTATTGTAATTTTAGTTTGTGTGTATCTAAAAGACACAAGATCTATCATTGAACAGCCATACATCTCTCCACTTCAATTTAAATTTTGAATATCAGAGAACTGTGAAATTAGTTAAGTTACTCTAAATAAATATTCTTAAAGACTCCAGCTGAATTTTCAACTTCTTTTTCCCATATAATTTAATAAATTACAGGCATTATGTTTGCTTATTTTTAACACAATCCTTTCATATTCACAAATATTTACAAATACTTTCACGGTAATTGCTCCGATGAGCTGCTTTTGCTGGTTCCCAGGCCTCATGAATTTAAACGTCCTACGAGGCTGGCATCCCGTTCCCACCCCTTCACCGTTGAAACTGTTAGATGCAGACGTCTCTTCTACTCCAATAGCTTCATGTCTCGCACATCTCACCTGTGGAACTCCCTTCGTTATTCCTGTTTCCCTGACAAATACAATCTCCAACTATTTAAGTGTAACGTCAATCGACATCTCCAGTTGCCTTGATCTATCCACTTCCCTTCTCCACATCCTTTCACCTTTCATTCCTATCTGCTCTCGCTCCAAATCTTCTGTAACCCCCTTGCCTTGATCGATCCACTATCTTTCTCCACATCCTCTCCTTTACCACTCCTATCTGCTCTTCCTCCAAACCTTCTGTAACCCCTTGCGTGCTAGTGGCTTCCAGCCTTGCTTGGGGTGATATGCTTAAACAAAAAACAAAAAAAAAAAAAAATAGTTTTCTGTGCATTACAAACAAATGTGTCATCTCAGAAAAAGATGGAAAGTAGTTGGAGAAATAAAAGTGATTTTCACTGTTACAGTGCATTCCTTGCCTCATTTGATTGTAAAACATGGAAAATATTCGTGAATATGAAAGGATTATGCTAAAAATAAGCAGACATAATGCCTGTAATTTATTTATTCAGACATGCCTAAAAGAATTTGCTGCTTAAATAAACAAATATATATAACAGAATGAAAGCTAATATCATGTCTGATAGTATGATGTCAGAATCGTTTGATGTCACAAATGGCACCAAGCAAGGGTGTGTCATGGCCCCTGTCCTTTTTACCCTTTTCTTATCGGTGATGCTGAAATATGCATTCAGACAGAAGGCAGCGTCAAGTTTCAGTTTTGATCAACTGGTGGTCTCTTCAATTATCAGCGCTTCAAAGCCAAGACCACCTTCGTACGCAAATTATTTGTGATTTGTTGTTTGCTGATGATGCTGCTCTTGTTACAACATCCTTTGAGGAGGCCCAACATCTAATAAATCCTTTCTCTGCTGCATATAAATCCTTTGGTCTTACACTTAGCATAAAAAAAACTCAAGTAGTGCACCAACCTTGTCCTACTCTGAAGCAATTCTGTGGTGAGAAACAAAAACCACCAGTCTACAAATTTCCAGAGAGACCATTGAAAGTAGAAGACAAAACCCTGAACTATGTAAATTCTTTCACCAATCTTGGTAGCAAAGTCAACTACAGTGGAACTTTAGATGATGAAATCATGCATCAGATTGCTAAGACTACCAGTGCTTTCGGCAAACTTCACCATCACTTGTGGAATGAGCGGTGAATTCGACTGGATATGAAAATTTGGGTTTATGGAGCTGTTGTCCTTGCCATCCTTTTGTACGGCTCAGAGTCGTGGACTCCATACAGGTACCATATATGCAAGCTAGATGTTTTCTATAAAAGCTGTCTGCGTGCCATCTGTGGAGTTAACCTTCAAAATAGGTCACCTCATGTAGACCTGTTTCACAGGTGTAATATTGGAGGAATTGATACTTTTCTCATACAGTCTCAGTTATGGTGGACTGGTCATGTCTTGAGAATGTCTGATGACAGGATACCCAAGATCCTAATGTACAGCCAGTTAGATCAGGGCTACAAGAATATAGGACACCCATGGCTAAGATACAAAGACAAGCTGAAAAGCAACTTGTCAGCTGTCAATATACCTCATAACACCCTTGAGCGCTTAGCCTTGGAATGGGTAGAATGGAGATCAACGTGTTTTAGTGGACTCAGCAGTTTTCAATCAGCTTGTCTGAATCGTCTTCAAGAAGCGAGAGCAAGATTTAAAAGGTCAGCCAATCTAACAGTGATCTCATCCCACAATCCTTACTCTTGCTCCATATGCGGCCTCCTTTATAAATCACTAGCGGGTCTTAAGTGCCACTTAAGATTATTGCACAAAATTTCATAACTGAATCAATTAAGTTGTCAGATCCTCATACGTCGAAACCGACAGGAGAGTCCATTATTATATATATATATATAAATAATGTTAATGTTAGCTGGCCACTCAAATTCAAGGATACCTGTCTACTAGCCAGCCAATCCCTATTGCAGATGCTCACTCAGGAACATGTGTGTTTACTCAACACCCACAAAGCCCGCCTGTGGTTTATAGTGCAACTATGCTGAGCAGACCTTAGTTACAGTTTCTGGGAGAGAGCGTGTTATCTAGCATGATCAACAATTTGAACAAGGCCAGCAGGCCACGACAATATGTAGCTTCGTGCTAGCACAGCTATCAACTGCCCAATTTCACTCACAAGGCTTGGGTCAACCCATGATATGTTTTCCAGGTACACACACACAAACAAAGAAGTAGATTACAATAGCAACAAAATGTTAAAAAAATTAGACTAAATGAACACATGACTAAATTTCCCAATCACGCCAAAGATATTTAGAAAGTGTTTTAGAATTTTTATTGCAATTTTTTTAATCAAATTTTTTATGAACTATAATAATTTTAGCCAGTTTATGGGTGCATTTATAAAAATTGTACACCACATACATGAAACCTGATCCATGTTTTTATTAAATACCCCATAAATTGTAACAGATGTTATCAAATGCTTGAATACCCATTGTGTAAAGACATGAATTTTTATTTTGTAAGATTATGAAACAAAAGAAACAATGTTACTATTACAATTACTCAACAATGACTAACAATTGGTCACAATAAAGTGGATTTTAAATAAAATCATGTGTGCAAGTCTAAAATCCACACTCCGAATTGTTCTCACACCTCACATAATTTAGTAATATGTTTAACTCATAATTGAAGTCATCTTGTCTCCTATTGATTAAACTGAAGACAAGAAAATATTTCCAATACCCCAAAAGTGATGTTATAATAAACTAAAACAAATCTGCTGATTCCACTTCCGTACTTATAATTGTCCTAACACATTAGGATTTTTTTTGGGGGGGGGGGGGTTTAAGATATGCCCAGGGCATACTTATGTACAAAGTAAATATTTCTTAATTTTTAAGCCAATGAGATTAACATTCTTTCTCTCTTTTAGAACATAATCACGTATCAAGTGACAAATTTCAAAATTTTTGGTTTAACCATCGTCGTTTTCTTCAGTGCAAAAATGTTAGGCAGGAATGAAAAGCAATAAAGTCAATGACCAACAATAAACCTAAATCTTTGCATGTATCACGCCATTTGCATCGTCTTCAAATATAGTACAGGCCAAAATACAAATAGAATTATTGTTTGATATTTTCACTGTGTATTATTGACTAAATTCTCTTTGTCATTCTATTGATGTAATAATTAGAGCTGCTCAATGTTGTGACATACTTCCATGTTCAGCTAAGATTGGTCTATGGGCAAACATTAATTGTACTCATACTGTAGTCTTACAAGGCAAACAGTGGCTGTGTTTAAGCTGCAGTCTTATGGGCAAATCATGGCCATGTTTATGCTTCAGTCTTATGGACTAATGTTTTTCATGTTTATGCCCAAGTCTATGAACAACATTGGTCATGTATTCCAAATTCCACCTATTAGGTGAACTTTTGGTGGTGGGGGTTTCGGCTTTCCACAGGAAATTCCATTTCTGCATTCTAGGTCCTGCCAACAAGGCATAAATATCAAATAGAATTAATAGTTTTTAAAATTAGTGAAAGTAATTACTGTTCTAAAGTCATCTTCAATTCATCTACCTCTTTATCCGGCAAACAATCCTGGTAATCCTTTGAGGAACGCTTATACGAATAAACCAGTTTATGGATCATCATCATCAGTCCCATGACAGAGAGTCACTGCCCATCTGAGCACCTGACCAGTTCTTTCCATATATCTAGCTTGAAAACCGGTGAGGTATTCACTCACACAGAGTGTGCCTCGGGCAAGTAGACCTCACAGAGTGCATCCCTTTCCAGGTCAAACCACAACCGATGTACTCCAACTTGAAGGCTCTCCATGGTCATGTCATTGAGAGTAACCCTCAGTCCTGACCATTTGCTTCAGTCTAGAAAGCCTCCTGCTCACTGATATCATGTCACCACTGTACTGACTATGTACATAGCTATAGAGCCTGGTCTACTTCATTGTGCTGAATGGCTGTTCACACCTACAAGAAGATCTTAATGTCTAGCCCTCCTCCCCACCAGACTTGTCTGGTGGGGTGAATTGGTTTAGTTGTTGATGACATGTGCCAGGTAATATTGGGTTACATGGTACCAGTACCATTTGTAGAGGGATTTCATGTAAAATTGATGAATATGTAGGTTAAGATAGGAATATGCGCAACCACTGGTTTACCGTGTCATACTAAACAATTTTTCTTGCCAGAATCAATCATACATATTTATAAGACTATCATTCTTCAGTGCTTTGAATATTGCTGCCACATATCCTGCTATATATTTAGAGATCCTCATCTGCAATGTCATTGGTCCTGACCCAGAATCTTGGCTTCAGTTACTTCCCCGCCGCCATAATGTAGCTTCCCTGTGCCTTTTCTAAAAATATACGTTTATGATAACTGTTCTGATGAACTTTCCTCTTTTTTATTCCCCACAGACAAATTGTGCATATGGGAGCTAGTTAGGACTTCATAGAGACTTTGAGGTATTATGGTGACTACAGTAAGAATGGTAAGTAAGAATGTGTTGTTTTGGTGTAAAGAATACAATGGTATGCTCGAGTCAGTAATTGTGGCTAGCTAAGTTTAAGACAGATTGAAGACCCGCCTTCACTCATCCTCCTTTTGGCCTTGTGCCACATTTTTGCATTTTCAAAATAAATATTATTTTCTTCTTTTGCACCTACACTTTATGAATTTAAGTGCAGTATTAGATTAGCAGCAAGGTCTCATCATTTTATAGTTGAAATGGTTAGATGGAACCATAAATTTTATGCTGTTTCTTCTCTCACACTTCTTGCTTGTGGAACTCTTCTGGATTCCAACTTTTCAGTCAAATTTGATCTTCAAAAATATAAATGCAATATCAATCATTATCTTCTGTATTCTTGATGTATTTTATTTTATTGTTCTCACTATTTATTTATTTTTTTCTTTTTCTTATATTCTATCACACTCTGTACCCCACCATGTGTCTTAGAGACTTTATTGCCATGCTTGGAGTGAAATGATAAAAAAAAAAACCATACTTGTAAAATCTGAAGCATTATTAAATTGAGTCATGTTCGGTTGCCCTTGGACTTCAGGTTTTCTTACCCAAAACTTTGCAGCGTCAGCTGCTTCATCAAGCATATAGCTTAGCTGAAACAAAGTTCATTTAGATAAAGAGCCCCATCTCTAAGATTTTTCTAAGGATCTGCCATACCCTCTAATGGTACAAACAAGAATAGATGCCTTCCAGGCTTTGTTTGCAACCTCTTTTGTTTTGTTCATTTAGTCTTAAATTATTTCAACTTTGACATGAAAATATCTTCAGTATTCTTTTTGGCTAGTCTCCAGTTGATGAAAGACAAGTTCCCAGGAAATAGGATGTCAAGTCTGGCTAGAAACATCTTCATTCTTCCTTTGTGCTACTTTCTCTCGTGATCAAAAGGTGTGTTACAAAAAGCAATAATGAAGTAGAAAAAAAGATTAACCAAAAATTAATAGGCTTTCTTTCTTTTCTGTTATTTTAAGTATATTTACTATAGTGAATGCGATTTTTTATATAGTACAAATTAACCCAACTGACCCAAAAATAAATTTAAGATCGAAATACAAAATTGGAAAATTATTATTATCACGAAAAAAATTTACTAACGACATTATCTCTTTGGGTACGGAATTACTTTTTACCATTTTACTTTCAATGATTTTTTTTTTTTTTTAAAAGATTTATGCAAACAAACAAAAATATTTGATAAAATTAAGCACATTTATTTACCAGTCAAATACTGATATCATTTGTTTGAAAAAGTAGATTTCATTCTTTATCCTTATATGTATATATTTCCATATAAGTACAAATATGCATATATACATTATGCACACAAACATATATTCTTTGTTTCTGCTTCATAAGTAAATTCAGCTGTATGTTTAATGTAGTTTACTTTATTAATATATACATGCAAAACAATGGATATAGTGAAAATATATTGATTTTTCAGGCAAAATATTTTGAAAGGGACTAGTTTCTAGAAATCCTAAGATAGGCTAATACATTGCTAAGAAGTGACCCTATTGGTAGTCCAAATTTTTGTTTCTATTGGCAGAGAGGGGTTAGTTTTTGATTTTACAAGAAGATTGACAAGTTTTAAGAAATCGTAGACCGGTACATTAATGCATAAGAATGTAATCTCTAAACAAGCCAATGAATTTATCATTCAGATTCATGCCTTTTAATTTGTTGACAAGCTTACCAGAATTTCTAAGATATATTTTTTATGACACACATACAATCCATGAAGGAATTACCTTCTTTGAAAGAAATACAACTTCCTACAGTAATATGAAATAATAGGAAGAGAAACACTCTGATATTAAGGTTAGGATTAGGAACACTCTGATATTACAGAAAAAAAACGTTCTGTCTTGTTTTACATCAAAATGTTTTGATTTCTGTTTAATTGATTTGCCTTTTCAGACAAAACCAATATCAACATTACGAACAAGCAGGAATAAAAGAATCAAATTTATTTTTTAAATTCAATTCCAATCATTCAAGTCTGATAGAAACAACTAGAAAACTTTAAATGAAAGTAAAAATTAAAATAAAATCACAAAACATTTACTTGTAAAATTAAATAATAATAATAATAATAATAATAGTCATTTCGACGTGATTGAAATAGAAACAAAGGTAAAAAGAATTCTGAAAGTCTTACTTGTGGGTTCACATTATTATTTTTATTTGTCTAAGGCTTGTGGCCAAATCATGTTGAAACACCAGTTGTCGGTTGATTACCAAAGTAACATCAAGCCTGGTCAGCACCTAGATGGGTGACCACTTCAGAATACCTGGTACTATAAGCTTGGATGTGCAGGTGGTGTAATGGATAACAGTTCAGAATTGGAAATCTGAAAGCCGAGTTCCAATTCCAGTCGCATTCATTATATTCACTTACACACAAATATCCTCTGAAAAGGTATGAATCCATCTCAATGCAGCCCAACTATGGGTTAATTAGTAAAACTTGTATCAGTAAAAAAAAATCAACATCTCCCCAAAATTTTTACAATCTCAAAATATTTTCTGCAAAAAGTTGACAAGCTGTAAAAAAACAAATCAATCATTTGTCTCACTCGTAAGATAATATTGTTTGCTTCTACGATTAAAAGGCAAAATAATTGTGTTTTTTGAAAACAGAAGCCTACATTTTCTCTGTTACAAACTCTCAAGTTCTCTGCCTTTTTGGCCTCTTAGATTTTAGTAGGTATATATAATAATAATAATAATAATAATAATAAAAACAATGTATAAAGCCTTGTGCTGAATACATAAAAATTAGGTTTAGAACAGTTAAGAAAAGCATTTTCCCAATCCTTTTGTTTTTGTGGGGAATTTGATTTTTATGATAAAAGAATATACATAAGCAAGGAATATTCTGAGAATTTTCTTCTTTTTCGTCTTATATAAAAAAAAAAAAAAAAATCTAATATCAAACCTGAGTATAAACTTCAAAAGATTCTCTATCTTGATTTTATTTGTAATGAATAAATATATAATTCATAATTCCAGTGCCTAATTAACTCCCTTCCCAATTTAAAAAAAAAAAAAGAAACTTTTTTTTATTCAACTTTAGGTCAGAAATTAACAAAAGAATTCTGAAAATAAATGGTTTTATGTTATTTTTATATTGGCAGCAGCAAGTAAAAAGATTTCTTTAATTATTATTTTAAGAAATTATAAATTAGTATCATGTGAAATTACTGGCAGCAGTTAACTTCTTTTCTTTTGAATGCCAACACAGGAAATTTTGCCATTAGAAAAAAACTGTTTTGATTTCATCAAATACAATTCCGTTGTTTAATCTTTCCATAAATAAAATATATGAATAAAAATGCATTAACACAAACAGAAAAATATATATCCACCTTATAATAATAGTATAATAAAAACAAAAATAGGAAAAATATTTTTTAAATTAATTAAAAAACCCTTCCTTAAAAATAGTAAACTATCAAAAATCAGTAATAAAAATACAATTAAAATCAGTTATAATTCCAATGACTAAAAACCAGAAAAATAGCAACAATAATTATAATTGTCGAAAAAAACACCTGCCACTTAATAAATGTCAAACTAATAATATAATATATAAAGCAACTGCATGAAATAATATTAACACAGAAGAAAAAATTTATTTCTGAGCAACTGAAATAACTTTTAAAGATTTAATAATTCTTAAAGATCATTTAAAATAGGCAGATACAACATTATCGAAATATATATGGAGTGAAAAAGAATATATCAACTAAAATTAAATGGGAAATCATAAAAACTACCCCCACTGATAATATTAATAATAGAAAATGTAGACTGTGTTTTGAAAAAAAAATTTAGAATAATAAATGTCAATAATCAAATTAAATTATTAAAGAAAAATGAATTAATGGGTAAATGCAAACATTTTAATAAATATTTACTTTGCAACTTAAATATTAATATAACATAATAAACGCAATCCAATATATATATATATATATATATATATATATATATATATATATATATTCAGTTAGCTCTATCACTGATAGTGCTTTCCAATAAGTACCATGTCTGTGAATGACATAATTTAGCTCTTGAAAATACATTTCAATTGAGCACTGTTGAGTGATAAGCTAATTCTATAAACAACAGCCACCTGCACTAATGCAAAGCTCTTCAGTAAAATGAATGGAGCACTTTGGCTGATTGGCATTTGTTTACTTTTGTAAAAACAATACGCTAGATTTAGTTGTGTAACTCTACCGAGTGAAGATAGCTCTGGCTGACACCAAATTAGTTGTGTTTCAATCCTGGCTTGAGGCATTCGGAAGTCTAGTCGCACCGAGGAG
This sequence comes from Acanthosepion esculentum, assembly GCA_964036315.1. Lineage (NCBI taxonomy): Eukaryota > Metazoa > Mollusca > Cephalopoda > Sepiida > Sepiidae > Acanthosepion > Acanthosepion esculentum. The sequence continues at coordinate 75,703,727 of OZ038511.1, read as the reverse complement.
CTGTGATACAGCGAAACAGTACTGTCTGTGAATGACATAAAATATATATATATATATATATATATATATATATATATATGCAAAAGAATTACTTCACTGTAATTTTCACTGGTTCAAAAGTTTTGTGGTAATATGTCATTTTTTTATTAACTCTTATGGATGTGTGCATGTCCACGTATTTATATGGGCTCATGTGTTCCTTCATAAACATAATTTTTTTCAATTGTATATTTTGTAATTATTATTTTTCATTGTTATTTTGGTTTGTATTTATATCTTTGATTATATATATATATATATAAGCAAATATGTGGATGTAGATCCGACGGTATGATGAAAAATATGGAAAAGACAAAACAAAATCTGAATATGCAAGTTTACTGTTTTAATGTTGTTTTTCGCATTTCCCCCGTGTGACGCCAACGTGACTGAATCCCCCACCCAAAAAAGGAACGCTGACTTTAGAATTTCAGTTGTTCTGTTTCTGATTAGTCTTGTGTCTATCGTCCTTTCATGTTGACTTAATATCATCTAATCCTAAGTATGTTTCTAATAACCATGTCCTGAAGATGGTCTACTAGACCTAAACGTCTGACGTCAACAGTAGAACAACATTAAATTTGCATATTCGGATTTTGTTTTGTCTTTTCCATATTTTTCATCATTTTTATATATATATAAGATGAAAACACAACTGGAGTCTGAAAGTGAAAACAACAGACTAGAAAGAAATTCGAACAGTTTACTGATTCAACTTTCCATATTAATATCTGTGATGCTAGTGGCGCCAATTACCCCTTACAAACATTTATAAAAAAAAAAAAATTCTTACAATCTAAAAATATTTTCTGGCTTTAAATAACCTGAAAAGGGTTGATAAGCTGTAGAAAAATCAATTAATTATATAATAAACTTTATTTTTAAAAATACAAGGAAAATCTAATTAGAAAAAAAATGAATATTTACAAGCAAATCATTAAAAACAAGTAAATTTATCTTTTTGAAGATACTGTCAGGAGGCAAGTAAACAATGTTTATGAGAATTAATTGTAAAAACACATTTCGATTTGAAAACCAAACAGAAATATTTATGTATAATATAAAATGTAAAAGAATAATATGTACTAGCCAAATCCTTGCCTTACAAACTTTTCTCGTAAAAATAATAATTTTAAAATAATTCAACAGACGATGTCATCTTATTTACAGTAACTTGATTTTTGTCAATTACTTTTTACTCTGTTTCTGTTGTTCGATACTGTATGTTTGAAAAATAGCACTTTTATCACAGTTGCCATTTCCTCTCTGCCTTTTGGCTGGGATCAAAATGTAGTATCTGCCCTCAATCGGATAAGCTACATTCCATTTCATGTGTGTCTGCAGACAGAGCACAACTGAAAATATTATTGAGAGGTGCCCAGTCTCAGGAAACAGCTGCCTATGGCAGCACCTCCCTCATTGCACTAAAGAGTTGGGGGGGGAGTGGTATTAATACCGATGCCAACAAAACCAATAGTTGCTGGGGCAGGGCTATTTCTGCACCTGGACCAAGTGTACATGCTCGAGCTCACTACATTAAACTGACCTTGTGGCACATCCTGTTAGTATAAGGTGGCAAGAAAATATAATCACTTCCCAGATCAAAGTATAGTATCTGTTCAGCTTAATCTGATTCTCTTCCCTTCATTTTCTCACTGAAAGCAAGTCGTGTCTTTTCCTCTCTTTCCACACAATCAAAACAGAATAGTCCATTATTTATGAGGTATTGACAGGGGGTAACGGTCGTGCAAACTGACAAAGGGTGGGACAAGCATAATTATAATAGAATGTTACTAAAGTTTCATCTTTTTCAATGAGGGAATGTTGGGCCATGCTATATATTTACAAATCTGAAAGTGATGCTCTTAAATATAGAGAACTCCATTTCCTCCCCGCCCCCAAAAAAGTTCCTATATCTATAAGAGTAAGCTACAAACACCATGTTCATATTTAAATAGCATAGGTACTGTTCATGAGTTCTATTATATATTATTAATATTTTGACATATTATTCTTTGTTCTTTTACTTTTTATAAGCTCCACATTTATATATCATTTACTGAAACTTAAAGTTAACTATTTTCAAACTCTACTAAAAGTGTCTTTATTCGTAAGTTTCAATCACTTCTTTAATTGAAGATACTCTGATTTCAGAAATGGCACAAAAGCGTTTTTTCCTTTTTTTGCATTTTCCTTTTCTTTTATTATCAACTTTAGAAAAAAAAACAATTGATTCCATGGCTTTTCTTTCAATACCCTAAAATAATGAAGCATGTTGTCATTCTTTTGACAGTGAATCCTTCCAAGATATTCTTTCATCATTGTTAGATTCATACGGTCATTACGAAAATCTTTTCCATTTACATTATTCGGACCATTATCCTCGTTTTCATTGCCATATTCACAACATTTCAGCCGTTATACGCTCCAACCTTCTTCAGGTGATTGGAATTTCAAAACGAAACCTTTATTTCGCCCACCATTCTAGTCCCCATATGCCATCCCTCTTCCAGATGTCTCAGTTATTTCCCTTTAACTCAACTCCCAAATTTTTGGGGTTCACCACTGCTGTAGCCTAGTATTGAACTCGCAACTCTTTGGGTCTAGTAACTGGATCTAACCAATGTCTCTATTCACTGGGCCATGTATCCTTCACGCTGTGAATATGGCAATGAAGATGAAAATAACAGTCCAAATAATCTAAATAATCTTTTTCATCTATGCACATTAAAAGTTTTCTTTCTTGTTTGTAAGCAATATTCTATTGAATATTGTTTGCACTTTTTCAATCTTTGTAGCTGCCTTTAAAATTACTTGGTTGAAAGAAAGACAAACTTACAAAGAAATAATAAGCTAAACATGGGCATGATGACAAAATTTAATTCTTGAAGAATGTATCATTCCTTAGGTATCATGCGTCATGCAAACTTGGACAATCACATCTTTTTTTCGATTCATGATGGCTTACAGACACATGTCGAAACACCAAGAGAACTGAGCTGGGTTTGTTATAATATTCACTATTCAATTATACACAAATAACTTTGGGAAAGGTATGAATCCACCTCTTCTCCCTCCATCTATGGGTTAATTAGTAAGAATTGTATCACTAAATCATTATTATCTCAAAAAAAAATTATTACAATTTAAAAAATATTTTCTGTCTTTAAATAAGCTGCAAAGGGTTGATAAACCGTAGAAAACAAATCAATCAATCGATTGATTCATGACTGACTTGGCATCAGAATTCCTGCATCAGGCTGCCATTACTTTCTGTGCTAGACTGGATGCCAACCAAGGCAATAGGATCCAGTCTCTCCTGCTACTTAACCAATAACTAGGGGCAGAAGAGATGGCGTCATATCATTCCAACTGTATTTGAGCATGTGAATGCAACAAACGTAACTGGAATTTGAATTTGGCTCTGATTTCTCATTCCAAGCTGTTATCCATCACACCCCAGTGTGTAGAAATTACTTATAGAGCCAGGGATCTAGTATAAACTGATGATTATGATAGATCTATCAACCACACCTAAGAACTTTACCACATAAGGGTTGTTCATTCTAATACCCACGAGGTAGTGGTGGGGAAACTGTGGCCAAGTCGGCAAATCCATGGAAAAGCAACAGAGATGGGGGGAAGAAGAAAAGGTTTAAACCCTTGTGTCTCCTCACTAAACTACAGCCCTACACTTCAATTCCTGCTACAAGTGAGGGGTGGGTTACTGAGGTCCTTTCTCTCTTTCTTATATGATTATATACAGTTTAAAGTTATCAATCTGAATAGATTGGTACAAAAGAAATTAGAAAAATCCCCAGTTTGACTAACATATCTTGTATTTTTTTCTTAACCAAAGATATACTTAAAAATTGTAAGGAATTCAAAAACTGTTAATTGAGGTTATATTATCTGTCCTCTTGGGGAAGAACTCTTATTTCACTGAAAATTGAATGTTAGCAGTAATTGCTGATACCGTGTAGTGTTAAGAGTTATAGTCTTGTCAGCTGCTAATGATAAATGTTTTACCTTATCAGTATCGCCATTGCATCATTTTAAGAGATATGATGAGGTACCAAAAAAAAAAAAGAAAAAAAATGCTGACATTATTTTATAGAAAATGGGTGAAACCGAGGACTTTTCAACATCTCCTTCCTTGTATCTTGGAATCCTGTAAAGAATCTTTCATTTTCTTTGCATTCTTTTTAAATGCTGAAATAGTAAATGTCTGAATTTTATTTTTGGACAAAGTGCAAAAATTTCAAATGTATTGCATTAAAATTTCAATGATTATTGCAATTCTTTTGAATTGCTTCACTCTTTGCAATGCTTTAGTCGTATTTTCTTTTGACATGCTTTTTTTCAAATAAATGACCCAACTTTGTAGAAGTTCCTCATAACCTCCACTTCCTATGACTTTCTTTGCCATTCGTATTTCACACATTATTCATCATTACTATTTTGATTATAATCTACCTTGAATGGCTCTTCAGCCCTGTACCAGGTGAAATTTAATGGAAAATAAAAAAATAAGTCACTTTCTTAAGAGGATTGTTTCTACTGACAACCATTTTACTTTTCCTGGTGTTTCTAATATTCTCTACAGAATCCGAGTTCGGTTTTGTGGAAAATTTCCTTATTAGGTTTTTGTTGTTGTTGGTGGTGGTGGTGGTGCTGTTTGGAGTGGTGGGGATTTGGCACTGCATTGAAAATCATTCAAATGGATCCTCCAAGCATTTCATCTGGCAATTTCCCTGCAGGTGCATTCTGATTTAAAGTCGTTTGATAAAGGAAACTTTGTACGATTTCTTTGTAACTTCCTTCCCGTTTGAACTTAAGACGTCTCTAAAAGTATCCATAAATCCTTCTGCTTTCACAGCTAAATGACTGGAGATTTGGAATTGGAATATTTTTTATGATGTTCAATAAATTCTATTGAAACAAACCAAGTGTCACTACCTAAAACAAAATACAAATTGCCTGAAAAACAACTAAGCAAAAAAATGCTGTGTGAAATATGATTGGCTTTTCAGCAAATAAAGAATATTTGGAATTGGAATCAATGACCTCTAGATAATAATTGACATCAATCAGTCAGGTCTAATTAGTGTGAATCCTCAATCACAAATTGTTGCTTTCGAGCCAACATTTTATTTCTCATGCCGTTCAGGGCATTTATTCTTTGAAATTAACACCTGTGCCAGATTTGTAATTTTGTGAATGTAAAATAAAGAATTTAAGTTTAATGATTTTTTTTTTAAATTAAAAGAAAAAAAAAACTCCAAACTAATAAGCAACCACACATTAAATATATAATTAAATATATCTGGAATACAATATATTTGACAGTCAGTTGATAGTCACAAGTCCCCACAAGAAAAAATAAAAATAAAAACAGGATGTGGTGTAGACTTTTCACTGATCTGTGAAATGATTAATTAGCAGGAACATGAGATTTCTTGGTTAAAAACAAACAAAAAAAAAAAAAAAAACAGTTTAAAAAATTCTTCAGATTCTACACAATCTTTTCGGACTAATGAATCAAACTTTTGTCGTTCTTGGTTAGAATAAATTTAATATTATGAGAGGCCATTAGTATGGTATATTTTAGATGACAGATAATCTAATTTTAAATTAGAACTCATTAGAATATTTGTCCTCCCAAATTGTAGCATGTCATCTATAGAGGCAGTAAAAGTCTCCTTTTTTTGTCTTTTGTAAACCAAACAAATGTTTGGTATCAGTTTGAAGGAAATTTCTGCCATCTAATCCTTTTTTTTTATATAACAAAATATTTCTTAAACTAATTTCATTCAACTGCAATCAATAAACAAAAAGTATTTACTATTGCCTTGTGGATTTTTCCTTCATCTTGTCTGCCAAGACACATCCATTGGGTAGAGTGGTTCAGGACTATAAAGAAAGAGACAACAAAACACTCTTTCTCACTCTGCGGCGTAATAACATAGCACTTCCCCTCCAGAGAGACATAACACTTGGCAAAACAATTAGTTAATTTCAAATAAACCCCTAGGGAGCACCGTTCAGGACTATAAAAAAAAAAAAAAAAGAAAGAGACAACAAACTTTATTTAACTATCTGTATACATGGAAATAATTTTCTTTGTTGTGAGTTGTGTTGTTTGTTAAATAAATATGTAAAATTAGGTACCGCCATGAGATCGCTAAAAAAAAGAGCAGTACCTAATTTTACATATTTATTTAACAAAGCTACAGAGCCCCAAATACCCTGTTATTTAACCTATAGTTGGGGGAAGGGAGAATAGATGAATTAATGTTTTCCCAAAGGCATTAGTCTGAAGGTAAACACAGTAAACTAGAAAGGAATTTGAACTCCGTTCACCGATTCAATTTTCTGTGCTAATATCTGTGACGCCAACTGCACCAATTTCCTCATGCCTATCTTAAAATATTCCTTTCTAATTCTTTTCCATTCTTTTTAAACATTCCTTTTTTTTTTTTTTTACCTTTCTTATTCATTTATCCAGATTTCATTTTTCTGTTCAATATTCATTTCTTTAAAAAAAAAAAACCCAAAAAAAAACCTTTTCTTTTTATAATCTTTCTTTTACACATTTTCTTTCCACCATATTGTTCTTCCTTCATCTGAAATCTTTTTGGTAATTTTCTATGAAAAGTAAAACTAAAAACAAACATTCAGAAAATATTTCTAGTACTTATTCTTCATAATCCCTAAAAGAAAAATCACCAATTTTTTTTATCTTTTGATATTGTTACAAAGAGCTTAAACAAGTGTCCACCCACCTATTCAATATAAAGATTTACTTATCCATACATTCCAAAATATACATTAAAACAATTGACATTGTTCTAAATTCATATCTCGATTAATACAGAGTAAAAAAAGGTATGAATTCAATGTTTATGAAATACATGTGTCTACAAAAAAAAAAAAAAAAAAAGCAAACAGATACACTGACAGACATGACCAAAGTAAATACAAACTTATTTCACAAATGGGCCTTCAATCTACGATCTCAACAATTCAAAAATATTTTATAATGCAAATTATAATCTAATGGAGTTGAAAGTAGAAAATTTTAAATGTTTTATGTGGCATCAAATTTATCTTTTGTAGGAAAGTCAATTAAACTGCATTTAAAACATAGAGCACAGTTTTTTTTTTCTTCCGGAATGGCCCTAGTGGGTCAACTAGAATTCAAGTCAATAAATAACTTGGAAAAAAAAAAAAAATATATATATGTGTGTGTGTGTGTGTGTGTATATAAAGCGGACACTGTGGTCAAACCTAAGCAGTGACAGTCTGTTTCAGGCTTCAGGCTTTCAAGCATGAAATAGATTGTTGCTGCTTAGTGTTGACCTCACTGTCCATTTTTATATTTACATACACTATCTCTGATATTGAAATCGTTCACCCATAAATATACCATACATTAAACCAGTGTTTCTCAACCTTTTTAAGCAACATCACACCGAGGAGCAAATGAAAATATCATGGGACACTTAGCAAACTATTATATATATATATATATATATATATATATATATATATACACAGTGTAACCCGGATATAAGAAAGTTGTCTTGACCGGAGAATAAGTCTCTTATATCCGGTTTCTCTTATATCCGGGTTTGGACTATTTTGTTTAGGTAAGTATGGCTCTAATTTGGGACCAGAGAAATATCTCTCTTATATCCTGGTTTCTCTTATATCAGGGTCTCTTATATCCGGGTTACACTGTATATATACCGTGTAACCCGGATATAAGAGAGTTGTCGGGACCGGAGAAGAAGTATCTTATATCCGGGTTTCTCTTATATCCGGGTTTGGTCTATTATATATATTTTAACACAGGCTCTAATTTGGGACCAGAGAAAATCTCTTATATCCGGGTTTCTCTTATACCCGGTTTTCTCTTATATCCGGGTTACACTGTATATACATTATATATATACACACACACACACACACACACACACGTAGTAATCAGTTGGTATAATCCAAGCGAGACCTGGACACCTCGACATGGTGTTAGCAAGCTTGTCTTGCTAGATCACTAATCCAAGCGAGACCTATTGACAAGACAGAATTTGAAATATTAAATGTCAAAACTGATTCACAAAGAGCACTCCATGTTTATTTTCATTAAACAGAGCAAATTTTTCTTTACAATTCGAATTAAGATACCTTTCGTTAATGACCATTTTCACCTATGAATTTTAAATTTGCAGGATTTTTCAAGCTGTCTATGGTGTCAGTTTGTCAAAACCAGTTACCTTCTACAAATTGACACCATAAACAGTTTTGAAAAATCCTGCGAATATTAAATTTAAAATTCACATCGGTGGACATTCAAGTGAGAATCTCTGCTCCTCCCCAGTCCCGATTGAGCTTGATTGAACTGTTATCCCTTATCAATTAAAATGAACTGCTATCTATTATCTATCACACAGCACATCCAACTTCTCCTCCCCCTCTTTATATACCCTTACCAATTTCCCATCTGCTTCTGTCCATATAAATATCCCTCCTCTATCACCAAGTTACTAATTATTCTTGGTGACTATAAATAATATCCCCGCTAAATTTTCCTCTGCTCTTTCCTTTTGTTTGTAAACCTTTACTTTTTCTCATCTGAAATTTTTCGTATTGAATTATCCTTGATTATCCAGTACATATAGGCATTAAATTTCCATTACAATGGTTTATGATATAATAATAAACAATTAAATAATCTTTAGGTTAATTAAATATCATGTTATAACATTTATTTATGAAGTTTATATGAGTTCTAAAATTTGGATGCATATGTGTGTGTATGTGTATGTATGTATGTATATATATATTCATACTTGTTTCATTAAATAATATAGATAAGTGTTGTCTATATATTTTTTGTAAGTTCTTTTCATATCGTCTGATAAGCTTAATAACATTATCATTAAACAATGAAAGAAAATCACAATATTGATACATATTTTTTAATCCAATCTAAGCTTTCGGCTTACATAAGCCATTATCAAAGATGACAATTACACAATATATTAAGCAATACACGAACAAGAAATTGATAATAGTCTGTTTTTGTTTACATGGATGATTTCCAAGCAACGATAAACACGTGCATATAAGACGATGAAAGCGAAAATCGCACAACAGCTCATGACAACGCGAGAGTGAATCCGATGAGTATTGAGTATGGAAAGCCGTTGGTATGAAGCAATGGCTTCTGTTACTAATTATAGGCATTTGCTTGGAAATCATCCATGTAAACAAAACAGACTATCATCAATTTCTTGTTCGAGTACTGCTTAATATATTGTGTAATTGTCATCTTTGATAATGGCTTATGTAAGCCAAAAGCTTAGATTGGATTAAAATTATGTATCAATATTGTGATTTTCTTTCATTGTTTAATGATAATGTTATTAAGCTTATCAGACGATATGAAAAGTACTTACAAAAAATATATAGACAACACTTATCTATATTATTTAATGAAACATGTATGAATGAAAAAATGCTGCTAAATACACACTATATATATATATATATATATATATATATATAAAATTCTTAAATCCTATATATATTTATTATGAACTATTCAGTATATACAATACTAAGTAATCAAATTTTACTATTATCATAAAATTTAATATATAATACATACATTAATATATGAATTTAATAAGTAGGTTTAAAGGGTAACTTACCGATACCTATTAGATTACGGAATTTTAGAAGTGACCTTGGAATATACACTGCGTGCCAAATTATTATTGAGAACTTTTTTCTAATATTTCAAAAACCGTCCAATCAATTCACACAATATTTTCACACAATGTTGGCAACACTGACCTGCGCAATCACTGAAATTTTAGTACTGATCTGCGCAATGTAAACAAACTGGCACCATATTTGTTATCAGCACGGGGATTTGAGCGTGCCAAATAATTAGAAAAGTGTAAGAATTTAGTGAAAAGTTTGGCCATAAAAGCAGTTTAAGTGATGCTGAAAAGAAAACTATCACCTCAGAACTCTCAAAAGGTAAATCTACCCTAGAAATTTCTAAAATGATAGGGAGGTGTCATCAAACAGTGAAAAAGTTCACCGCCGACCCTACACAAGTACGCAAAAGGGCAGATAAAGACAAGCCGAGGGTTATTTCACGTCGTCTCATGTCACGACTTAAACAAGAGGCCACGAAGAACCCTGGACTTACCAGTCAAGAGCTTTTCAGTCGCATTGGGTATCCTACTGTGTCTAAAAGTACTCGGTGTCGGTATCTGAGGGAAATAGCAACAACAGTCAAACCTGTATCGAAGTCTCCGTTGACGAGAAATCACATTCAAAATTGATTGAAATGGGCCGAGGACAATATGAAGATTGACTTCTCTAAAGTTTTGTTCACAGACAAAACTCGAGCAACACTTGATGGGCCAGATAGATGGTGCAAAGGCTGGGTAATGAACGGACAGAATCACCATCAGCGTTTGAAACGCCAACAAGGCGGTGGAGGCATAATGATCTGGGGTGGTATTATTGGAAAAACATTAGTGGGCCCATGGAGAGTACCAGATGGCGTCAAAATGACTGCTGATGCATACATAGCGTTTATGAAGGAGCATCTTGAACCGTGGATGAAAAGGCAAAGAGTTGCCTTCAGAGGGGCCATTGCTTTTATGCAAGATAATGCTCCCTCACATGCTGCTCACAAGGCTACTGAATATTTGAAACAGTTAGGCTTCGATGGACCTCGAAAAATGAAGTGGCCAGCAAATTCTCCGGATCTGAACCCAATCGAAAATGTTGGAGCATCATGAAGCAAAGACTGTACACCAACGGACGACAATTCAGGAGCAACGCTGAGTTGTGGGAAGCAATTCTTGACATATCTCGCGGCATTACAGCAGGTGACATCCTACAATTAACAAATTCTATGGATCGTCGACTTCTTCAAGTAATTTCAAAACAGGGAAAGCACATTCCCTATTAATTTGTTTAAAACTGTGCGTTTGTTTGTATCTGTTATTATTTGTTTGATTATCTTATTTATTAGCTTCTTTTGATCATAAACATTCACGTGCAACATTAATAAACGTTTTGTTTGCTCAATTCTGGGAATTTTACTAAACCTTTCTAATAATTTGGCACACTCAAATCACCGTGCTGATAACAAATATGGTGCCAGTTTGTTTACATTGTGCAGATCAGTACGAAAATTTCAGTGATTGCGCAGGTCAGTGTTGCCAACATTGTGTGAAAATATTGTGTGAATTGATGGGACGGCTTTTGAAATATTAGAAAAAAAATTATCTCGATAATAATTTGGCACACAGTGTATATCTAAGGGAAATAATTAATGGTTATACATTCGTACTTAATTATTTTTTATTTTGTTTTTATTTTATAATTCCGTTTAATTGCAGTTAAGGCCCATTAAAAAAAATTTAAGGTTTTTTCTAATTTAACTTAGCTCCTTGTATCACCCTTTGAAACTATTTTATCCTAACATAGGGTTATATGTAGATACATGTTGGCTGGTATATGTATGCATATGCATGAACGTAGATATACATGTGTATGTACGTACAGATGGCTGTACAGATAGAGATGTTCTTAACATGTATGGATACATGTGTGTACGCATGCATATTGAAATTCCCTCCAAATCTTTGAAACACTTCCCTTAATTTTTAGGTTCAGATTATATATATATATATATATATATATATATATATATATATATATATATAGAGAGAGAGAGAGAGAGAGAGAGAGAGAGAGAGTGTGTTGTGTATATAGGTCATTAGTTGATTAAGGTAGATCAACTTATGCTGGTTGAGTAGTTGGAGGAACTGTATGTATAAATAGGCTATAGTTATATTGCTTTTAGATGGATATTATTCATTCATTATTTATGGGAGAAATATGATATATAAAATCTCTCACTCTCATATATATATATATATATATATATATATATATATATATATATATATATATATATAGATAAAATTGTAGGTAATTGAATAATAAAATAAATGTGAAAAATTCTATGTAACATATTTCATCCTTCAAAAGGGACTTCAGACTTAAAAGATGTTCCTATTGATGGAATTATATATGTGAAGGGAGAAGGGACAAAAAATATAAACAAAATGTCAGTGATAATGATACATTTAAAGGAATACTGAAGATGTACAGATGCTAAGATATAAATTTAATCTTCCTGGCATCCAATGTGTTTAGAAGCACAAACAAGCCAATCCTACATTTTGATAGCAGTAGAGTTGTTAAGAAAATTGAAATGTCATATGAACTAAGATGCAATTTTTCATGAACGCTTCAGAAATCATCACACTTTCTATACATTTTCACCTCAGTAAATTATGGTCATTTTTAATTAAAACTGCATTAAATTGAAATTATGGTCAGATTCATTTTGATGCATTGAATGTGTTTTATAAAAAATCCCTTTTGTGTTTATATATTACACATAAATTTCTAGATGTCTCACCTATGTATTTTCTGCGACATTTCTTACAGTTTATAGTGTAAATTCTTACTTCAGGTATTACTGTTGTAATCAAGTATATGGTTAAGAAATGACAAAACATGAGGCTGCAGATAAAGCATGTCTTGAACAGAAGAGTATTACACAACTTGGGAGTGTGTGTCGGTTGACCAGTGTTCACTCTATACTACCGTTTCCCCGAGGCTCACCCTCCTACTAATTCTATAGTCAGTGGAAGAGTCCACAATAGACTCATCAGCTGGTAGACAGTATTGTGTGTCTAGTTTCATTAAAATTATTTATATTATTATTCTATTTTCATAAATTTGATGAGCATTTACATTATAATTAGGATAATGGATGAGTTCAAAAGTATTTTTAATATGTTTCTCTTCATCATGTAAATATTGAGGGATACAAATTCTACACTTGTAGCTTGTATATTTTCTGTTATTAAATGTTTTGAGGGAATAGCTTCCTTTTCCAGGGACCTTCAGCTCTTCCCACATATATATTTATCTGGGTTTCCTTTACATCTTACCATAATTTTGTATAATCACTAGCCCCCCACCCCCAACTCAGCATAAGTAATCTTGCAGTCATTCCTATAAATAACAATCCACATATCTCTCTCATTATATATATATATATATATATATATATATATTGTTTAAATTTTAAACATTAAAATTCCAAGCATTCCTTATTTGTGCGCATGTATAGTCACATCAACATACCAAATGTAGTCTGATGAAGTTGTAAAGAACAAAATGTGTCACAAGAAAACTTTTTCCACTTTGTTATAGATATTCCCCACGCTCCCATTAGTCGGTTGAGCACTTTGGAAGAAAGGGTATTTGACAGCTGCTGCTATAATACTAAGCTCTTTGCAATGAAGAGAGCACTCTTGCAGCTGATAATGCATATATCACGTATATATAATGCATTAAAAATTCCCTTTTTCTGTAGTGTGTGCCAATAGCCTAGGGGTAAGAGTCTCCAACTGATGTCCAATATAGGTCAAGTTTCAATCCCAGCTTGAGACAAGCATGTGTCTAGCCACACTGAAGTGCTGTGATACACTGAAACAGTCTGTGGATGACTATATATATATATATATATATATATATATATATAAAGGAGGCACGGTGGAGTAATGGATAGAGACTTGGTTTGAGGAATCGGAGAGCTGAGTTTGAATTCCAGTCGAATCCATTACATTCACTTACGTGCTAATACCCTTGGGAAAGGTGTGAATCCTCTTCTTCACCCTCCATCTATGGGTAAATATCAGGACAGACTGGGTTCTATAGCCTTGGATGGCAACTGGTCTAGGAGAAGGACAACTCTGAATTCAAAACCTGCAGAGGGTCGTTTGGTGACCTTGTGGCACTCAGTGCACCAGGTCTCTGTATTCGTCACTTCAAAAAGTGTGGATGGTCCTGCACGAAACCTCCACCACTATAATCAAATCTCATGTGCTGGTGTCGGGCTATCAGTTTCCTAGGAACTGATCTGCTTGACCCTCATACATCGAATTCGACGGGAGAGTAGAGTGTATATATATATATATATATATATATATATATATATATTTTACACACACAGCAACCTTCTATGTCAAAATAACAAATTATCATCTTTAACAGTGGATATCTTTGTTTCATGTCTGTATAACAACTCCAAGAATGGCTCATGAGAGGCAAAAGCTTAGGACCAACTTAATAAAAAATTATTATCCAAATGTTGGACAAATTTTGTCTTTATTTTCATCCGAAATTAAAGCGAACATTAGATAAAGCATCATGATCAGACATAATAGATATTTTCTATTATATATATATATATATATAAATAAATAAATAATGCTGACCATAAAACATGGCCAGGTGTTCTTGGCACTCATGGGATCAGGAGTATGAATTCTAATAGGCTACAACTACTTTCTCTCTGCCAAGAATTCGATCTTACCATCACCAACACACATTATCAGCAATTCAATCATCACAAAACGACTTGGATGCATCCCAGATCCAAAGATTGGCATATGATTGATTACATTATCACTAAGAAACATGACGTAAAAGACTTCAATATCACCCACTCTTTCCACAACACTTGCTATCGTTCAGACCATGCTCTACTACGCAGTAAAGCATCCTTTAGACTCATATGCGAGAAACCTCTTGTTAGCACTAATGTTCCTAAACAAATCAACATCTCACCCCTGAATTCTGATGTTAAGAAGAAAGACCTGGATTTGAGGCTGGATTCAGTTGTGATCTCAGAAGACATTGAATCCTCCTGGAAATCTCTCAGAGATGCCATTTATTCCAGCTCTCTTGAAGTTCTAGGACTTCTCATAAGGAAGCATCAGGACTGGTTTGATTTAAGTGATGCTCATGTTCAACATCTCATCAAGAAGATTCATGATTCGCACAAAATATTCTTAAACAACAAAAATTGTCCATCAAAACATGTATATATAAGTAGTGTAAGCGGGAAGTGCAAAATGCTCTCAAAAGGCTGTGGAAATCCAGGCGGCAACTGACAGAAAAGATTCCAAAGCATTCTATAAAGGCCTTAAAAAGGTGTATAGCCCACAAGGAAATGGGATTTCACCTGCTTTGTCATCTGACACTCCACATAGACAAGAAGGAAATTTATATCACGATAGAAAGAACACTTTGAAAGTGTCCTTAATTCAACCTCTGCCATCAATGACAATTCATCAGCGATCAGAAATTTCCCAGTTGTCTCTTGAGACATGCCTAAAAGAAAATCAGGATTCTATCAATTAATTGTACTCAAACAAAGAAATGGTAAAGATGCTATTCCCCCTCCCCCAAATTTTTAAATATGGTGAGAAGACTGGTTAAGAAACTTAAGCTTTTTAAAGTCATATGGAAGGTTGGTTCTGTTCCACAGGACTACAAAGATGCTTGCATAAAACATCTGTTCAAGAACAAAGGTAAAAAGGTTGTATGTGACAATTCCCATGGCATTGCACTTCTGAGTATTGCTGGTAAAATTCTTGCTTGTATTATTCTCAACAGAATAATCAAATATCTCATTGACGACATCTATCCCGAATCTCAGCGTAGTTTTCGTTCGTGAAACCAT
Source organism: Acanthosepion esculentum (assembly GCA_964036315.1). Lineage (NCBI taxonomy): Eukaryota > Metazoa > Mollusca > Cephalopoda > Sepiida > Sepiidae > Acanthosepion > Acanthosepion esculentum. The sequence continues at coordinate 75,688,042 of OZ038511.1, read as the reverse complement.
TGATATGATTTTTTCACTTTGTCAGGAAAGTTTGTGAGAAGAACCATGAACTATGAAAGTATGCTAAATGTCATCATCTCATTTCATGAAGGAATGAAAGCATCTGTTTTATCTAATGGAGAGTTTCCAGAAAGCTTTGATGTAACAAATGGCACAAAACAAGGTTGTGTCATAGCTCTTGTACTTTTTGCTCTCTTCTTTTCGGTCATGCTACACCATGCTTTTAGTGATCTAGACATGGGTATGAAATTTGAATTTCACGCAAGTGGCGGCCTCTTTAAACATCAACTATTTAAATTAAAATCGCTAACTCAAGCAAGCATTATTTGTGATCTTTTGTTTGCTGATGATGCTACGAAACAAAAACCACCTGCCCATATCGTTTCAGTCGTTCCCATTACTGTTGGTTTGGTTTGGTTTTACAGCATATTAACCTCAATGGGTTATTTAATGCCGAGAAAATTTTTATTGTTGGTAAAAAATTTTTTCAAATCTATTTCTGGTAATAATTTTCTTTTAAATATGTATCGCTGGTAATATTTTTTCTTTTTCCAAACAAATATAGCTAGTAATATGTTATTTTTTCCCTTTTTTTCCTTTTTTCAAAAATATATTGCTGGTAATATTCATTTTTCAAAAATGCATTGCTGGCAACATTTGGTTTTCAAAAGTGTATTGCTGGTAATAATTTTTTTACAAAGTATTTCTAGTATTAAAACCTATTTTCACACTTTCATAGTGTTTTGACCCCAGTTACAATTCCATTGAATAAGGTTTTGCATCTTGATTATGTATTACAAATTATGAATTTTACATGTCCAAAATTTTTTTTTTTTATGGGTGAAGTGTCCATCATTTATTTCTATATACTTCAGACTATTAGCATTTTGTTTCTTGTTATGATTTGATATTTTAGTGATATTTGGATATGATGCTTGAAGTGAATTAGATTCAACCTGCTTCCTGGATTCTTGGAAGGAGATATTTTGCATGTATTTTCTTCTAATTATTTCCTTTTCCTTTTTCCAAATGTTACACTCTTCGGAGTCTGCTAGATGATTTTCTTTACAGTTTAGACATAAAGGAGGCCTTTCACAAGGTGATTCATCAGGCTCAGTTTCCGGTTCCCCACATCTTCGACAGACTGATGTTCTCATACAAACATTTTGAAGATGACCAAATTTTTGACATTTATGACATCTACGAGGATTAGGAATGTATGGCTCTACCTTGGCTATTGTGTAACCTATCTTTATTTCTTTTGATAGAGTCGGTTTGTCGAATGTCAAAATGTATGTGTTGGTGTTTATTACTGTGTCATTTCTTTTTACTTGCATTCTTTTAACGTCTGTTACTCCTTGCTTTTTTTAGGGTATCGCTATTTTCAATTTCTTCTGATGAACAAAGTGACAGTTCTGGGAATTTTATTACTCTTTTGATGAATTAAGAAATTGATGGGGGTAGGCCTTGACTTTATTGTTACCAATTTGCTTGATTTTTAGCAATTTATCTGCGTCTTTTTTGGATATCACTTGAATTAATAGAGTATTATTTTTCTTTATTTTTTTAACAGATTGTGGTTTGATCATGTCTAAAATAACCCTTTGCAACACGAAAGGAGACACTTTTGATAAATCACCCTCTACTGATTCTACAACAATGAAAGTTGGGAATTGATTTTTTTCAATTTCATTTTCGCTTTCAGAAGTTTCATATTGTCTCTTGGTTTGCTTATAAGAGATAGCCATATAATTTGAATTTTTGTGTTCGCTGTCTGTGCTCCTCACCTACCTCGGAGTTCCTTCTTAAGGGACGCTATTAGGGGGGGAGACTAATCCCATTCACCCTAATCTACCAAAGCTACACAGACAGTATAGTTGTGATGAAAGTGGATACGAGCACCTGCACTCCCCCACCATATCTACCCAAGTATAGTATGATGTAAGGTTACATAGCCCTGTTGGACCCATTATCTATCACCCCAACTAGCCCTTGCCACTATGTGACTAGCCGATTGGAATGGATTCACCCGTCTATCCCAGGTAGGGACCGAAGTGACATGTTGTGGAAACTCTTGGTCATTTTACACCAGATTAGGAGTCACTCAGTCACCAGGACTGTCCCCAGGCATCACGGGTCGCCACCCATGGGTGGCCCCATTTTGGGGAAATTTTAGTTTTTTTCAAATCAGATTTTGTGAATGTGTACTTTATATACTGCAATTTGTGTTGATGGTATTATTATTATTACAAAAAACCCATTCATTCCTAGTATTCCAACTACAGATCAAGGAGGAGGTACAATTTACCCATAGCTGGGATGCTAACAGGTGCTACCACCCCGGGTCAGGGTGGAACCGGGAACAACAGCAACTAAGAGGCAGTTCCACACTCCTCAAAACCTCCTGATCAGAGGCTTTGCTGCTGGATGCAGTTTATCATTATACCCAGGACAACTCATTACTGTTGGCAGCAACAACCTGAAGTATGTGAAATCATTCTCGTACTTAGGAAGCAAAGTCAATTCAAGTTCCTCTTTGGATGACGAAATAAGTAACCGAATATCAAAGGCAACCAATGCCCTTGGGAAGCTTAAGCATCACCTATGGGATGTTCATGGGATTTCACTGAAAATTAAAATTAGTGTCTATCGAGCAGTCATTCTCACCACACTTCTTCACACACGGCAGGACAATATCTCTAACCCTGATCTTATCATCAAATGTGGTGTCGATGGCAGTAAATCCTTTGATACAATCACAGTTCAAATCGGTCATGTCACCAGAATGAGTGATGATCTGATGCCGAAAATCCTCATGAATAGCCAAATTTTTCATGGTGAGCGTAATGTAGGCCGTCTTTGATTACACTTCAAAGACAAACTTAAATACAATTGCTGCAAACATCCGTATAGAGGAGTTCGAACTTGCTGTTGAAAAACAAGTGAACTGGAGAAACACCTGCTACCGAGGTATAACTAACTTTGAAAAAAAATCGTCTCAACCATCTGAGAGAATTAAGGATTAACACTAAATCTCGGGCTAATACATCAACCCATATGACATTATGCCCTTCGTGTGGATTTGTTTGCAAATCCCGAGCAGGATTGTTGTCTCATATGAAACAAACATAAAAACTGAACTGAAAGACGCTCATATGTCAAAAACGATGGATTTGTTTGTTTGTTTGTTTGGGGTTTAAGGCATATCAACCACTATGGGTTATTTAATGCCAGATCCAGTATTTACTAGATATATCAAAAATGTATAGCTGGGAACATCATTGTTTCAAAAACGTATAGCTGGCAACATCATTGTTTAAAAAAAAAAATGTATCCCTGGCAACATCATCGTTCCAAAAGCGTATAGCTGGCAACATCATCGTTTCAAAATCGTATAGCTGGCAACATCATTGTTTCCCATCACATATTAGGGGTAAGGTGTTAGTATATTTAGTGTAGGGTTTGGGAGGGAAAGTTAATTGTAAGTTGTAGTTGTTTTGGGATGGGTTAGATGTGATGGGGCATGACATGACCAGCCGATTGATCGGATCGACGGCCTTTTGGTTGGACGTAGTTTATCGTCCTACCCAGGACGCGGATGTAGTTTATCGTCATACCCCCAGGACGTGGACACACCTTGGGATTTCACTATTTTCCCATAGCTGGGACCCTAACAGGTGCTACCACCCCGGGTCAGGGTGGACCTGGGAACATCAGCAATTAAGAGGTGGTTCCACGCTCCTCAAAACCTCCTGATCAGAGGCCTTGCTGTTGGATGTAGTTTATCGTCGTACCCAGGACTCAGATGCAGTTTAACGTCATACCCAGGACGTAAAAACGATGGAAGAGTTGCATCATCATCATCATATGTTTGTGTGATTTAACATAGGAGAACCCAGAAGCAGAGAGAATTTACATTGGAACAATTAAAAACAAATTTAAAGAAAAATATGCAAACCATTTGCTATCATTAAAATCGAAAAGATATAAAAGTAATGCCATATTGTCAAAACATATATTGGGACTAAAAATGCAAAGAAAACGAAACTGAAAATCATAGAATCCAGGAACACAAATGGATTAATAAAAAAACAGAGATAAATTCTTTCAAACTGCCACCACCCAGACACATTTTTTGTCCTTTTCCTCAATCCTCTCCAATGTCAGACTTCTCATTTGTTTTCACTCCCTGTAACATTCTGCATTCTAGTGGTATTCTTGCCTTGCTCGAGGTGAAACAATTAAAAAAAAAACTTATTTAAATAACTTTTTATTAATTAATGCTTAAATGGCAAAGTAAATATTTGTTTATGTGTCTTCACTTAGCCATTATTTCATTTTACTTATTTAGTAGTTTGTTGTAAAACTGTTCATAATATGGTTAATTTGCAGAATAGCTATAAGTGTAGGTATCAATTGTGCAAACTGAGCATGTTACGTAAATAGTTCTTGTGTGCAGTAATCAAGACAAAAAAGATTAGTCCCGCACTTAGCTTTTTCCGTAGTCTTCCATGTTTAGCTTTCCGCAACCAGTGAATGTATACAAACAACACCAGTAATGGTTGCCACCAATGAATCTGAACTTTTACTGTCAATAACTCCAAAACAGTAGATTTTATCATATTTATCAAGCCAGATTCAAATGGATCATCTACAATTACACATAAATGTAAGTATTCTGGAAATTTTTAATGCAAACTAAGCTCAGGTATTACACTGCAAATTAACCCATAATAATATATATATAAGTGTGTGTGTGCATATTAGATACAAATAAAGATTGAAAGTGTAAAATCTCATACATAAAAATCAACCTCATTTTTTGATAGTGATTAGAAACATTGGTGTGTTTTTTCTTTTTTTCCTTGAATTTTATTTTTTTTAATTTCTTGAGACAAGGTATTATTACTGTTCATTGGACTAACAACCATGTCTTGTTTTCCAACCCCACCAAAATGTTTCAGCCAATGTACTCTGCCTTTAAAACAATTCTGAATGAAACCATTTATTTTGCTCAAGAGATTATGTTCTCATCTCTTGGTTTTGTCACAACCAGATTCTTTTCTAAGAATTTGAATCCAAAATTCATTTCTACCAATCCACTTCTTCCATATTAGCATCTGAAGCAGCATTAAGTTGTAGCAAATGCCAAAAAGCTTTAGTCAGTAAAGAGACTATGAAATAAGGAATGATAGATTTTAGGAAAGAGAAAAAACAAAAAGATCAGACAAATACCCATGGATCAAAGCCTTAATTTTTTTTTGTTTTTTTACAGTGATGTTCACCTTGTGAAATAGGGTGAATTGATTTCCACTTTTTTTTTTTTTAAAAAGAAAAATTAACATTGTACATGGTGTGAAGACTGGGATTTGACATGATAAAAACTGACACCAAAAATGAGATTCATAACTTTTATCAATTTCTGAGCATTTAGTTTTAAAGACCATCTGAAAAATGTACAGAACTACCACAGTTTTTTTTCAAATAGAAGCTGACTTCAAAATTTTATTATTTCAAGAAAAAAATCCAAATAAATTTGATATTTTTTGTATTGGACATTGAATGGAAAATATATTCAATCCAAAATCCTAATTGTGAGTCACCACAAGCAAAATCAGTGTCACCCCAAGCAAGGCAGTAATACCACTAGAAAATAACAAGTTATGGGGTGTGGAAGAATTAGGGACAGAAACATTAATAAGCAGAAAGAGAAAACAGCAATCAGGTGGACGGTAAATAGCGATTGACATTGTATTTAAATTTTTGGCTGGAAAGCATGGAGCCAGAAGGTTGTTCCACAAATGAGCAGTGCGAGAAAAGAAACTTTTAGCATAGAATTTATGGCTACATCTAGCCAGCTGAACTGTAAATTGATGAGATCTCGCTGTCTCGTGCTGTGCTCAAATTTCAAAAACTCAAATTACCATAGCGAAGAGCTCATTCAAATTTATAGAAAAGGCATCAGTGGGAAAGAGCTGCCAGATCAGAACCAATAATATTGCAGATTCTCCATTTGTCTCTTATCAAGGAGCTCAAGGTAAATAGCAGAGACATAAATAAAAAAAAGAGAAAATATTTAACAACTTTTGTTTAGTAAGAATCAATAGGTTTTTCTCCTGAATCTTTAAAAAAATCTTTGTGGATCAGTAAAAGTGATATGATTGTGAAATTCTAGTGAAAGGAAAAAAAAAAAAGAAATATTTTCAATAAACTCTCATTGTTTACCAAACTAGAAAAATGATTTCCTTTTTAGAAAAAGCAGAAAATTTATTGGTTCCTTATTTTATTGATCATTCAAAGAAAGAAAATCGATTCTATAATATAAAATAACAAATTTATATATTTAGTGGTCTTACAAGTAGTGTATTCCTTTAATAATGAGATATTCCCAGATTTTGGTAAAAAAAATCATACCTCAATACCAATAAGGAAAAATCTCGATCATAAATATAGGAATAGATAAGTTCACCCATGATCTAGTTTAGACTCCTCCCCAGTTTTTGAACAGGAGTAGAGTTTTATTCTTCATTTCCTGTCTAGAATTGGGTTTCCAGTTCCTTCGAAAGTCTTTTCATTCTTTCACTCCCAGTAACCCCTTGCGTCTTAGTGGCATTAGTAGCTTGATCTTATTTTTAATCAATTCACCCCAAGCAAGGTGATAATGCCACTAAGGTGAAAGGGTCTACTGGGAGTGAAAGAAAATAGGAAGACTTAGAAGGAACCAGAAACCAGATGTTTAATCTTATTCTCTTTCACTCCCAGTAGCTCCTTGCACCTTAGTGGCATTATCACCTTGCTTGGGATGAATTAATTAAAAGAAAAAAAAAAGATTATGCTGATAAAACATTACATTTTTTTTTGTGACATATAAGCTTTTTTTGGATAGTTTTAACTTTAATGATTATAATCGCTTAATTTTTTCTTACATTCAGTAGAGTTAAAAAAAATATCTTACATGACTCGCACAGAAAATATAACCAAATTCAATTGCAAAATTATTTAAATACTCAATACAGCTATCGTTTTTCACAGTGGGGATAGTTATGTAATTTTTTTTTTTTTCAAAAACATTATCTTATAATTTAATATTACTGCCATTAAAATATAAATTTCATAAAATTTTGAAAGAGATTTAAATTTATAAAAGCATTTCTAATAGGTTAATGAAAAAAATATTTAACAGAAAGAGAAAAACAATTCAGAGTGGACTAAAATTTTACACACCATCGAGAGACGTTAAAAAATACTTGAGTGCAAGTCTTAATTTGTTTTTCTAAAGTAACATTTTTGTATAAGAATGATGTTGCAAAAGTACACACATTTCTTAAAATATGTCACTCATTCCTGACTAACATCTACTCAAAGTCTAGGCCCGTGTATCTTAATGATTGCCTGCAGTTGCTTATAACAGCTGGGAACAATTTTTCATATTAAGCATAAACTATTGCATGCCATTCTTCATAGCAGAACCGTTCCAATTAAAGTTGAATGGTAATCTGTGATGCAGAACCAAGTTGAATTCTCCCCAAAGATTTCTTCAAATCTGGGCTTTGATATTAATCAGCCTGGATTTTTTTTTTTTTCTTTTTCGCAAACCATTCCTAAGTAGATTTGACCATTTTGAATCGCTGTCCTGTTGTAAGAAGTTAATAAGACAAAAAAAGAGTTTCCTGACTCTGGCATGATCATCTGACCAGCTTGCACAATGTTGTAAATGGATTACTCTCTTGCAGCACTACCAAATGGTCAGGAGAATCTTACGGGAGTGAAAATTTGGAAAGGATGAGAAAGCATAAATTTTACTGACAAGAAAGATTATGTTTCCACTTATTATACAGGAACCATTTTTCATCAGCGGTAAAAATACAGTCAATAAAAATAAAAAAATGGTCATTTTTTTTAAATGAACAAATTTCAGAAAATATCATCAGTTCCCTCTCAGATGACAACTCCTGCCTTAATAGTAAGTCTGATAAAGTAAAATTAGCAGTGGATCTTGAAAATGATGTCCAATTATTTACACTATTTACATTGTTCGGACTGTTGCCCTCATCTCTGTTGCCATAGTCATGGCACTTCAGATGTGGCATGCTCCAGGTGACTGGAATTTTAAACTGATACCTTTATTTCAGCCACTGGAGTAAATTGTTCTAGTTCCACGTGTCATGCCTCTTCCAGATGTCTCGGTATCAGTTATCTCCCTTTATTGCAACTCTCCAAGTTTTTGTTTACCTCTGCTGTGGAACTAAAAAAAAAAAGCTACACTGGTGGACAAAATAAAGGGTTCAGTTCAAAACTCCAATCACCTGAAGAAGGCTGGAGTGTACAAAGGCTGAAACATTGTGAATATGGTAACAATAAGAACAATCCAAATGAAGTAAATAGTGTAAATAATTACAGTACCTCATCTTGGAAATATAGACACAGACTTCCAATTAGTTGCTAACGGGGGCAAGAAATGGCTTATAAATTTTAACATCTCCAAAATTAAACTACTACCTTTTAGCCAACTCCGGGAGCCATTTTTGCCTTCCATCAGTCTGGCCAGAAAAGAAACTCATTGGTCAGACATTTTCCACCAACATGATGTGGAAGGATTATATTGAATCAATTGCTAAGTCTACTTTTATTTTTTATTTTTATTTTTTTAATCCATTCATCCCAAACAAGGTGATAATACCACAAAGATCCAAGGGGCTAACGAGAGTGAAAGAGAATGAAAAGACTTTAGAAGGAACTGGAAACCCAATCCTAAACAGGGAACAAATGATAAAACTCTACTTTTGTTCAAAAGATTGTGGAGGAGTTTGAACCAGACAACAGGCGAAGATATCTGCTGTGAGGAAATTTGGTTCACGGTGTCATGTCAGAATCCATTTTGCACATTTACAAACCTACCATCCATCCATGAATTGAATATTCCTGCTACATTTGGTCTGGTGCTCCTGCTATATATCACAAGATTCTTGAAAAACATCCACAGAATGGTCTGCAATGTTATCAGTCCTGATCTGGCATCCGCTGACATGATGCAGCTTCCCCGTGCCTATTTTATAAATATTTTCATAGTAATTGTTCGAATGATTTTTCCTCCTTGGTAGCATGAACATACGAATTTAAGCATACTACTAGATTGGCAACTAGGTTTCATGATTTTACTGCTGAATTAGGTGTAGCCATAAGTTATTCTCTAATAGTTTCTTTTCTCACACTTCTTGCTTGTGGAACTCTCTTCCAGTTTCTTGCTTCCCTACCACTTACAATCTTCAAAGATTTAAACACAATATAAATCGTCATCTGTCCTGAATCCTATTCTTTTATTATACTTCCTCCTCAATAAAGTCTTCTTTCTTTCTCACTTTCAGTAACTTCTTGCATCTTAGCGGCATTATTACCTTGCTTCGGGTGAAATGATTATTAAAAAAAAATTTTTTTTTTTTTTTTTTTTTTAAATGTCAAGTTGCTGACTGAATGTCAAGGTCAAATGTCACAGGATAGCAACTTTTAGAATTTCCTCACTTTGACAATTTGTGCAGATGTCTTTTGACTGTTGTCAGGAAAAATTCAAGTTTTGCTTCCAACATCAGAGTTTTGATTTCATGATGGACCCCATAACTGTCCTCAATTCTTCATTGTCAAGTACAACCACTTTGGAGACCCAGATCACCAGAAACAAACTTTTAAAATTGATACTACAGGGTCTGTGCTGAAGTAGATTCCAAATACCAAAACACTATTAATGTATTTGACACTCCAAAGACCGAGTTTCAACTCATGGAATATGAACGCGTTAGATCTCGATAAAAAAGAAAGTAAAAATAATCAACGAATTCAAAACAACATCTGAAAGTGACAACACCGAGATTTAAATTGATAGATAGTTGTATGTATAAATAGCAAGGAACAATGTGAAAAAAAAAAAAAATTACTGTTTGGATTGGACCTAATGAAAACGGAGAATTGTGTTGAAAGAAACAAGTATAACTTACTAACAACTGCATATAATGTCCGACTCCTTATACTTGCCAAGTAATTATATTCTCTTTAAACCAATGAAAGTGACAATTGCAAAACCTTTGTTACAAAGAAAAAAGTACAGCACATTAGAGCATCCACAAATATCCTTCAATGTGATTCTAATATGAGCTGGAGTTCCAGTAAGGGATTGGTCTTTAGAAGTATTTCTAGACTAAGCTGTATTCAATGTCATATTTCTGAAGACAAGTGTTGGCTTACCACAAACTACTGTGTCGTCTCAAAAAGAAAGAAGAGAAGCTGTAATCAAAGTCAAACTGCTGTCTTCTTCATGGCAGAAAAAGTATTTTCAGTATTTTTAGCAACCAGATTAAAAGTTCATCTGCCAAAGAACAAGACAAGAACAATGAAAAGCAGATCATTTACAGTTCACCATTCCAATGACAGACAAGAAGAATGTTGAAAAAAGGATGTAGCTTAATCTCTTCTGGCTTGAACAATTTATTTTCTTTTCCTCAACATTGTCACCAATTCCAAATATCTATCCTTCCTTTATTTGCAGTATAGATATGATGCAGCTGCCATAATGGTTAGCAACTTGGGACACAAAATCAGTAAGCCAAGGTTGAATTCCAGTCAAGTTCATTACCTTCACTTTTGCACAAATAGAAGGCATGAATCCATCTCTTCTCCTTGCAGCTATGGGATAAATAGTAGAGTAGACTGAGCTCTTCAATCTTAGCTGGAAAAACAAAGTGAAGGAAAACTAAATTCTAGCCCGGTATTGAACTCATAACTCTTTTTGGTCAAGTCACTTTTGGAGAACTTTAAGAAATGCTTTTATCCACTGGACTATGTGTCCTTGGGTTCAATCCCTGGCCACAGCAAAGGTGAACAAAACCTTGGAGAGTTGAGTTACTAAAGGGAATTAACTGAAATTGTTAAATTCGGTTTGAAATTGCAATGTCTATCACCTGAAGAAGGCCGGAGCCTACAATGGCTAAAATGTTGTGGATATGACAATAAAGATGAGGACAACAGTCTGAACAATGTAAATAGTGTAGTTACAATACCTCATCTCAGAAATAGAGATAAAAAAAAATAAAATAATAAAAAAATAATTGTTTATAATTTACATTGTTCGGACTGTTGACCTCATGTTTGTTGGCATATTCGCAACATTTCGGCCCTTGTACGCTCCAGCCTTCTTCAGGTGATTGGAATTTCAAAACGAACCCATTATTTCAGCCACCAGGTAGAGTGTTCTAGTTCCACGTGCCATGCCTCTTCCAGATGTCTCGGTATCAATTATCTCCCTTTTAACTCAACTCTCCCAGTTTTTTTTGTTCACCCCTGCTGTAGCCAGGTATTGAACTTATGACTGTTTGAATAAAGTCACTGGATTCAAGGAATGCTTTCGTCCACTCAAGGACACATGGCCCAGTGGATAAAAATGCATCTGCAAAGACGATGATATAAAAAAAGAAAATGAAAACAGAAAAATCTTTCATGCCAAAAATGCTGAGGAAAAAATAACACTGATAGAATAATGTTATGCATTCAAATTTGAAAACACTCACTCATATTTTTCATGCAGGTTTCATCGGATATGACAGACAAGGTGCTTTGATTTAATTTGTTATACAATTTCTCATGTGATTTTTTTTTTTTTTTTTTTCGGAGGATAAATTATATAAAAACTGTCCAATTGTTCTTTCTTTCCGAGCGCTTTAGGCTATACATTCAGCCATTTTCAAGGTTGAAATATATTAACTTTTAACAAGAAATAGATTGTCATGTGTATATATTTATATAATGTTTCATTTTCAAAACAGTCAAGATATTGTGTCTACGTTCATAGTTGATATCATTGAATGTTGTTTTTTTTTTGTTTTTTATTAATAAGGCTTCCATTATTTTAACCTTTTTTACATGTAGACAATGCTATTAATTGGACAGTTTTTATATAATTTATCCCTGAAAAGAAAAAATGATAAGATCACATGAGAAATTGCATAAAAAAACTAAATCAAAGCACCTTGTCTGTCATATTCAATGAAACACGCATGAAAGAAAGATTGCTGCCTAAATACACAAATATATATATATATATATATATATATATTTAAAGACATTTTATATTATGTTTAACGTTCTTTTTATAGATACAAGTATTTAAGGAAATGCTCTGTTTTATAATAAACAGTATTAAATAACATTTACCGGCCTGAATGTCCGAGAAATTTTCATAGAAAATTTTCGCTCTCCGACAGGAATCGAACCTGTATCCTATACGGAACCATCATTTTGCGTGATGTGCCTTAACCGTTCGACCACAGATGAGCGTCTGGTTAGCAAGGTCGATTTTACTATCTTTAAACTTAAATCTTCCATGAATCTCTTCTATTCATATCTGCTCTAGCATATCAAATGTAAACAAATGATGCTAATCTGTGGCCGAACGGTTAAGGCACATCACGCGAAATGATGGTTCCGTATAGGATACAGGTTCGATTCCTGTCGGAGAGCGAAAATTTTCTATGAAAATTTCTCGGACATTCAGGCCGGTAAATGTTATTTAATACTGTTTATTATAAAACAGAGCATTTCCTTAAATACTTGTATCTATAATTAAGAACGTTAAACATAATATAAAATGTCTTTAAATAAATTGTCGGACTATGTCCAATTCTAAAATATATATATATATATATATATATGCACACTCCCTCTGCTGGACTCTACTGTCATTTTTGATGTATGTGGGTCAAGCAGCTAAGTTCCTAGAAACAACAGCCAGGCTACCCACATATATCATTTGATTATAGTGGGAAAAGCTTGTGCAGAACCAAACACACTTTTTAGAAGAGCTGATTAATACAGAGAATTGGTGTACAGTATGCAACAAAGTGCCCAAAAGAATTTCCTCACCAGGTTTTGAATTCAGAGTCTGTCCTGCTACTTATCCATAGCTGAGGAAGGGGGGGAGAAAAGATGGATTCACACCTTTCCCAATGGTATTAGCACATAAGCGAATGCAATGAACTTGACTGGAATTTGAACTCAGATCTTCAGTTCATCAATCTGAGCCACTATTCATTATATATATATATATATATATATATATATATATATATATATATGAAAATTTCTCAAATTTAACTTTTAGAGGAGACAATATTTATAAATCAATGACAATAAGAAAACAGTAACTGCTGACGCGTTTCGTCCAATGCGGACTTTTTCAAAGCAAGAAACGAAATGAATTTAATCAAACAAAGAAAATTAATAAAAACAAAAAACAGTGTTCTTAGCAACGGGAATGTAAGAAACGCTATTTTCATATTGTTAACTGAAAATGACGTCAGTTAATGTCACGTGTGGAGAATATATATATATGAAGAAATATAGTCTTAATGTGTGCTATATTTATGGGATAAAGTGCTCAATATCAGAGATAGAGCGTGTGTAAATATAAAAGTGAACATAGAAGTCAACACTTAGAGGCGACAGTCTGTTTCATGCTAGATGCAATCGTCAGGCCTGACGATTGCATCTAGCATGAAACAGACTGTCGCCTCTAAGTGTTGACTTCTATGTTCACTTTTTTATATATATATATATATATATATATATATATATTATATATTTAAATGAAGAAAAAAAATCAACCTTGCACCAATAAAAAAGTGCATAAATTATTCTTTAACTTAATATAAAAATAACAAAAATGAGAAAATAAATAGTCAATTGCTGATACCCCCTGAAGAGTGAACAGAGTGATTACTAAAATGTCCACCTACCAAACTCTGGGGTTGCTGAATTAAATATGAATCAGCTAAGTGACAAATTTCATATTTGTATTAATCCTATCATATATATATATATATATATATATATATATATATATATATATATATATATCAGGTCATCCCATAAGTTCTGTCCGAATTTTGAATAAAGAAAACAAGTGACCAAATGTTACATTTAATTACAGATTCAATCAACAATGTATTTTCCCTGATTATCTATGACTTCCTTCCATCTATTAACAAGCTTACTAATTCCATTACTATAAAATTCTTTAGGTTTTGATTCGAAGAACTCACAAATGTCAGTTTTAACCTCTTCCTGTGTTACAAAAGCTGTTTCTTCCAAATGATTCTGTAAGCTACGATACAAATGGTAGTCTGAAGGAGCAAGGTCGGGAGAATAAGGTGGATGAGGAATTTTCTCCCAACCAAGTTCTTCAATCTTTTGTGACGTGATTCTTGCTGTGTGTGGTCACACATTGTCCTGATGAAACATCACCTGTTTTCGATTCACTAGAGCAGGTCTTTTTTTCCTCAAAGCTTGGTTTAACGCTCTAATTGCTGACAGTATATTTGAGCATTAATTGTTGCATTAGATGGTAAGAATTCAAAGTGGATTATTCCTTGGCAATCTCACCAGATTGAAAGAAGAACCTTTTGCCCATGAAGTTCCCTTCTCGGCTGTGGCTGGGGTCCTTCCCTTTTACCAAGCCACTGTCTACGACGCTTAACATTTCAATAAAAGTTCCATTTTTCGTCGCCAGTCACAAGTCTATCCACAAAAGGTGAAACAAGTTGGCGAGAATGGAGAGAAGAGCAGATGTCAACTCGGGATTTGAGTTTGTTTTCAGACAATTCATGAGGCACCCATTTTCCAAGTTTAGGAACTTTTCCAAGTTGTTGAAGATGAACAGTTGTATGGTTTGAACTGAGAACCACTGCCAATTCCTCATCTGATAAAGTAGGATTTTCTTCAAGGGCTGCTTCAAGAAGCTTTTCATGAAACTCAACTGGACATCCGGTTCGATCTTCATCTTAAAGGGTGAAATCTCCACCTCTGAATTTTGCAAACCATCTTCTGCAAGTTCTTTCATTCACACATTCCTCTCCATAAACTGAGTGAATGTTTCTAGCCGCTTCGGCTGCTGAGTTTCCTTTCTTGAACTCATAAAGCATTATGTGCCTCAAATGATTCTTGGGTACTTCCATGTTAGCAGGGTTTTAATCAAACAAAATTTAATTTTATTGCTCTCTGAAATAAAATTTGATCAGTTTAAATGCATCTAAACATAAAAATAATGTTCAGCTCCATTAGACATTATAAAATACTCTTTAAATTTCGTTCATTTTAACAAAAAGTTAATATTCGGACAGAACTTCTGGGATGACCTTATATATATATATATATATATATATATATATATATATATATTAGTTGGACTGATGCGAGTTTGCGACCCTGGGTTTCATGCCCTTTGTGGTCATCAGACAAACTGATTAATTTTGAAATTTTGGATTTATTTATAGTTGCGTATATCAGTGTTTTATGGTAGTGGGAGGAAAAATTGCCATCAGAATGCCACGTGTGTGTATGTGTGTCTGCATGTGTATGAGTGGCATTCTGACGACAACTTTTCCTCCCACTACCATAAAACACCTAGGCTAATTCTTCATGTACAGAGGAAACTTAGGCTCCTCCCATAATCCAGTATACTGTTATGCTAGAGGTTTATATTCCAGTGTTATGTGATCTCTTTGGTGGCATATGTATAGAACATTTTTATGCTTCTATTATACTTGGTATTTTTTTCTTCTCTGTTTGGCTTATTTTCATTAGGAACATTTCCTGAGATGAAGTTGCATGATCTTATTGAATATCAGTTCCTGTTTGATGATAATTTTCATGCTGAGCATAATGTCAGATGAGAGAGGAAACACTGTACTATCATCTCAGGTTTGGGCTCTCCATAGCTATATATGCAGCCATGCAGTGCTGACATTACTGGGTGGAGGGCTTCCTAGACTGAAGACAACAGCCAGGACAGAGAGTTCACTTAACTGAATCAAAGGCAAGCCTTCAAGTTGTAGGACATCACTCACAGTTTGACCTGGTAAGGAATAGGCAAGGCCACAGGAAAGGAATAGGCAAGGCCACAGGAAAGGAATAGGCAAGGCCACAGGAAAGGAATAGGCAAGGCCACAGGAAAGGAATAGGCAAGGCCACAGGAAAGGAATAGGCAAGGCCACAGGAAAGGAATAGGCAAGGCCACAGGAAAGGAATAGGCAAGGCCACAGGAAAGGAATAGGCAAGGCCACAGGAAAGGAATAGGCAAGGCCACAACTCTGTGACCAAGATATGCTGCTCGTAAATGAATAGCTCTCCAGCTTTCAACCTTAGTTATGTAGGAAAAAACTGGTCAGGTGCTCAGCTGTGTAGCAGTGACCCTATGGCCACAATTGGTCATGGGACTGATCATCATTATTTTTTTTTTTTTAAATTTCGCCCCAAGCAAGGTGACAAAACCACTGACACAAGGATTAACAAGCCATTTTTTTCCTCAGTTGACAACACGTTGAAAGTCATTTTCGATATCAGCCGCCAATTTAAGCTTATCGAACCCATCAGTCTTACCATTAAAACAGGAATAAATAGTTGTATCATCAGCATAAATATTGAATTGAGAACTGATTAGATCAGTAAGGTTGTTGATAAAATTAGAAACAAAGTAGGTTCAAAGATAGAGCCCTGAGGCACACCAGCATTAATACAAAAAGATCTAGAAGAGTGACCATTCAGGACAACTTTAATTTCACAATTCAATAAAAAAAATAAAAAAAAGCCTGAATCAGATCAAAAATTTGTCCAGAAATCCCATAACCTTTTAACTTGTGAAGATCAACATACCAAATCCTGTGTGCCTTTGAGATATTCAAGAGCAATAGTAGAAGCTAGCCATTCTTATCTAAAGCTTATATCTAATAACTTAACACATAAAAGACATGGCTTAGTGGATTAAAGTGTTTGTTTGCAAAATTTGATGACAGTGCTTGTGAGGTCAATCCCTGAGTTAAGCAGTGTGTACTTACACTTGATGGAAATGTGCAAGCAATAACTGAACGGTACTAAATAAAAATAAGAATGAGACAATATCCCTAGTGGGACAAGAACAGTCTATCCCCATAGATTAAATAAAGGGTTCAGTTACAGAATTCACTGTAGATTACCTAGATCAATATACATCTCGGGAAGGCCAGATGGCACAACAAATTTGTGATAACAAAGTTGCAAACAATAGTCGCAATATAAAGAGTGTAAATGACTGAACAGTTAATATTACATTTTTATGGAATAAAGTGTTTCTTGTTTGTTACTTTTCTTAAGAGATGTCTGGCATTCAGTTGTCTTTCATTATAGATCAGAAAGGCAATAACAATAATTATATCGTTTCAATTTGCCTTTTACCAACACAAGGCTTCACAAAGAAAATTAATAAATAGTACAGAACTAATTTTCTAAGAACTATTGGTGTGGCAGTTTTCGTTTTAAAGAAAATTTGTTGAAATTCTCCTGACTGTAAATTTAATTCATTAAAATTCATGTGGCAGGTACTGATGTTGTTGTTGATGTCTCGATTCTTTTTTGTGTGTTATTTTGGTTATTTAACTTAGTTCAACCTTTGCAATTGCTTCTGATTGAGATGCAAGTGTTGATGGCATTTTAAACAAATGCTAATCAATAACTTTCCAAGAAAAGGTCAGACTGTTAGAAAAATAAAAAAACTGACATGCAGTGTCTATGTATAAATTTAATGACAAATATGGAGCTGGGTCACCAAAAGTTCATGGTGGATATGAAAAAAGAATAAAAATGGAAGTAAATATTGAGATTTTATATCAAGAATACTTAAAAGAATCAAACAAGTATAAAAAGTAAAAAGTCACTGAAATATGCAGAATATACTGAACATGTCTGTGCAATGATGTATCATATATTCGGTAATTATTTGTATTGGTCCAGTGAACAATGCATTCAAAAGATGCATGCTGGGAAATAAATGTTGGATGTAAAGATATGAGAATTTAGAAAACATATTTTGATACAAGTTCCTTTAAGAATTCTTTCTTGGGATTTAAAACATTTGTAAGCCAGCTTAAAGTTTGTGTGTATAATATATATATATATATATATATATATATATTGTGTGTATTTAGGCAGCATTTTTTCATTCATACATGTTTCATTAAATAATATAGATAAGTTTTGTCTATATATTTTTTGTAAGTTCTTTTCATATCGTCATATTGGATAAGCTTAATAACATTATCATTAAACGAAGAAAGAAAATCACAATATTTTTAATCCAATCTAAGCTTTCGGCTTACATAAGCCATTATCAAAGATGATAATTACACAATATATTAAGCAATACACGAACAAGAAATTGATGATAGTCTGTTTTTGTTTACATGGATGATTTCCAAGCAACGATAAACACGTGCATATAAGACGCTGAAAGCGAAAATCGCACAACAGCTCATGACATCACACATGACCACGAGAGAGTGAATCCGATGAGTATTGAGTATGGAAAGCCGTTGGTATGAACCAATGGCTTCTGTTACTAATTATAGGCATTTAAGGATATTTGTGGAGATTTCATAGTTTATTTTGTTCAGGTTAGGTTTCAACTGTTTTATGTATATAGCTTCAAGAATTTTTAGTTTTTGTTTATTGTTTTCATGTTTAAGTATAGTTGTGTTTTCGACGAGGATTTTCCGGAATTGTGTATTCGACGAGGATTTTCCGGAATTGTGTATGCGACCAGGCATGTTGTTTTAAATGCCTAAAAATGTTAGAGTTATCATTCAAATGTAGTGTCAAGCGTCGTGAAAGCGAGTTTGTGGTGTGACCAACATAGATATTATTTAGCTTAGATTGGATTAAAAATATGTATCAATATTGTGATTTTCTTTCATTGTTTAATGATAATGTTATTAAGCTTATCAGACGATATGAAAAGAACTTACAAAAAATATATAGACAACACTTGTCTATATATATATATATATATATATATATATATATATATATATATATATATATATATAAAACAACAGGGATCTGATTATAAGGTGGAAAATTTTTAAAAAGCCAAAGCCTTATAACAACCACAACAATATTTGTAAACCTCTGCCAACAGAAAAAATTAGCAATTATGACATTTCCAGATCCAAAGAACTTTCTGAACCAGAAAAATCCAAAGAACTTTCTGAAGTCAGAAAAATTCCTCTTAAGCACATATGAAGCTGGATAAAAAAAAAAGTAATGTACATTTGAATTAATTGATACTTTTATAATAACTTTGCCTTTCTTCTCTTCCCCCTTCTTCTCCTCCTCCTCCTTCACATTCTCCTACTCCCTTTCTATTACACCCAATGTTGTGTGTTTGTTTATTTATTTTTGAAAACAATAACAGCGTTCATTAGTGTTTTTTTCTGGGTTTTTTTGTTTTTTTTTAAGTAAAGCATTAAGAGATCATTTGATAAAAATCACCGGAGGATAACATAAGGTTGAAACCAAGGTAGCGGATACAACTGACCTCCTGAGTTTTAAAGTTAAAAGCTCTACATGGTATTTTTACTTTTATTTTATTTTTCAGCGAGTATTGAGCACTTTTTCATACTGTTTCCTGGTCTGATTTAACTCTGACAAATTAACTTTTTATATATATATATATATATATATATATATATATATATATATATATATGAATGAAAGGAAAAAACTTAAAACCTCATATAAATCAGCTATAAATTTATTTCAGTATATATAACAGATTTAACGTGTCAATGTCTAGATTTCAGCGAAAATTTAAATTTGAAACAATAGAAATGTTACATCTAACTCATCTCTACCCCCTACACTGCTCCCACTTCATTAATTTCCTTATTATTGCCCGTCATAAATGTGTAAATTTATTTTCATTTTTTCATTTCAACATTTGGAAATAAATCTGATGATCCACTGTCCTTTAAAAGGGCTGTGGTGAAATAATTTATTATATGGAACCTTAAAGTAATCTGTTTTTATTTAAATTATTAGCTCTGATTTACATTGAGCTGTCTGGATTTTATCCTCCTTGGGTCTACCCATACGGATTACCTAGTTTTTCGTAAACTAAATATATATATATATATATATATATATATACCTGCCTCATCAGATCGACTAAATTTTATTAAATGATACAAACAAAGCCAGACTTTTTTAATATTTTTCTATTAAAAAGACCTTGTTGGAATAATCCCTACCACTTACAGATTTGGTATTATATATTTTCAAACATGTTTCACTGAATAATATAGACATATTGTATAATTTTTATATACTGATCCTTTTCAGTTGTCTAATCACTTTCTTGATGTTAAGATCAAATTCATCAATGAGGACACCATGGTATTTTTTGACCCAAGGACTTTCAACCTTTTCTTAGATTGTCTCCTGGATTTTAACATGCATTGAATATAGCTTCCACATCTGGTCTGATGCTTCTGCTATCTATCTAGCTATTCTTGATAAAAGAAAAAGTAAATATGCAATGTTGTCAATCTTGACCTGACATCTCAGCTTGAATCACATTCCGACTGCCACAATATAGTGTTTTTGTGCTTTTTCTATAAATATTTTCATTGCTCTGAGGAGTTTTCCTCTATGGTAACTAGACTTGCATTAATTTTGTCCAGTTAACTGATGTTTCTGCCACCATTAAGAAACGTTCTGTTTTTATTTTTTTACTAATGCTATTTTGTTTCATTTGTTGTATATAAAATTGTAATCATTGTAAATATTCATTAAGGTTTCTTTTTAAAAATTATTTTTTTTATTTCCCACTCCCCACAGACAAATTCTACACATGAGAACTAGTTAGGACTTGATAGACTTTGAGGTATTATGGTAGCTGCAGTATGAATGTTGTGTTGTTTTGGTGTATGGAATACTGTGATATGTTTGGGTCAGAAATTCTGGTTAGCTAAGTTTAAGACAGATTGAGAACCAGCCTTCCCCTATCCTCCTTTTTGGCCTTGTGCCACATTTTTGTATTACTCAAAATAAATATTCCTTTCCTCTATCATACCTCAACTTCATGAATTTAAGTGTAGTACTAGATTGGCAGCTAGGTCTCATCGTTTTACAGTTGAAATGGTTAGATGTAACCATAAGTTCTAGCTTCTTTTGCATTTCCCGCTTGTGGAAATTTCTTCCAGTTTCTTGCTTTCCAGTCAAGATTGATCTTCAGAAATTTAAATGCAATGTCAATTGTTATCTTCTGTTCTTTTACACTATTTACATTGTTCGGACTGTTGTCCTCATCTTTGTTGCCATATTCACAACATTTTAGCCATTGTACACTCCGGTCTTCATGTGATTGGAATTTCAAACCAAACCCTTTATTTCATCCACCAGGGTAGATTGTTCTAGTTCCACTTGCCATGCCACTTCCAGATATTTAAGCATAGTTATTTCCCTTTAATGCCAATCTCCAAGTTTTTATTCACTTCTGCTATAGCCAGAACTCACAACTCTGTGTCAAGTCACTAGATTACTTCAACCAATGCTTTTATCCACTGGGCCATGTCTCCTTGAGAATGTGAATAGTGTAAATAATTACAATACTTCATCTCAGAAATATAGACAGATCCTGTTCTTTTGATTTTTTCACCTTAATGTTTTTTGGGTTTTTTTTTTTTTACACATATTCTTCCACATTCAGTAACCCACTTTCCTCTTAGTGGCTTTATTGCCTTGCTCAAAGTGAAATAATAAAAAAAAAGGAAATAATAAAAAAAAAGGAAATAATAAAAAAAAAAGGAAAAAATAAAAAAAAAGGAAAAAATAAAAAAAAAGGAAAAAATAAAAAAAAAAGGAAAAAATAAAAAAAAAAGGAAAAAATAAAAAAAAAGGAAAAAATAAAAAAAAAAGGAAAAAATAAAAAAAAGGAAAAAATAAAAAAAAGGAAATGTTGAATCCCTTCATCCAATATATTTCTTGTTTTTTTTTTGTTCAGAAGTACTCATCACTTGTTTCAGCTTAAACAAGGATTTTGCTTTTGTGGAGCAGAAAACCATTTCAAAAAGATATTTTTTCAAGTTAAAGTAGAAAACATTGTCTTACAGTTGTAAAAATTGGAGAATAATAGCCGATTTGAAGAAATTTTGTTGCTTTTTCCAACTGAAATTATTTTTATCCCTGAATATTCAAATAAATTGTCATCTGGTTGACTAATTTAAAAAAATATTTTCTTTTGAGAAAAATCTTAATTTGACTCATGAAAATATGAAACCACAAAGCAAGAGACAACAAGTAAATTTTCAGTTGAAGTTGGATACTGAGACTTTCACATTAATCTCTTTGATATATTTTAGCCTCAAAAGTGTGGAAATATATAAAATAGTTTCAAAATCAAAGCTGACATTTTCAGATTGTTATAAAAAAAAAAAAAAAATAAAAAAAAAATGGTGCCATATTGAGTTATTATTGGAGTATCCTAAGTTAGGAGTGATGAAGATTAATTCTCCCACGTAAGCATTATATATCATCAAAAGTAATTAAAAGGTAAAATGGGAAACATACAGATTGTCAGTAAACAACACCAAATATTCTTTTTAAAAGTCACTCCATTAAAATTACAAATTATTCACTTTAAATGTCACTTGTTTTTCATGAATGATACAAATCTGATTACAGACGAAACAAATCTAAGAAAAAAAATATCTTTAAGTAGAAACTAACTTCAAAGCTTCCTTTTTATCACTTTTGTTTGCCACATTTTGCAGTCAGTACAAATATTAGTTTGGCATAGGATTAATGAAAGAAAATTTAAAATGATATCTTGCATGTGTTGCAAATTAATTCATTTCCTTGATCAGTCACAAAACAAAACGTGCTTCATCGATGCAAAGATTGTAAAAAGAAAATAATGCCAAAAATTAAGGATAATTGATGAGTTAGCTTTCAAAAGAAAATTTCTTTCCTTCCAACTCCTGTAATGATTTTAAAGTGTAAAGTGGCATTAATTTTTGCCTTGTATCTCTTATTTTAACTTTACTCACTTTATTTACACTCATAGTATTTGTAGCAGCAATATTATTTTAACCCTTTCAAGTCTCCTGGGACATATGTGCCCCACAGTTGTTTTCAACACATCCTGCAGGATATAACTGTCCCCAAAACATTGATATGGGATAAAGCAGACAGTCTCCCATTGTTATATTTATAATAATAAATTCAACAACATTATTTTTCTAAGTGTCAAAGTAATTTAGATATGTCTAGTGAAACGAACAATAATATTTTTTGCTGTATACATCAATTACGTGAATGTGGACTTGAAAGAGTTAAATATCAGCTGAAGTATTGTCAACCAGATTAGTTAATTTACAGTAATATGAATCTATTTTCGGGGAGTGCAATGAAATTTGTTTGGCCTTGAAAAATATTGCATCATCCGTGATTACATTAGATTTTTATCATGCCCACACCCTATTGTCTCAACTATCAATTAGTTGTCCTACAGCCTTTATTTGCAATGGACGGTACTCTAAGGTAGCGTACAATAATTGTAACTCTGCACGAATACACTGGCAAGCCTTACCAGTGAGCAAATCAAAGTACTATAAATTAGCCGAGAAACTCTCCTGATTTAAATCCAATCGAGAATCTGTGGTCAGTCTTCAAGGAACAACTTCATGGAATGGGCATACGAAGTACTAACATGTGCACTGGGTCATATTTCATTGGAAAAATATGAGAAAAAAGTAAATAACGGAATTATTCATTTTGTTTCAATTAATTTGCACAAGTAATGTATGTATTATCAAATAATTTTCAAATGTCTTATATTACTAGCTTACATTTAGGTAAAATTTATGTGCAGATATTTTTTATTGTATTTTGTTGATGTTATAAAGATTACCATTTCATTTCCAACCTCCATTTTGGTTATTCCTCATTCAGTAACCCTTACTTGGTTACAACATTTTGGCGACGAGGATGTGATGTTAATTCTGTGCAAAGTAAATCTATAAAGGTGGGGGTTGTTATATACCGTACATATGAACACTAATGGGTATATCCCAATCCTCATAAATACGTTGGACACTATTGTAAGTGGGGAAAATATGCTATGTAGTCCACCACTAGGAGTGGTTTACCTACTTCAGGCCGCTGGTGAGTATTATATTTTGTTGATGTTATAAAGATTGCGATTTCATTTCCAACCTCCATTTTGGTTATTCCTCATTCAGTAACCCCTCCTAGGTTACAACAAAATATTAGCATATTTACAACTGAAAAGAGAATTTTTCATTTTGGCTCAGTAATTGAGCTAACAGAAAAATCCCTTTGAAAATATCTGACATCATGTATTTTTGAAGGTCTTAAAATGATTACAAACCACCAACAGGTTTATTTTTCACCAGTTTCCAGAACAATGTCTTATAAGAACTAATTAAAAAGAAAAATAGAAAACCTAAATTATTTTAAATACAAATAATTTTTTCTCTAGAATGTTAAAGTATGCCAAATAATTAATTTATAGAAAGTCATCTCAGCAGACATTGAACATTTCTTTTCAACATCAGGTGATTGTCAATCCAGATAAGTATCAGGTAATTTAAAACTGAACCCTTTATTTAATCTATAGGGATAAACTGTTCTTACTCTGTTGTCTATGACCAGTGATACCTTACAAGTTCTTATTTACTACTGCTAAATTATTGCTTTCAGTTTCCACCGAGTCGAAGTACACAATGCCAGCCCCAGAAATTGAACTCACAATTACTGTCACCAAATTCAAAAACCAACACTTTAATCCACTCAGCATTGTTTACCGAAATGTTTTCCATTTGCACTTTTAGTTGATCATGTGACAGATGGGATATGTTTCAAATTAAAATCTCACCAGATTTCAGGCATATTTGAGCATTCCTAGACATGAGAGTGCACCAACTGCAGACATTTTCCAAATGTCCATATTCAGAGGCTTAAAATGAGAAAACTTAATTAGAAATAGTTTTTTTTTTTTTTTAACCACAGGGTTGAGCATTTTTCTAATTTTATGTCAGTACTTGCCTCAAAAGAACATTTCTGAATATCATAGTTTTGTATAAGTACAGCCTTTTATATAAGTACAGCCTCTTTACACAAAAACCAT
>OZ038511.1:75628042-75658042 GCA_964036315.1 Acanthosepion esculentum | reverse complement strand
ACAGAAAGATACAGTATATATTTTAGGGGGAAAACTATAACGAAATAGAAAAAGTTTTCATGTAAAGCAATTAATCCTTTTAGACTTTATCTGACTAAATTGATGTTTATGTTGATGAGACTACACATGCACATGGAGAGGGGGACACTGAATATTTTAAATTTAAATTTTTTTTTTTTAAATATATGTTTTCAGTATGTAATCATTTTAGATGTTGTTATTAAGTCAAAACTATATTTCTTTATGCGCTGTGTCCACTCAGGCCATGGGGGATCATGGCTCTCTACAATTTTCAGTTCATTGTAGCTCTTAATAAATTTTGTCTGTTATTTCTCCTAAATACTGTTCCACCATCTATTTACTCAAGTTCAATGTTCTTATATATGCCATATTCCTTCTGAACTTTGGTAATTATTGTTCTCTACATTTTCCTCTTAATAAATTGTCTTTTTGTTATATCTCCTAAACCTTGTTCCACCATCCATTTTCTCATCTTGTCAAGTTTGCCATGCATTGTTTTCCTCTTTCCCTCTTGCCCTCAATCTGTCCTGTGAGTATCAGATTTTCCAAGCCCTCCTTCCTCATTATGTATCCTAGAAATCTCAACTGTCTCTTCCTGATGTTAACTATAAGTTTCCTTTTTGTTTCCATTCTCTCTAAAACAACATCATTGCGCACATGTTTCATATTCACAGCATCCTCCTTCTGTAGAACCACATTTCTCTTGCTAGAGCAATAGGAATGTTTTATATTCCAAACACAGTCAGCATATTATGGACATGTTCAGTTTATAACTAGATACATATATAAAACAAACCATACATACAGTTAAAAGTAAAAAATAAAATCAACCTTGATAATGACTATAAGTATAGCCAAAAGCACTCAGACATACAAAACATTTGAATAATTTCTACATAATTTATGTCCAGAAAACAAGAAAATTATAATACAAAAAAATTATATAAAACCCAACTGCACTACCTTGTCAGTCATTTTTAATGAAACTTGTATAAAAATAGAGGAATTGCTGCCCATATATATATATATATATATATATATATATATATACACACACACACACACGCGCGCGCGCAAGCTTAAAAGCCACCCTATCAGGCAGCATTTAACCTAATTCCTGCAGAGGGCTCTTGATTGAGCCTTCATTACAATAGGTAGGGAAGAGTAGATGTGATAGGCAACAATAAACTACAGAAGAACCCAAAATTGATCGCTGCATTTAAGTATTATATTAATATTCAAATTTATCTATTAAAAGTTCAATGATAATTTTTCTGCCACCACTTAATTTAAAAAAGAATTTTATATATGTAGCTCCTTACTTTCCATACAAATAATTATTTTTATTTTATGGGTGACTTTCACTGGATTTCACAATT
Source organism: Acanthosepion esculentum (assembly GCA_964036315.1). Taxonomy (NCBI): domain Eukaryota; kingdom Metazoa; phylum Mollusca; class Cephalopoda; order Sepiida; family Sepiidae; genus Acanthosepion; species Acanthosepion esculentum. The sequence continues at coordinate 75,656,642 of OZ038511.1, read as the reverse complement.
AATTTTGATTATTCCCAAATTTTTTCCCACATTATAAAAATTGTTATCATACAAAAAAATCCATCACAAGAAAAAAAAAAAAAAAAAAAAAAAAAAAAAAAAAAAAAATCACCAGAAACAACAACCGTAATTTCATAATTTCAGGTCCAGATCTGGTCAGATTGTTTTTAATTTGCTCACAGAGTCAGCCTGATTCCCAAATAGTATATGTTATGTTACAGCCTCTAAGAGTAAAGTTTAATAACTGTGACACACTAACATTCGTATTTACTATATGTGTGTGTGTGTGTGTGTGTGTGGAAGATAAAGAACAAAAAGGAAAGTTTTATCCTGTCAGATTCTGATCTGCATTTGATCTTTATCTCATATGTAAATAAAAAGATGTGACATGATATCTGATATCATGATAGTATCAACATTGAGTCTATAAATTTACTGGCATTTTGAAACAGCTTAAATTATCAATTAACATTCAAAAAAGAAAATAAATAAATTTAAAAAAATACAAAACACTAAATAGTTTTACCACATACATTGGTCATCTTGGGTATGACAATAAACTACATCTGGCAGCAAGGCCTCTGATTGGGAGGTTTTGAGAAGCATGGAACCACCTCTTAATAGCTTTTGTTTCCAGGTCTACCTTGACTCAGGGTGGTAGCACCTGTTAAGGGTCCCAGCTATGAACAAATAGTTAACCCCCAAACTGAGGCCAAGACACTATGAAAGTATAAAAATAGATATTTATAGTAGCAATACATTTGACTCAACAAAACCCTCTTTACATCAATGAAATCTTGATCTACAAACTGATTTCTTACAATGGATACATATTCTATTTATACAAAGTATCCTAAAAATTTTGCCAGCATTAAATGACCCACTGAGGTTGATATGCCATAAAACAAAATAAACTAAACCAAACTATATTGACTGGTATCCAGTTGGCGCCAAACATTTAAAGAATAGAAAAACCAACATTGAAAGTTTTAATTACCAAATCTAAAGACTTGATATTAACTCTGTAACTAAATACAGGCAGCTCCAATTTAAGTGATTAATTTGTTCCAAATTTTTATTCGCGTACGACAACTTAATGTTAAGTTATTAACAGAATCAAGAATAATTCAAATTAATTACTGTTCTTTCAGATTAGTTATTAAAAATCATAAAAGTGTTTCACAAACAACTTTTAGTTCCATATCATACCAAAACTATTAAAATTAATAAAAATTGATCATGACAGATTTTGTTATTAATTATTTCATCAAAAAATATCTTGAAAAATTTGCCTGCACAGATTTGTTTTTTTTTTCATACAATTTTCTGTAAATGTAAAAAACCATTTTTAGAAAATTTCTGCAGTCTCTGATGCTTCTGTTTTCAACATACAAATCCTTGAAAGTTTTATCTATTTTTTTTAGAGCGATTTCTTTACCCCACATTTTCAGCCATTTTCTCATTGTCTTCAACTTCTTCTCTAAATGCATTCATTAGAAGAATTTCATTTTTCTTGACTTCTCGAAATACTTGTAATTGTACAACCAATACACATTGGCTTAACTAAACTACAAATAGTGCGGGGGGGGGGGGGGGGGGGGGGCACAAGAATTTTTTTTTTTTTTTAAATCAAGTTCTCACAGTAATTATCTCTGGAATTAGGTTTTAAAAAAAAATTCAACAAATGCTAAATTTTCATAATTGCACTATTGATCATAATTTTTTTCATAATTTTCAGTTGCCCACTGAACACAAAATGTTATTGAAAGTGAAATAATTTATGGATTTTATGATTTATTAAATATGTGAAAAAATCCTCACCCTTTTAAAAAAAAAAAAAAAAAAAAAAAACTAAATACACAGCAGAAAATTAGTTTCAAATTTTCAGTATTCATTCACTTATCCTGTATAAAGGAAAAAAAGAACAAAAAAAATATGGAGGCTGTTGTGGGATTTTACAATGTTCAGGCCAAAATAAGTAACACAAAACAGGAAATTTAAAACAAAAGACAATCAATTCATGTTATTAACAAAAGGAATTACATGTGTACAGAAGTGAAATCAAAGGAAAAAAGATATTAAAACTATAAAAATTTTCAATAGTAGTAAGAACAAGGAAGAACAATGTATACTTACAAAGAAACTGTCTATTTCTGAGATGAGGTATTTTAAGTATTTTTTTTTTTTTTTTTTTTTTAAGGGTATCACCCCATGCAAGGCTGGAGGCCACTATCACGCAAGGGGTTAAAGAAGGGTTGGAGGAAGAGCAGATAGGAGTGGTAAAGGAGAGAATGTGGTGAAAGAGAAAGACAGTGGGTCGATCAAGGCAAGGGGGTTACAGAAGATTTGGAGCGAGAGCAGATAGGAATGAAAAATGAAAGGATGTGGAGAAGGGAAGTGGATAGATCAAGGCAACTGGAGATGTCGATTGACACTACACTTAAACCGTTGGAGATTGTATTTGTCAGGGAAACAGTAATAGGGAAGGGAGTTCCATAGGCGAGATGTGCGAGACATGAAGCTATTGGAGTAGAAGAGACGTCTACATCTAACAGTTTCCATAGTGTAGGGGTGGGAGTGTGATGATTTACTCTTGGTGTAATTTTTGTTGCCCTATTCACAACATTTCAGCTCTCATACACTCCAAACTTCTTTAGGTGACTGGAATTATGAACCAAACCCTTTATGGTAGATTGTTCTAATTCCATGTGCCGTGCCTCTTCCGGATATCTCGGTTTCAGTTATTTCCCTTTAACTCAACTCTCCACGTCTTTGTTATTAATCTCACAATTCTTTAAGTCACTGGATTACTTCAAGCTACACTTTTATCCACTAGGCTATGTGTCCTTGAAGAGATCAGTGTATGAATTTTTTAGGACTTATAAACCTAATGTCTCTGTATCTATTTTACCAGAGCTCATATTAAAATTTGTTGTTATTGTTTTTCCCTCACACTCCATATTACTGGTTCCTATATTGTATTTGTGTCTATGCTTGATCGGCTTAGATTATTGTGGCCTACTGTATGTTATTAACAAAAGGAAACGTGTACACAATTACGAGAAAAAGACAGTAAAACTCGCTATACGAATGTGTGTGTAACACATGTATGTACAAGAATTCAGTCAACAGAAAACCAAGGAAGTGAATGTACCCCAGTGACTATTTTTTTTTTTTTTTTTTTTTACATTTCACATGTGGGAGCAAGAGGAAAAAGGGGAAAGAGAGAGAGAATATGTTTGCCTTTTTAAGGACTTAAATAACACCACTTAAAGGGTGTAAGACATACAAAATATACGTTCAACACCGCATGTTATTCCTTTTCATTTAGGATAAGACAATAACAACAGCAGCAACTGCAGATGCAAATTCTATGGAAATGGTTTCTTTGAAAGCAGTATGTGTCTTAAATGGTTTGAGAAGCTCAAGACTTTGACAATTAGAGCATAAATATTTGGATGTGATGTTTTACAAGATTTTTGGATTTATGATCCCATTCAATGGACATTGTAATTGGCTAAAATTCTTTGTGTTGACCATGTAAGAATTGAAAGACATTTAAAAAGAATCGAATGGACAGTGTCTTTTGATTTACATTTTACATTAAAAATATTTTTGTGGAAGATAAAGTGGTTCCACTTTTATAATCTGAAGCATAAAAAATCATGGGTAGATCTAGAAAAACCGACAACATCAACAGTTAATTCTGACCTATTAAGCACTTTTCATCCCTGATTTATATTTTTTTTTTTTTAATCGTAGATTGTAAGAAAATAATGAAAAAAAGATATTAGAATGTTAATATTTGGATGATATCTATATAATGTGAACATTTCTGTATGTCACACTTTTTCAATTAAAGTGTGACAACTCTAACTTTTAAATATCTCATCTTCAAATGAGACTTGCTCATCCAGGATTGGAACTGAATCGTCAGATTGCAAATTTAGCTCTCAATGAAATGGAAGACAAAGTGATGAACTTGGCTCAAAGAGGTCTCAGTAATTTTGGTCTGTCAAATCCAGAGAAACTGGACAAGAAATTTTGAGAGAAACAGGATACAACATGGAAGAACTGTGGCAATGTGTTCAAAACAATGAGTTCCTGCTGAACCAAGACAAACAGCAAGTGTATCAGAAGGTCCTCAATGAAATCAGCAACAATAATGGAGGAATTTTCTTCTTGGATGCACCTGGAGGTACTGGTAGAACTTTTGTCTTTCTTTTAACTGCAGTTGAGACTCCAAAGAAAAGTAGCTCTAGCAGTAGCATCATCTGGAATTGCTGCTACCCTCTTGCCTGGAGGGTGGACAGCATACATCACCTTCAAACTTCCATTGGATTTGAACTACAATGAAACCCCTATTTGCAACATCAAAAGAGGAACCAACTTGGCCAAGCTACTGCAAGAGACAAGCTTTATTGATTGGGATGAATGTATCATGGCACACAAGCAAGCATTTGAGGCTCTGGACATTAGACAGAATTCACAAATTATGAGAGGAAATGAATAAATCCAAATGTAAAAAAGATATTCATACAACATTTCTCAATTACAAAAACTATACAACAGATGTCACACTTCAAGCAGAAATTGATATGTAATCATAGAAAAAAAAAACAATTCAGGTAAAATATCTTTGTTGTGTGACTTCTAAATAAACACACTGTTTATGACATCTATTTCCTGTTATTTTTTTTTCTGAAATTTCAAGTCCTTTGAGGACAAAGTCAAACCTGGATTTCCACAGATGACTTGGATTTATTCATTTCCGATTTCTTGACTGAAAAATTCTTACATCTGGAGCCATGTTCAAAGACACAGCCTGAAAACAAATATGATAGTTAAAATCATAAGTGACCCCAAAGTAGGAAGATTTACTGCTTTGCTGTGGCAGCTTGGCAATAGGACCATCAAAATAGACCAAAATAGAGATATTTTACTTCCAAATGGTTGTGAAGTTTCAGTCTCAAGTATCCAAGACTTGATTAATAAACATCATTTCATGGATTTAAACTGGCTTTTCTGAGAGGGGGCCATATTAGCTCCCAAGAATCAAACTGAGGACAGCATCAACTGAAAACTTCTCCAAAAAATTTCAAAAGAAAGCATGAAGTACTTTTCCACTGATACTGGTTGAACAAGAGCAAGCAGTGAATTATTCAGTAGAGTTCCTGAACTCATTGAATCCTCCTGGAATGCCATAACACAAGCTGGAATTAAAAGAAAATGTACCAGTTATACTATTGAGAAATCAGGATCCTCCAAAACTTTGTAATGGAAAAAGGTTAATTGTCAAGAAGATGCTTGCTCATCTCTTGGAAGCAGAGATTCTTTACTGGTCCAGGAAAGGAGGAAAGAGTTTTAATTCTAAAAATCTCCTTAATTCCTCCAGATCTTCATTTTGAGTTCAAAAGACTTCAGTTTCCAGTGAGTGATCTATGCAGTGACAATCAATAAGTCCCAAGGACAATCATTGAAAGTAACTGAACTTCATCTGATGGAACCCTGCTTTTTTCATGGCCAACTCTAGTTGGTTGTTCAAGGGCTGGGAATGGAAACAAGCTATTTGTACTGAGCCCGAATGGGAAAACCAAAAATGGTGTTTGTCATGCAAATTTGCAATAAATTCCAAATGGACGTTGTTTTGTTGAAAACTTAATTGTTTGAAAAATATTGTTCAAGTTCAATAAAATTTAATATGTACTCAATTCATGAAGTGTCATTGTTGGTCTGAAGGCCCAATCAAGACCTCTCTGCAGGAGCTAACTTAAATGACACCCAATTGAATTATATTAGGAATGTAAGTCACAAATATTTACTAATCCAACATGTTTATACCGATACAAATAAAAGATTGTGCATATGTTACTAGTACCACTATGTTACTTTTACACATGGTCATCATCGAGATTGATACACTTTTTCCATTGATCCAACAGCTCATAATAACCTTCTCAAAGAACATAGCCTCAATCAACTGGAGCTACCCTGAGATAATTGCAACAACATCCAATAAGTATCTAACTCCCCCTGCTATACTCCATCTTTACAAGAGCCAAATCAGGCCCAAAATATTGATTCATTTTCTATGGTTTATCAATTCTATGCATGTTATTAAGATCCAGAAAATATTTTAAGATTGTAAGAATGTTTTTTAATCATTTCATCCCAATCAAGGCAATAAAGCCACTAGGACGCAAGGGGTTGCTGAATGTTAGAGAATAGGAGAAAAACTACTATTAAGTAGAGGCAACAATAAAAGAACAAGAATTAAGAAGACAGAAGATAACCGACATTGAATTTGAATTTTTGGAAGATCAAGATTGACTTGGAGACAAGAGAGTTTCACAAGCGAGAAATGCGGGAGAAGAAAATGTTAGCATAAAACTTCCAATTATATCCAGCCATTTTGACTAAAATAGGAAAAACTTGCCACCAATCTAGTACTGCGCCTAAATTCATTAAGTCTAGGGACCATAGAGGAAAGTTCATCATAACAATTACCATGAAAGTATTTATAAAATCAGATTTACACGTGTACAAATTATTTTGAAAGAATTCTAATTAATCTTTGCTGAACATCTTTGCTTTTGTTTCAATTACAGTGTGCGATGGGTAAATTGTCGCCATTTTGTATTTTTAATTTCGCGATTGCACTTTGCTTTTGTTAACTGCACACTATAGTAAAGTCAGTCGGGCACCAACTGTGAGAAAAAGAGCACCATGATGCAATTCACTCCGCTAGAATTTGGGAAACAGCATGCTGTACTGCTTCGCATTCATGCTGAAAGCTCCCATAAGAACATTCCAGAGAGTTTAGGTGTCAATCTGAGAACAGTGCAAAGAATTCGGAAAGAGTCGGAGGAGTCTAATGGTGATTATGAAGGTATTTAGAGTGATCACCAGTGATAGCCATGTTATGCCTCCATTCATCTTCCCACAGGGCCTCAACATGGAGGCTGACATCAAATGACTTGAGGAGACAGTGCTGTCCTGGGTCAAGAGGGTGGCGTATGGAAGACCCTACGTCTAAAACAGGACTCTGCACCATGCCACACAAGCAGAACTAAGTCATGGATGTCAGACAATTGCAACCACATCATTCCTTACATCAGGCCACCTAACTCCCCAGACTGCAACCACCTTGATTATTATTTATGAGGCACAGTTGAGTGAGAGACAAAATAAAGTTCCTTGTAAGACCAAAGATGAACTAAAGGCAAGGATTATGGCAGCATTCACCAACTTAAGCAAGGAGATCATCCAGAAGAGATGCAGGAGATTCCAAAGTCACCGGGGGTCCATGGTTGAAGCCAATGGTGATTTTATGGAATAAATTTACTCTTTAGTATTTCGAGATCTTTTTGTGTAATTTTGGTAAATATATCTGTTAAAATGAGATGTCAGTGTTATTTTTATTTTTGCATCATTTAGACGACAATTTATCCATCACACCCAGTATAATTTCTTGCATCCTGTCTTTTACTTTCCATTTTAAAAATAACAGAAGATTTGTTGCTTCGAAGATGACTATACCTTTTAATACAGTCTCCACCACACCTACAAATGCTGTACATTTGCCTGAAAGTGTTTCATAAAGAAGAAACAGTTTGAATCATAATTTAAAAATATAGACTTCATGTGTTGTGTCTTGTATATGTAAAAAAAAAGAAAAATCACAACATGCGCACACAAGTGCTAATCACCATGAAAAATGTAAATATCCCAACAGCAGAATTAAGCAGATAAAAATATGGCAAAGCAAAATATTTTTAGTCTTCAAATAAAATTCTGCAAAAATTAAAATTATGTTGTTCAAATATAAATTCTTATTTCCTGCAAATGTGATAATAGTTATAAAAACTGTAGCAATAAAAAAGACTGGTTTGACTGATTGCGTTTAGCAGTATATGAAAACCTCTATGGGTTATTTCATGCCAAAATCTCAATACTTTGTACGCTATTTTATGGCTTCAACTATATATATATATATATATATCTATTGAACACAACTGTATGCCCTCAACTACATATTATGTACATAATTTTATAATTTCAGGGTAAACATAGGTTTTATATATATATATATATATATATATATATATATATATATGTATGTATGTATGTATGTGTGTTTTGAACAATAAAAAATATTAAAAAATTTAAATTTTCACTAGTTTGAATATTAATATTTTTTGTTTTATTATTTCAATTAGGTTCCTCAACTAGTTTCGACCAGCATGGCCATCATCAGGAGAAAAATAGCCCCGCTTGTTAGTAGCAGTGAACTACAGGAGTGAATGACTGTTTCTGAAGAAAGTGAAATTTATCTGTAGTTTTCAATTGTTTTTTTATGAGGGGAAGATAATGGTTGACTCTACACTTGAATAAGTTAAAACTGTAATGTTTGGGGGAAACATCCTCTAGGGAGTCTGTTCTATAGGGCAATGGTTCATAGGAAGATGCTGTTTGAGTGGAACTTACTTCTCGCCGATGGAATATAAAGTATCAAACTACCTGCATTCCCTATATAAGTGGTATGGCAGGACCCAACCGTGAAGATCTGACCTGGTGGAACCAGGAGACGCAGTTCGTCCAAGCACTTTCCATAATAGAAGCGATAGAGCAATGAAAGACTCGTCACATCCCACTTGCGATTTACTTGTAGTATTTATGTCTTAAGGTGTCATGTCCATTCAGTTAAAATGTGATTCACTGTGAGTGCAGCTTGACATGTTGTACATGCTGGTCAATCTTCTTTCTTCAACAAGTATGAATGGATGAGATAGGTGTGGCCTTTTTGTGATGTATGGTGGCCATTAATAATTAAGTATAACTTAAGACTTCAATGTTAAATAAAATGGTATTTAATTACAACCACAAATAAATACTTAACAAGAACAAAGTAAAAGTTAACCAAAGATATTTAACTATTTCAGTGAATATCTTGTTAGTGACACAGCTTGGCTTAACGTCTGGTAAATCCTAAATCAAAACCCAAATCATCAACTCACAATTATTATTCACACTAATTCAACTGGATAGTTCCACTCAATAATCACTCCAGTCAGTAGCCTGACACCTCTATTTATTTACCTGGCGGAAAACATATTCATAAAGTCCAGAGTGTCACACTTGAACCTATTGGTAGTTATTCATTTTCTTCCTATATGACAGGCCTACGACAAATTTTGGCATTAAATGACCCATAAGGAGTTAAACAAACAAATTTAATATGTGTGGCTGTGGCAGACATGATGTGGTAGAACCTGGGACGAGCACAACTGGTTGCGATTTGCCTTTTCCCCCGCCCAAAAAGAGCCCGTATTTGCTTAGCATGTAAGGCTACTGCAGTTGAAATGAAGGAGAAAAAAAGCACTTACTGCTCTGCCGTAATCCGTCCTCGGCCAGATAACGTAAAGGAATAAGGAGGGACTTGCATTGCATTTTTATGCAATGAATATGCAATGCATTATGGGACAGAGACGCAATGAACTATGGGATCGCATGAAGACGCAAGGGATTATGGGTATATGGGCAGATATAAAAGCAACTAGTTTTTCCCAGTGGGCATGCTTGGAGCGACGTTCACGGCTGGCGACTGGAAAAGTCTGTTAGTGCGATTTTGAGACAGAACTCAAGAAGGAACGACTAGAGGTTGGAATACCAGTTGGAAAAGCTTGAATTTACTCGATGGTTGCTGTTTTTTTATTTCACCACAGTGGCTAATTGTAGCAATAAAATTATCACATGAACACGGACTCATAAAATGAAACAATTGAATATTTTCTATTAATCTTATAGCACCAACCAGGATATAAATTAAAATATGTTGTTATTTTATATAATGCAATATTGGTTTAGGTTGGTTGATTTTATAACACTACAACCCTTATTGGATTTAATGTCAATTTTTTATATGGGGCACCAGTATTGAACAAAGTCACTATTCAATAGTAATGGTCAACAAAACTAACTTCTTTACAATGTTCGGACTGTTCCTCATCTTTGTTGCCATATTCACAACATTTCGGCCATTGTACACCTTCTTCAGGTGATTGGAATAGTATAAATAATTACAATACCTCACATCAGAAATATAGAAAAGACTAACTTCACTAACCATTACCCCATACCAATGTCCCTAGAAATGATTTCAGGTTAATATTAACTTTGAGTTGTTTGATATTGAGTTTTTATACAGGGCACACAGTGAGGACCAAACATTATTCAGCTGTAATGCATAACAAAACTAGCTTTGTTAAATATTAGCCCATGCCAAAGTACCATAATGCAATATTAGACGCCTTAGATTTAAGCATATGTACAGACGATATGGTAATCACTACATGCAAAAATAGTACTGAAATGTAAAAGCAGTGTCTGTGTATAAATAAATATTGATACATTCACTGCATGTGTGTGCAAGTAAAAAGAGAGTCACACTCATAATGAGTTATTTTTGTTAGCAATATGAAATTGCCGATACATTTGTATATAAACTTACAGGTGATAAATCATTTTCTATAATGCACTGCCACCTACAGTGTTTCATTTGTTAAAATAAATGGACACTGGCAACAGTTCTGTCAAGAAAAATGGGAAAAAAAAAATCCTTTTTGTTATTTTTCATATATTTCTATATCAGGGGGAGCGGAAAATTTCTTAGCCTGACCAACATCTCAAAATCTGGTTAACTGAGCAAATATGAGAATTTATTTTTGGATTCTTTCTTGCTTTGGCTGAGATCCTTTCTGTTCCCCACTATATTTTAAAGCCATGATCATGACGTCTGTAAGAATATAAGTGGAAACAATGAAACAAAGTGGAAAGGCTTTTTAAACAACACATTTTGCCAATGTTCATTTAGGTACTGCTTATTCAGGTTAAAATGAAAGACAAAACTATGTGTAAGGAAAATGTGTTGGGATTTTTGAGGGTAAGAGGTGCAATAAATTTAATTACCATATCAAATCCTATGACCAGACAGTGTTTGCTTTTTAGTTTTTTTTTTTTTTTTATTAAAGCCACTGGTGTCTGTTTGATTTTAAAATTGGCCCACTCTGAGTAGATCTGTTTTTTTTTTCTATTAATTCATATTTTTTACAAATACTTTCACGGTAATTGCTCTGAGGAGCTGCTTTCGCTGGTTCCTAGGCCTCATGAATTTAAACGTTCTACGAGGCTGGCATACCGTTCCCACTCCTTCACCGTTGAAACTGTTAGATGTAGACGTCTCTTCTACTCCAATATCTTCATGTCTCGCACATCTCGCCTGTGGAACTCCCTTCCTTATTCCTGTTTCACTGACAAATACAATCTCCAACTATTTAAGTGTAATGTCAATCGACATCTCCAGTTGTCTTGATCTATCCACTTCCCTTCTCCACATCCTTTCACCTTTCATTCCTATCTGCTCTCGCTCCAAATCTTCTGTAACCCCCTTGCCTTGATCAATCCACTATCTTTCTCCACATCCTCTCCTTTACCACTCCTATCTGCTCTTCCTCCAAACCTTCTGTAACCCCTTGCGTGCTAGTGGCCTCCAGCCTTGCTTGGGGTGATAAGCTTAAAAAAAAAAAAAAAAAAAAAAAAATATATTACATTATGCTGGTGTTGCTTTTGCAATGATCAGTGATATTATGTAACGTCCTGGTCTTAGGTTCATTGTCAAGAATTATAAGATTAGCATGCTCTCAATGCATTTTCTTAATGAATCCTTCCATTCTCCTCATCAGATTGGCATTTATTGTCAATATTGAAATGTAAACGAGACAGGCATCTTCCATAATATAGTTAGTCATTCAAGTCTAAGACAGTGATTCAAATAGCTTTATTCCCTACTAGGTACTACAATACAAAAATTCTGATCTGTTCAACCAACTGTGCGCAGCAGTTCCTGCCCCCCACCCAGACATTCTTGCAAACCATGCATCTTATAGGCATATATCTATCTCACACACACACACACACACAAATAAGTGTACACTTGTATACATAGAAAATCTAAATGTATTTTGTCAACAGATGTTCATTAAAAAAAGGTTTCTTGCTGAAGATGACAGCTTATGTTTATCAGATATTTTTATCAATTTTCTTTTCTTCTTGGACAAATTCATTTCTGTATATATGGTGCTAATAGTTCAGAGCAGTGTTTTTCTACCATACTGCAAGGAAAGTTGGTTCTGTGTGTTTGCATCATAAAGTTTTTCTCACCAGAGTCCATCCTTCAAATATATAAATCAACCATTTTCCCTTGCATGGAATACTGCTGCCATATACGGTCTGGAGCCCCCACTGTTCGTCTCAAGGTCCTCAACAAAATCCAGAGATGGATATGCAGTGTGAGTGGTCCTGATCTGGCATCTTGTCTACAGTCACTTTCTCACAGACGTGCTGTTGCTTCCCTCTGTCTTTTCTACAAATACTTTCACGGTAACTGCTCTGACGAGTCACTTTTGCTGGTTCCTAAACTGCATGAATTTAAGCATGCTACTAGGTTAGCATCTCAGTCCCAACCTTTCACTGTCGAAACTGTTAAATATACCCATCTCTTCTACTCCAATAGCTTCATGTCTCACACTTTCCGTCTGTGGAACTCCCTTCCTCTTACTTCCCTGATAGCTATAATCTTCAATTATTCAAATGCAATGTCAATCAACATATCCAGATGCCTTGATCTAATTCCTCAACCTTGTTTTCATCTACACCTCTTTACTCTTGCTCTCACTCACTGTAATCCCTTGCATGCTAGTGGCACTCACACCTTAATTGGGGTGAAATGCTTAAAAAAAAAAAAAAAAAAAAAAAAAAAAAAATTATTTCAGGGTACACTTGTAGAATAACTAAAATTCTAGGGCACACTTAAAATTTTAATAAGGAAGTCATTGAAATTAGAAATTTAGTATCCATTTTAAAATATGACTTGACTTCAACATGAAATCTTAATGACTTTAGCTTTTTTAAAAATAAAGATTTTTTAAATATAAACATAATTTATAAATTACTCTTCTGTTAATTTGAAAGTGAATCCAGATATCTTTCAGGGTACATCAGATTGACTGGGTGCACTGGTTGAGAAATGCTGCTTTAGAAGAACTGCTTATGTTAAGGTTCAAGTTTTTGTTTGGATGCAGTTTTTATCAAGAATGAAAGGAATTAAATGAAATTCAAAGTTTTGTGACTTCTTAGAATTTAGTGATGATTTTAAGTTTTGAATGTTTGTGATGTCATATGACCATGCCACTATATAAGACCTAGTGGAGATTGTAAATGAAGAAAAAAAAATCTAGAATATACAATAACTACTAAACTCATTTGTCATAATTCCAATCTTGGTGTTAAAACAATATAAAACAGATCCTTGTATATAACAATAATACTTAGCAAAATAAACTATAAAAATGATTACAAATTTTTGAAGTTATTCATATTAAAACAAAACAGTAATCAACAAGATCCTGGAATAAGTATTTTAAAAACTATTTAAATTCTTAGAATCCACACATCTTATTCACGTCACATTCAAAATCACAAAGATGCAAACAGTTATTAAAAGAGACACACACACACACACATGACATTGCCGATTGGGTACTTAACCACAATGGAGGATCCTGAATATATTGAAACCAGACTTGGGTGTTTCGCAGCGTCAGCAAAAGCAAAAAAGTTAAAGGACACCAAAGCTAGTGGAGGAGAATATATATAAATATAGGAAAAGCAACCTTTCTTGCATCAACATTCCATTCAAAAACTTTGAAGAGGTAACTATGAAGAGATCAGAGTATCATTCTAGCTGCCATTCATGAATAATGCCCCATCAAGAAGTAAGCATCATTTGACTACATGAAACACGAAAGCAAAATAAGACAGCTAACAGTGTTCCTGCTGCACTTGGATACAATACATTCTCCTGTACTGTTTGTGGTCTTTTGTGCAATTCTCAAGCCGGTCTCAAAATCATGCCCGTCATAGGCATGCAGATAATTAGTTTGTGGTCGTCAGAACCTCATACGTCGAACATGATGGGAGAATCCATCATTCATATATATATATATATATATATATAAGAAAAATTAATGACAAAGTGTAAAATATTTTTGTGCAAGACATTTCATTCTTTAGGTCTTCAAAGTAAAATTGTTCAAATATATAAAAATTCACACATCATTTTCTCCCATATCGTTGGCAGCAGCTTTATCTCATATCCAAGAATTTAATTTCTTCTTTGCTGATCGATTCTTTTATGATGATGGCGTTGATGGCTAAATTCATCACCAATGTGCAGGTTCAGGACTAGAAGCTTCTAGTTTCAACAAAACCTTTTCCTGTCATCTGTTCCCTATAAATGTTAGGTTTTGCAAGAGTTGGTTGGCAATGAAAAAAAAAAAAATCACAGTAGAAGAAAGTGCCAATGGCATGAATTTAAAGTGGACCTCAACTTGCCAGGAAGTGACCCACACACTTGATTTCATGATCTCTCTCTGCAGAACATATGAAATGAAACATGCAGAATCCATTTATGAAACTGCAACAAACTGCCACTGACTGTTTTAATTTCAAATAACACCTTCTGTAGAATGTCCATCATGCATATCCCTCTTCATCCACTGGTTCAACTGTTGAGATCTGTAGTAATTGTTATCTGCTTGTTCCACCACTGGGGTCTTTACATATGTTATATGCTAGTCTATAAGATGCATGGCTTGCAAGAGTGTCTAGGCAGTAGGGAGGGGACTGTTGCTCATGGTATAAATAAATATATGTTGACAAATTAAAATTGTCATGAAGGCACATTTATGGAGTGCTTAAACTCTTTATCTGTCAATGGCTTGCATGAATAAATTATAACAAATGTCTCTCGATACTTTTCTTATGTTTGTTTTATATTTATAGGCTTATAGATGTCATGATCATAGCTTCAAAATATAAAGGTAAGTGGCAGAGAAGTTCTTAGCCAAACCAAAATAAATTCTGAAGTTTGCTCATTTGATCAGATTTTGGGGAGCTGATTAGGTCAAGAAATTTTCAGCACCTCCCAAAAAGTCAGGAAAAAAACAAAAACTTAATTTTTCTGGACAGAATAATGAAGTTTTTTTGTTTTTCTTTTTGCTACCTCTCTCTCTCTCTCTCTATATATATATATATATATATTTCTATATTAGTGGGGTATTAAAAATTTCAGTTACTTTTTATATTCTTGATAATAACTGAAGGCAGTTGAAAGCTCAAACTAATATGAACTTGGACAGTCCCTATATTCCTTTGTTGAGTTATGAAAACTAATCCATCAATAAGGAAAAAAAAAATAATATATAATATATCTTTAGAAAAACATGTTTAAATATTCTTGCATACTAAGTATATATGTTTGTTCATATATATACACACACACATTTGTGCACAAAAATATATTCATTATATATCTAACAAACACTCAGGTACATATAGATGTACAAGTAGATAACACATGCCGGTATGTACAGGCATATAACAAGACACATGGGTACATAGATATACAAGTCAATAACACACACACACACACACACACACACACAGAGTAAATGGAAAAAGCAAACATCAAAGAAAATAGTTAAGCATGGAGAAGTAGTAAAAGCAATGAATGGTTAGCATATATCACATTGAAAGAAATTGTTATTAGTCAGAGGACAGGGGTTGAGAAGACAAAGATGTTAGGATAGTGGGGATTATGAAATATTATTTCAAGATTCTGTAGTCCAAGAGGGCAGCCATTATTGAAAAATGTCGAGAGATGGGGGGGGGGGGGGGTAGGAAAGTAAAGTAGAAGTAATTATAGAAACACCAGAAGATAAAACAAAAAAAGAACAACAAAAATGAAAATTGCTTCTCAAGTGAAAAGGAAAGATAGAGACAGAATAGAAAAAAGAATTTGAATATTAATGAAAAAAACTGGAAAAAAAAAGAAGAAAAATGAAATTGGATTGGAAAATAAAAGAAAAGTAAGAGGAGAGGCAAAAAAAAGACTTAATGAAAGAAAAAAAGAAAAAGATTGTAAAAGAATACAAAAACAAGGCTAGCAAATCTGGATAGTAAAAAAGACAAGATAATGAAAAAATGTCAAAGAAACTTAAAAAAAAATAATAAAAATAAAGCAAAAACCTTAAAACCTAAAAAAATACAAAAACAATTCATCAGAAAAGTAAGAAAAATGTCTAGAAAAAAAAGTGTAGTGATGTGTAAATGAGGTACAGTATAAAAGGCAGTATCACTATATCTATGAGAGAGTTTTCTTCTTTTTACAAAACTACATCTGTCAAAGAGAATACCTATCATAAGAATATGGTGTCACTGATCAGTTACTTAACCACAATGGAGGATCCTGAATATACTGAAACATGACTTATGTGTTTTGCGCCGGCAAGAGTTAAAAGTTAAAAAATACCAAAGCTAGTGGAGGAGAACATGAAGTTATGGATTTGTTTTTGGCCTCAGCATGGTGTAAGTCCATAAAAAAAATCTCCATCATGGTCTATCCCAAAGTATTGGAATATTTAGCATATAAAGAAATTGCTACAATCATAAAAACAAATGTACGACCAAAAATAAAAATTTTAAAAATTTAAAAAAAGAAGATTGGTCATAGCAGAAAGAACTAAATTTTTCAAAAGTAGAGAGACCGGACAAAACTATTATATAATATGTACAGTAATTGAAAGTAGCCTTGAGATACTGTGAGTTTGAAAGAATGGGTTCGGAACAAATGTCTATAGAAGAGGAGCTAATTTTGCTAAGACTGACTGAAGAAATGTATGATATCTCATACGAGAGTAAAATTCTAGAGTGGATTCAAGCTCATAATATTAATCTGGAAGCAGGTGTGAAGTTCTTAATTGGAATTGATCAAAACATTTAATGGCTCCAAAGGTGGCATAAAGAATTATAGTGCTACTAAAAGCTTACTTGTATGCAGATATTGCAGTAAGGAACATGAAAAGAGCAAAAATAAGTGTCCAGCCTTTGGGAAATGGTGTTTTAAGTGTAAAAAAAAGGAATCATTTCCAGACGGTATGCACATATGAAAAGCGAGTAGAAAAAGTGGAAAATATAGATCCTCTGATTGAAAGTACAAAAGTTATTCAAGATAAAAGCACAGGATAAAAGTAGGGAAATGATTAAGTTGAACAGAGAAACTTTACTCATGCAGGTGAATTCTGGAAGTGATGTTATGTTGATAGCAAGGAATTTGGGGGAAAGAATGGGTAGACCAAAGTTTAAAAAAAAACAAACTAATCTCCAGTTGAAACAATTCAATGGATCAATCATCAAAATATTGACATGCTTTGAAGGCATGTTTCAGACAAGAAAATAGATTCAAGATAATACCCATCATAGTGGTGGAAAACATCAAAAGTCATGGTCTTTTAGGAATTGACATAATAAGAGTGGATACATTGAAGCTGATAAATTCCATGAAGTCTGTAGAACCCGATATTGGATTATTAAGGGGATATGAGGTTTTTAAAGACAGCAGTCAACCCATGTATTTTCAAGCCCAAAAAGTTCCTGTTAACATGCTACCCTTGGTGGTTGCTAAGCTGAACAAAATGGTGGAACAAGAAATATTAGAAAAAGTCAGCCAGAGTGGCAATATGCAACCCCAATGGAGATTTAAGAAATTGTGGGGATTATAAGGTGGATGTGAATCACCACATCTGTTTGGATTTATTCCCGTTGCCAAACACTGAAATAGCGTGCTATGCTTGTATGAAATACTTTGCTCAAGTTGACCTTAAGTCAGCATATAATCAGATAAAAATTGATAGCAAGTTTCAAGAAGCCACCACAATGAACACACCTATTGAATTAATAAGATGGACTCATCTGCTGTTTGAAATGAAAACATCAAGTCACATTTTCAAAAAAGCCATCGAAAACATTTTAGAGGGGATTAAAAATATAATTGTATATCAGGACGACATTGGCATTGGTGTGTGCAGTAAAGAGCTCAAAAGTAAAACAGAGCAAGTTTTGAGAAAATTAAAAAACATGGTTATAACAATTAATCACGATAAATGCGAATTTAATTGTGAAAAAATGTACTTAGAATATCAAATATCCAAAGATGGTATATCACTGGATGATAAACTCATATCAGAGATAGCTGTACCCAGAAATAAAAAAAAGTTAGAATCTTTTTTAGTATTAACAAATTTCTCAAACAGATCTCTGTCATGACAGAACCATTTAATAAGGAAGAAGAATACCAAGTTCCAATGGTCAAAAAGACAGGAGGTAGTTTCCAAGAAATTAAAAAAGGCACTCATAAACAAACCAGTTGTTAAAATTTTCAACCCAGCGAAAGAATTACAATTAACTATTGATGCCAGTCACTGTGCTATAGCTACAATATTGTCGCAGGAGGATCATCCTGTAATGTATTTATCCAGAAAACTAACATCGGCAAATATTGAGGAGGCATTGGTGATAGTGTGGAGCACAGAAAGGACTAGAAATTCTTTTGCTGGGAAGGAAATTTTTATTAAAATCTGATCCTAAATCTTTGCAATTTATATTCAACCCCAGAAGAGAACTGCCAAAGGTCACATCTGCCAGGATATTAAGATGGGCGATTAAGCTTATGGCATTTGACATTGTATATACAGTGTAACCCGGATATAAGAGAAGCCCGGATATAAGAGAGGTTTTCTCTGGTCCCAAATTAGAGCCTGTGTTAATGTATATATAATAGACCAAACCCGGATATAAGAGACTTCTTCTCCGGTCCCGACAACTCTCTTATATCCGGGTTACACTGTATTAAAGGAAATATTCCACATGTGGATGCATTATTTTGGTTAAATTTTGAGAGTTAAAATATTGAAGCAAGTGGAAATTGTGAAGATAAGATTTTGCACTGGATAGAAATGGGCATATTGCCCTTGATTAGGCGCTAGGCAGGATGCAGTGTTGAATAGAATTATGGAGAACATAAAGAGAAATACATGTAGTAATTGCTTTAAGGCTGAGAGGCCTTATAAAGAGTAAAGGCACAAATTAACCATAGAAAAAGAAATTATATGTAATGGAGATATCATAGTAACTCCAGTCTCTGAGAAAAGAAGTATTTAAAGCTGTGCACGATGATATACATGGAGGTATATTGGTTATGCAAATGAGGTTAAAGTTGCAAGCATAATGGCCAGGCTATTCGACAGACGTGGAAGAGCATGTCAAAAAATGCCCAAAGTGTGCAGAAATAAAGAAATTTAGGCAAACTAAAATTCACTCTTGGCCAAAGAAAATGGAATTTCCAATTTCTTGCTTCCACAAATTTCAAAGAGAAAGAGATATCAGAAAAAAAGCAAATCAAATAGCAAGATTGGTTATGAAAAATGCATAAAATCTCTCAACACTTGATCTCAGAATTCTTTTAAATGTTATCACAATTTCAGTTTCTGTAACTGGAATGAAAGCAACAATGGCTTCTTTTATGTGCCATGTCCCTTCAGGATATAGGTGGTCATGGGCCTCCACATTTTCCTGTACCTTGTAGCTCTTAATAAGTTTCGTCATTTTTGTTATTTCTCCCAAACCCTGTTCTACCATCCATTTACTCAAGCTTTCCTCTGTCCCTCTTGCCCTCAATCTGTCCTGTGAGTATCAGATTTTCTAAGCCCTCCTTCCTCATTACATGCCCCAGAAATTTCAACTGTCTCTTCCTGGAGTTAAGTATAAGTTTCCTTTTTGCTTCCATTTTCTCCAAAATCTCCTCATTGCCCACATGTTCAGTTCATGGTATCCTCAACATCTTTCTGTAGAACCACATTTCTGTTGCTTCAAGTCTCTTCCTTATCTTTGAGGAAATTGTTTAGCATTCACTGCCATATAGGAGGACAGATATCACATAACAATTCAGTACTCTTTCCTTTGTTTCTAACAAAATTTTTCTGTCTCTTCATACTCTGCTTAGCTTTTGGAATGCATCTTTGGCCATCTCAATACATATTCAGATCAGTGTTGTACTTTCCATTGTCTCACTTCCCAGATATTTAAATTTTTGTACTCACTTGATTTTAGTATACCCGATTTGTAATTTGCATTCTGGGCTCATCCTTTTGCTGATAACTGTGCATTCTGTCGTCTTGTTGTTTATACTTCATCCTTTGTTCTCACTTTCCTTCTCTACCTTCTGTACAAGTTTTTGTAGTTTCCTTTCCATATCTGCTATCAGCACTGTGTCATCTGCATATTTGGCTATCCCAATACGTCTTCAGATCTCAGTGTTGCACTTTCCATCCTCTGTTAGAACACTTCCCAGATATTTCAATTTTCTAATTTGCATGTTGGGCTCTTCCTTTATGCTAATAACCATTCATTCTGTCTTCTTGTAGTTTATGTTTAGTCCTTTCTTCTCTGCCTTCCGTGAGAGTTTTTGTAGTTTCCTTTCAGTGTCTGCTATCAGCACTGTGTCATCTGCTATCACCTAATGATGGGAGGGCTGAGAAATTAAACTAAACAAAGCATTCAACAAAAAGAAAAAAAAAGGCCTATAGTCTTACGGACCCTAACTAAATTAAAATTAAAAGGCTCACTGCAGATAGATATTACAATAAAAAACACAAGCAGTTAGAGTACTCTTAATTAGTTTTTCTCCTTAATTTTAATTTTTCACCTTCCACCCACACCCCAACACGTGGGTCTCGTTAATTCATACAGCAAATGAGGTATTTATCATCATCATCACCATCACCACCATCATCATCATCCTGCTCTGTTGTTTGTTGGAGCTCCATTAACAATGCCTTTCCATTCTGCTTCGTCCTGCATTGCCATCCCCAGATCCCCAGTGTCCAGCCCCGAGTCCCAAGCCATAGTGTTGGGAAAGTCATCTTTCATGAGAAGACACCCCCAGAAGGATGCCATAGAAGTAAGGATGAGACGGCCTCCCCATCCACTCAGTGGCAGTGGCTGGCAAACTGCAATCCCTTTTGTTTGAGCTTAAGAGAGATTGGTCTCGGTTCTCTATAAAATGAGGTATTATGGTGACTGTAGTATGACCAGAAAGTGAAAATGCAGTGTTATGGTGAAAGGAATAATTATTTCAATGGTCAATGATTGTGACTAGCTAAAGGTAGGACAGGTGAAGACCAGCCTCCTCCAACCCTCACTTTTGGGCCATGTGCTACTTTTATACTTTTTGGTACAATAAATATTCTCATTGCAAATGGAACCAAAAATAACTTCTGGCTGTTAAAGTCACAAGACACTGCCTGCTTTACATATCCTGGGAATTGTCTTTCATAGACTTCGATGACTTTCCCTAAAAGCCATGGAAGTCTATGGCAAAACAAAGAACAAATATAGAATCATATTGTCACCTCTTCACTCCAACTCAGCAGTCTATATTACGTCTTTAATAAGCTTCTTAAATTACCTGAACACCAAGACGAAATAAAATTAGAAGATTTGGAATAGGAGGGGGAGGTGACTATGCATAGATTTGTACCAAATCAAGGCACGGGCTTCCATGATTGAATTACTTGCAGTGTTTCTCAACCTTTTTTACTTCAGGGTGCACTTGATAATTTGTTCTTAACATGACTGAAATGGTTGGAATGAATTTCACCAAGAATTTTACCAATTTTTTGATAAAAACAACAATAAAATAGAGAAAAAACTAGCCAGAAACTTATAATAAAAGTCCTTCATCTCAGAATTTAAGATTTTAGCAGATTATATTTGACTCAGTCATTTATAACAAAAAAAAATTATGATAAGAAAACATTTGCAAGAATTAATGCTAGTCAAGGGATACTTCTGATTCCCACTCACCCCTTTCTGTCTGTCTGTCTGTCTGTCCATCCATCTCCCACTCCCGTCTGTCAGTCCGCTTGTCTCCCACTCCCTTCCATCCGGCCTCCGTCTGTCTCCCACTCCCACCCGCCTTTCCGTCCATCCATCGGTGTCTCCCACTCACGCCTGTCTGTCCATCTGTCCCCTATTCCTATCCGTCCATACATCTGTCTCCCACTCCCATCCATTTGTGTCCCACTCCAGTCTGTCTGTCTGTCTGTCGGTCTGACACCCACTCCTGTCTGCCTGTCTCCCACTCTCCATTCTCCCTTTCTGTCTCTCTCTCCTTCCCTCTCCCTTTGATCGATTTAATAAGTTTTCCTTCTCCTTTGTTTAATAACACACACAACAGCATCATTCATTTTTTAAATGAAACCAGAACATAAGTTAACAAACTACATTCCTTAGTTCCACCAATACTAATTTTCACAACTAAGACTTGCCAGGTCATCCGCATTGTAGCAAACCACCCTCATTCCCTTTGTATTCCATTGGGGAGATGAAAGTCCCACTCTAGCAGTTTATTGCCACAAACTGCTGCTTTGTGGAACTGACTTCCAAGAGAATGCTCCCCCAATCACTACAATTTTAACATGTTCAAATCTAGAGTTAAAAGTTATCTTCCCTACATATTCCCATAAACTGTAATCCTCTACCTAGAGTAACTCTCACACATTGTACAGAAAAAAACCAAACAAAAACAAAAACCAAACAAAAACAAAAACCAAACAAAAACAAAAACCAAACAAAAACAAAAACCAAACAAAAACAAAAACCAAAAACAAACAAAAACCAAAAACAAACAAAAACCAAAAACAAACAAAAACCAAAAACAAACAAAAACAAACAAAAACAAAAAACCAAAACCAAAACCAAAAACCAAAAACCAAAACCAAAACCAAAACCCAAAAACAAAAAGACAAAAACAAACAAAAAACAAAAAAAAACAAAAACAAAAAACAAAAACAAAAAGACAAAAACAAAGACAAAAAAAAAAACTGAATAGCTGGTGGTCAAAATTAAAAAAATATTCAGCACTCATTTTTTAGTGTCAAAAATTGTAAAAACTGTCATCTTCCAAATTTTTTTAGAAAAGATGACATTTCATTAGAAGCAAAATCAGCTTTCAAACGAAATATAGACTATAGAAATTACTGGTAGTCTCCATTCTTCGATATGATGTGAAACATGGACACTGTTGGCAGAAACAGAGAGAAGGATTCAAGCGTTTGAGAACAAATGCACGAGAAAACTCCTTGGCATCTTCTGTTGGGAACATAAAGCCAATAAATTTGTGCAGAAAAGGGTTGAAAGTTTTGTGGGACACCAGGAATCTCTTCTTTCCAGAGAAAAATGGTGAGGTTTGGACAATTTATAAGGCACGACAGCCTGTACAAGTCCATCATGCAAGGCACCATTGAATGTGGACGTAGGAGAGGACATCAACGCAAAAACTGGTTTGATAATGTCAAACAATGGACAGGTTTGACTATACCAGAATTGCTGATGGCTGCTGTTTATAGACCGTGTGTTGTGGAGGAGATTCAGTGTGACTTCTGCATTCAGAGCAATTATAAAAATCAAGGGGGTGATGATGATGATGACATTCCATCACAAGCATGCTGAAGTCTGGTTTGACCTATTTAGTTTCACGGCAAAGGGTTATTTAATGCTGACAAGAATTTTTCGGATAGGTTTGCATGAATAGAGTATGTATTCTTTGTAAGGAATCATTTTTTACATCAGGTTTCATTGACATATTTTGTAAAGGGGATTTTGTCGAGAGTCAAATATATTGCTGGTAATAATTTTTCCCCTCAAAAATTGGTTACAAGACAATGTAAGTAAGCAGATTTGGTAAACAGTTTTTTTTTTTGTTTTTTGTTTTTTTAATATATATTTTTCTGTAGAGCCCAATTTCTTTAATTTATGATGTTACTTCGATTGATATTTTCAAATAGATCCTTTAAGTTATCCGATTTGTAGAGTTTGTTTCGGGTTTGCTGGAAGTTACAGCAATTTAGTAGAATGTGTCTGACTGTATATGGTTCCTGGAGTGGGACACACATTGGCAGTTCCTCATATTTTAGTAGATGTTGGTGGGTTATATATGTGTGTCCTATTCAGAGTCTGGCTAGAACCACCTCCTCTCACCTTATCTTTCTGTAATTCAATTCTTTCACTACTGATTGGTTGCATGTTGAGATGTTTATTGTTTACACAGTTCTTCCATAATTGCTGTCATTTTTCTTTAATGATCCGGTTTATAGTGGGTCAGAAGTCAGTATATGGCACCTTTACATTTAAGAGGGCCATGTTCAGCAGTTCCTTTGACATTTTCTTAACTTTTCCATTTCTTGGCATGTTAATATGGCTTGGTACCCAGCATAGGACTTATTTTTCCTTATAAATAGCATCAACCCTATTTAATTGTTTATTAAGGGGTTTCTCTTGCTTTTATTCTTCAGAGCTGTGAGTACGGATAGTGAATCTGAGATGATGATGAATCTATCTGACTCACTGGATTCTATATCTAAAGCCAAGTGTATGGCGATGGCTTCTGCACTGAATAGTGAGTCTTTGTCAGGCTATCTTTTCTGCATTGTTATGTTGTGAAGAATAGCAGAGCATCCAACTCTGTCCAAGATTTTAGAGCCATCAGTCTATATGCTTTTGATTTAGATGAGCTTGTAGAACAATATGGATTTCTTCCATGTAATCAAATAAGTCAGAATTAAATAAGATTTAGCACAGTCATAAGGTATTTCATTAACCAGAGTGGATTTTTGAGATTTATTTGTGTTTTGCTTATGAGATTTTTCATATACAGGCCAAAAGGTTTGATAGCATTTTTCTTTTTTATCAAATAGATTTTTGTATTTAGGTTTAAAGCTACAGTGGTAGGTAGGGTTAGATGGGCAGGATTTGTGATTGAGATAATATTGTAATGCCAGTTTTTCTCATCTCAGTTGTAACGGTGCCTCATGGCAAACATGTTGAAGTGAAAGAATGGTGACAATTGTGGATTAAAGCATGAATTTGGTGGCATTATTCTGGGTTCAATTCTTGCACCAAGTAGTAGAAACAGCGAGCAACAACATGGCAGTACTAAAACAAGATATTCCTAGACAGAGGCAATGGAATGAGAACAGTCTACACTTACATTGAACAAAGGGTTCAGTTTAAAGGAAAGATTCCCTAAATGTCACTCAGATCAACAGAGAATATAACAGCTGAAACACTGTGATAATAACAACAACAAAGATGCAGATATTAGTCCAATTGTAAATAAAAATTAAAAAAAACTGGTAAGAGTTTGAAAATGAGAATGAGAGTTTTTTTGTTTTTTTTTACTTCTAAAATCCTTCGGAATATATTTTCCTGAAATAGTTGCAAAGATGTATGCAAATAGAAAACAATTTGGTAAAAAAAGGTTTGAAAAGGTCTACCTGAAACTTTTATGAATTTTTCATAATCAACAAAAGAGATGGAGGCACATACCTGAAAAGAAAGTCAGAAATAAAAGATATATATTAAAAAATTAACATTAAAACTAATAGTAAAAAGTTACAAAATAACAAATATCTAATATCTCCATTTATCATCCAATAGATGGAGTGCAGAAAAGTTATCAGCCTGTCTCATTTTGCAAAATCTCTCAAGGGAGGTGGGTATCTAGAATGATTAGAATTTAAGGAAAAAGTCTTTGCCAGTTTGAGATCTTTCCACCAGACTCTCTCTCTCTCTCTATATATATATATATATATATATATATATATATATATATATATATATATATATATATATATATATATATATATATTATAAATTAATTGATTTAAAATGTTTTTTTCGCTACACAGTGAGTATATACAAATATATATTAATGCTCTGTAAATTTACATTGAGCACTATTGTGTAAAAATAAAAATATCTATAAGAACACCGGATTTTATATCTTACTGTTCTTTCTTTTTATTTTTATATATATATATATATTGCTGATACTACCTGAGTAGTGGATGGACAGGTCCGCCTCAAACTCTGGAGTAAAGATACTGAAGGTAACATCAAAGAGCTAAGTGACAAACTTTTACTCCCATATATATATATATATATATATATATATATATATATATATATATATGGTAAAAATGTATGACAAAGTGTAAAGATTTGTTGTGATTAGTATTGTTCTTTAGGACTTCAGACTAAATTTGTTATATTAGTGCACACGAATGGGGGGGGGGGATGCTGGGAATTTTAAATCATTAAATTTGTTTGTTTATTTTTTAATCTTGCCAATTTCATTTAGATTCTTTTTTTCTTTTCATTTGTATAAAAATATAGTTTTAAGGTATGTTATATTTTTGAGTTAAAGTGCTCAATATCAGGGACAGAGCATATGTAAATATAAAAGTAGATATAAAAATGGCGGTAATAGCATTTCATGCTTAAAGATTGCAGTTAAGCATGAAACGGCGCGTCACTGATGTATAATTTTACACAGTATTTTTTTTAATTCACATCCTATCAGAAAATCCCATAATGTCTATTTCTTTAAACACTTGACCTTTAGAATTAACAATGAAAATTTCAACAGAAATTTATTGTTCTAATATTATCTAGAATTTTACTATTAGCACAGTACTACACTGGCAACAAGGTCTAATCATTTTACAGTTAAATTGGCTAGATGTAACCATAAGTGCTTTGCTAACAGTTTTTCTTGCACTTCTTGCCTGTGGAACTCTTTCTGGCTTTTTCCTCTCCAGTTAATTTTGAAATGTAAATGCAAGATTAATCATTATCTCTTGTCTTTTTGATTCCTCTTTTATTGTTCTCACTCCTTAATAAAGAGTTACCTTTACATTCAGTAACCCTCATGTCTTTGTGGCTTTATTGCCTTGCTTGGGGTGAAATGATTAAAAAAAATTAGACTAAATATAAATGTCACATCAGCATTTTGGATTTTACAAACATAGTAAAGACTGACTGTAGGAATGGCCTCTAACAGTTATGAAAATTATTCAGTTTCATGAGAGAAACATGAATTTTTCATGCATTTCTACCAACGTCACTACCACCATTTTTATGTTGTGATTCCAATGATTACAAATATTTAAAGGCAACAATACAAGAAAATTTAAATTCAACAATAACATTTAATAAACCTTGGTATTGTGTGTATAAATAAGCAATGCTTTAAGTAAAATATTCAAATGTACAAATATAAACTTAAACCGGAGGCAAAATTCTTGGAAAGATTGATTAAAAAAAAGGAAAATATTGAAGAAGGTAAGACAAAGTTCCTTAATCAGAAAAAAACATTTTATTTTATTTTTTTCTTAAAGGGCTTATGGTCATATACTACTTCTCATATTATCACCAAAGTTAAGCAATGTTGCTTAGAATACAGTACCTAGTCAATAACTAGATGGGTGACCGCTTAGAAATTGGAAAGCCAAGTTCCAATTTCAGTTAGGTTTGTTATATTCAATTACATGCAAATACCCATGGGAAAGGTATGAATTCACTTCTTTACCCCCAGTTATGGTTTAATTAATAGGACTTTTATCAGTAAATTAGTGATCACCTATAAATTCTTACAATCTAAAAATATTTTCTGGCTTTAAATAACCTTTTCAAGGTTGATAAGCCATAAAAAAAGAAATCAATTTCTTGAAGTTTTTTTTTTTTTTTGTTTTAAGCTTATCACCCCAAGCAAGGCTGGAAGCCACTAGCATGCAAGGGGTTACAGAAGGTTTGGAGAAAGAGCAGATAGGAGTGGTAAAGGAGAGGATGTGGAGAAAGATAGTGGATCGATCAAGGCAAGGGGGTTACAGAAGATTTGGAGCGAGAGCAGATAGGAATGAAAGGTGAAAGGATGTGGAGAAGGGAAGTGGATAGATCAAGGCAGCTGGAGATGTCGATTGACGTTACACTTAAATAGTTGGAGATTGTATTTGTCAGTATAGAGAAATATACAAAAGGCGGAAAATCCTTCATTTTTCTGTCTTTTATTGACTGACATATATTTCACAGGACATGTCTAACTCAAATGCAAATATCAAAGGTATGAACATGCAAAGAGTTAACAAAGAAGTTGAAATGACCGACTGCTAATGGAGATTAACAAAGAAACCCCTCAGTATAGAGTTCTTTATTTGCAGCATGGCAGAAATTGAAAAAGATCTGATCCACGCCAAATTTTAAATACTGGCAAGTAATGACGTCATGGTTTCCATTAGCAACATCAGAGAGAAAACAAGGGAGTTAATTTATTGTTGTGGAAAGTAGACTGACCGTCGAAACCGAAAGGAGCGCAATACTTGCCTTTCTGATTAATTTCACTTGTTTTACTTATAATAATAATAATAATAATAATAATAATAATAATGATAATAATAATAATAATATCGGGAATGTCTATTAGATGAACCATTATCTAACATTAATTATTTTTAACTTATTTTCCATCCTAATTTCAACTGCTTTATTTCCAGTAGTAGTAGTAGTAGTAATATTATCTAAAATTTTGATGAGAAGAAGCATTTTCATTCAACCATTATTCATTTCTGACTCGGATTTCCTTCATCTTCAGACGTATTCATTCTCTATTTCCAATTCACTCTTTTTACTGATGGACATAATAACAACGTCAGTTGGAAATGAAACACAATTACAATTAAAATGAAAATAGATAACAGTCGAGATTTAATGGGGGTTAACAGAAATTCCTATTTAGATGAAACATTTG
>OZ038511.1:75615542-75623042 GCA_964036315.1 Acanthosepion esculentum | reverse complement strand
GCCAATTCCCATATATACATTCCCTTGGACCATCACGTGATCTATTTATTCAATATGGGATCGCCTGTGTTTGTTCTCTGGCGATCTATGTTCAAACTCCACTCTCGGCAGCAACACTTTATTCCTATATAAGGTTTCAATAAAAACATTGTGGAGAAGGCAACAGGAAGTCACTCCACTACAATCAGGGCAACCATCAATACAAATATTAAGTTACAGAAAGCCATGGTCACCTTATGTCCTGAAGCAATGTGACACATAGAATCATAACTTATCAGTAAGAAAAATGGAATTGATAAGCATAGTTCATATTCAGGCAGAGCCTGTTGTGTTTACTTTTGTACTAATGCTCTTGGGAAAGGCATGAATTCATATCTTCTCTCCCTAGCTATGGATTAAATAATAGGGTAGACTTGACTTCCTAGCCTTGAGTGACAGCCAGTCTTAGCAAAAATATGACTGAATTCATAACCTGTGAACAGGACATGTACTAAGAAAGGAGGGCTTGGAGAATCTGATACTCATGGGTCAAATAGAGGGAAAGAGAGACAAGGGAAAACAACGCATTACACACCTAGCGGCCTTAAGCAAGTGGATGACAGAACATGGTCTGGGGGAGGTGGAAGAGGGAAGGAACTTTTTGAGAACTGCAAGGGATAGAGGGAGGTGGAGAGCTATGATTGCCTATGTCCTGAAAGGACAAGGTACATAGAAAGGAAAAGAATATTTGACCTATTGTCCTCATAATGTTTCAGCCACTTTGCCCTACAGCCTTCTTCAGGTGTATATCAATCTGGTTAACCTACAGAGAATTTTAAACAATATCCCAAGACATGAGCAGTGGAACGTGAATAGTGTACTCCCATAAATTAAATAAAGAATTCAGTTCAGAATTCCCTGTAGGTTACACCGGATCAATATACGCCTACGCCTGAGAAAGACTGGAGGGTACAATGGCCGAAACATTGCGATAGCAACAAGGATGAGGACAATAGTCCAAATATAAATAGTGTAAATAAACATCTTTTGTCAAAAGTATTTAATATTTTCACATTAAACTTAGAAAGACAACAGCTGACTAAAATGTTATCATCCCTGTATCATAAAAATGATCGATTGATCAACATTTCAGTGATCTGCAATAAAAATCACAGAATCAGAACCTTTGATATCTGAACACAATTAAAAAAAAATCTTTAGCTGTTTATAACCATTCCTCAGCTGTAGATAAAGTAAAGATAGGGTAACTGGAGTCCTAAAGGCTGTCCATCTTGGGCAGAACAACAACAACAACCCTGTCATGTAAACATATATATAAGTTTCATTAAAGACGACTGACAAGGTACTGCAATTAAGGTTTTTATTTCATTTTTCTTGTGTTCGTACAAGTGTTTCTTTTCAGAACACAAAGAATGTAAAAACACCTACCTGAACATAGCTCAATTAGGACTCATTTAAACACACACGAAAACATACCAAACTGTCCGAAACCTACTAGCGTAAAGTACAATAGTCTCATCCACATGTAAGAAAAAGATTAAAAATATTGGAAGCACGAACAATAAACAAAATCAAAAGCCAACAATCAATAACATTAACTATCAACAGGGCCACAAGGTGCTGACAGTTTGGAAAATAAAACCCTATAACTCCCGATACACACATAAAATACCCAGACATTTTTAAAAAATTTAACAAAATATCCTTGATAATGGCTGAAAGAATAGCCAAAAGTGATCAAATATGCAGAACTTTTGAACAGTTTTTACACACTTAAAAGCTTAATCACAGTTTCTTTCATCAGTTGTCTAACAAAACTTGTATAACAGAGGGATTGCTGCCCATATATATATATATATATATATATATATATATATATAGAGAGAGAGAGAGAGAGAGAGAGATATGGCCTGAAGATTGTATTCAAGCATGAAAGATTATTGTTGTTGCTGCTTGTTGACAACCTTAGTGTCCACTTTTATATTTACATACACTATCTCCGATATGGAGCACTTTAATCTATAAATAGAGCATACCGTATACTATATTTTTATCATATATATTAAATAATATTTCTGACGGCCTTCTCCCACACATATATTAAGTTAGAATTTTACATTAAAATGAATGAGGGTTTTTTTATTTTTTTTTTTTTTTTTACAAAATACACTTCATATTTTTATTTTCAACTTTGTCATCAACAGATTTTTAATCACATTCCATGTTTGAAAATAGAAAGAATTTTGCAGAATTAAGTTTTAACTATTTCAACACAAAGTGATGCTCTTCTATGAAGAGGTACCAAATAAAATTACCTTAAATATATATTTAAGGTAATTTTTTCTGAAGAAAAATGAATCAATAAAATAAACAAAACCAAAAACGATTTTAACAATATTCATAAAAGGAATTATAGATTGTTATTTTCAAAGTGGAAAGAAAAATTATACAAAAATATGACAATGCCAACATTGTAACTTCTAACAAAATTTAGATCACGCCAAAGTTCAAATCTGGTCAGACACTTTTTTTCTCAATCCCTTCTCAAGTGAGCCATAGAGATTGCAATAAAACCAAAATTAAAAAGAAAAAATGATCAGATTTGAACTTGTATCCATTTGACATGATCTAAATTTTGTTAGAAACTATAATGCTTAAGTCATTTTTACATCTTTTTTTCTTTTTTAAGAGAAAGTAAAAACAACTTCAACATGGTGATGAAAATGAAAGAAAATATAGATGAATGAATTAAGTGAAAGAAAAAAAAAACATTTTGAAATAAACAATCAAGAATGCAAAAAAAATGAAAGACAATCTGTAAACAAGAATGTATGAAAAAAATGATAAAAGAAAACCAAAGAACTGAGGAAAACGAGTGACAAAATAGGAATGAATATAAAAAAAAATAAAAGAGAAAATAATTGAAATAAAAAACATTAAAAAGATGGATGAAAAAAAAAGTAAAATGAAAAAGAAAAAAATCATGACAAAAAAAAAACGGTATAAAAGAAATAATGAAACAAATGTCAATAAAAAAATAAAAAAAAATTGCTTATCCAATTTTAGCCAGCCAATCAATTTACTGATTTAAATTGATAAAATGCTAAAACAATGAGCCCAAAATGAACAAAGAAATGCTGATCAGGGAACAAATTTCTTGTTTGGAAAACAAACATAAAATGTCAGAACTTCTAAATTAGTTTAAAATTCCTGGCTGCTATCTCCTTTGTCATCAAATTTATATGCATCTGCATCAATGCTGAAGTTAATTTTGCTTTACATGGATGAGAATTTAATAATGTAGCTGTTACATCTAAATCATTATCTATGATAAAATCAAATTTATCAATTATTAATATCTGAACCAATCATATTTTTCCTAAGAAATAATTCTCACATATAAGCAAAAAAAAAAAAACTTAAAATGTTGTTCTAAGTAAGAATAGAATCCTATTAGAATCTTTTTTGTTCTTTTGTCAGTTTATGAGTTAACACATACTTTACACCCTGTCAGCCTTTATTTTTATGTGCCATGTCCTTTCAAGATGTAGGCAATCATGGCTCTTCACCCAACCACTGTGCCACGGCACATTAGTGTGCCGTGGAATGATTACTGGTGTGCCGGGAAGAGATAATACCTAGAAGCCATTTAATTTCATTTTGTTTAATAAAGACATTCAATTTCTTAATCATGATAACACCGCTCAATTCAAAATGGCCGAATTTCTGGAATCTAAACGTTTCGCGCATACTAATTGGTAAGCTTTATTATGGTTTATATTAGTCATGGGACGATTAATCAGAATATCAGGAGTTTTTCAAAATATCGGGAATCGGTATCAGAGCTGAATAATTCAGACCCGATTTCAATACCAAAACGATTCCTAAATACACAGGTTGTAAGACAAAAAGTTGGAACACAGAACTGTACTATAGGAGGTTTTACGTAATGCTCCTAACTCCCAAACATTTTTTTACCTTTTCCTAACCATTTTTAATCTTTTCAATTTCAGGCTAATCTAACTTTATGCAAAACTGTCCAACTGACATTCACCAATATTATTTTATACCCGATATTGAATACAGGATATGTTGATTTATGTGAATAAAAATTCTTCTTATATAATATTCTTTGTTTTTTATTATTTTATTGCAAAAAGGCTTTATGAGTGGAAAATATTTATTTTTTGTGATAGGTGCGCCGCGAAAATTTAAAGACCTCAATTGTGTGGCACCATGTAAAAAAGGTTGGGAACCACTGTGTTATCCACTTGCTTAAGCCCACCAGGTATGTCACGCGTTGTTTTCCACTGTCTCTCTTTCCCTCTATTCAACCTGTGAGTATCAGATTCTCCAGGCCCTCCTTCCTCATTACGCGTCCCAGAAACTTCAGCTGCCTTTTTCTGTATCTGTCTATATTTCTGAGATGAGATATTATGTACATTATTTACATTATTCAGACTATTGTCCTCATCTTTGTTGCCATATTTATTACAACGTTTCGGCCGTTATACGCTCCGGCCTTCTTCAGGTGGTTGGAATGTCGAACTGAAGAAAAATGGCATAGTGGATAAAGGCGTTGGTTAGATCCAGTGACAGGACCCAAAGAGTGTGAGTTCAATACCCGGTTAAGGCAGTGGAGAACTTTCAGAGGGAAAAATTAACAGGAGATATCTGATAACTGACATCCATTAAACATGGCATGTGGAACTAGAACGGTCTACCCCAGTGAGCGAAATAAAGAGTTTAGTGCGACATTCCAACCACCTGAAGGCAGCCGGAGCAGAGCGTAGCATACAAAGGCCGAAACGTTGTAATAAATATAGCGACAAAGATGAGGACAATAGTCCGAATAATGTAAATAATGTGCCTTTTTCTAATATTAAGTATAAGCCTCCTTCTTGTTTGCATCAAGTCTACGAACTCATCATTGCTCACATGCTCAGTCCATGATATTCTTAGCATCCTTCTGTAGAACCACATCTCAGTCACCTCGAGTCTCTTCTTCATCTTTGAGGAAATCATCCAACATTCACTGCTGTAAAGAAGGACAGATGTCATGTAACATATCAGTATTTTTTTCTTTGTTACCAAAGAAATCCTCCTGTCTCGCAATACTCTGCCCAGCTTTTAGAAAGTGTCCATGGCCATCCCAAAACGTCTACGGATCTCAGTGTCACACTTACCGTCCTCTGTCAGAACACTTCCCAGAAATTTAAACTTCCGCATCTGCTTGATTCTAGTGTTCCTGACCTACAAATTGCATTTCGGTCTCTCCTCTTACTAATGACCATGCATTCTGTCTTCTTGTAGTTTATACTTAATCCCTTCTTCTCACTCCCTGTCGCTACCTTAGTACCATATAAGAGACTATACTATTTTGATAGTGAGGAAAAACCGAAATACTGTTTAGTTTCAGCAAGAAGAAAGAAAGAATGAAAGAGGAGATAGAGGATGCAATAATGTTCTCCTGTGTTTAACATTTGGCTTCAGTGAAATGGAAAAAACTTGTCAATTTTAAATCATTTCATTTGTACCCTCTTCTTTAAATAATGACAAGAAGCAGAGAGACAGTTCCACAAGTGAGAAGTGGGAGAAGAGACACTTAATGAAGTTAATGATTTCTATTGCAATATTTGATTAAAGTTGTTGAGCTCAAATACTGAATGATACAATGGGAATTTCCACGAGTATTTTATAGTTATAGAAATTGCTAGAAGATCAGGCAATTATTAACTTAGGAATTATGATTCAGCAGAAAATTCTAATTTTCATAGGTACAACTAGTAATAATAAATGTTAAAAAAATAAAAAATAATACCTTTTGTTACAGTTGCTATAGCGCTTTGATTAAGCAAACTTATTAAGTAATGGTAAATGGTGAGATTAGCTGTTTCCATACAGACAACATTAAGCATTCATTGACCAGACAGTGTTACTGGCAGTTGAAATTTTTTAAATCAGTTTTTCAAGAAAATAAACTTCAAGTCCACTGTTATCACTCTTTCTAGTAGTGAGGGGAGTTTCCTTACTAATCTTTTGTTTATGCTAGTGTGGAAAGTGATCATCTTGATTATATCATCATTTTCATTCTAGTTACATGTGTTATGTTTTTGCTCTTGAAAGTGTTCAAGTGATGTGTTATTTGGTAAAAGTCTTTGTGATCCTATAAGAATTGACTTCATTGAAACCTGGAAGATACATTTGAGCTTAATAAATATTTACCTTGTTCCAGATTGATCACCACTGACCTGTTTCTACATTCTCAATCTTACCCTATTCAGTGCAATCCACTTATAAGTTTTTCTAAATCTATCAGTCAAACCCATACAAAGATAAACTATTAACAATGAAGAAAGAAAAAAACGTTACCTACAATTTGAAATCAATTTATTAATCTACAAAATGGCAATTGTGAAAATGGCCGTTTCCATACAGAAAATATTAAGCATTCATTGACTAAACAATGTTACTGTCAATTGAAATTTATGCTATGTAATTGGCCCTGATCTGTCATCTCATCTGCAGTTGCTCTCTCACAGACCCGACGTTGCCTCGCTCTGTCTTTTTTACAAATACTTTCACGGTAATTGCTCCGAGAAGCTGCTTTCGCTGATTCCTAGGCCTCATGAATTTAAACGTCCTACGAGGCTGGCATCCCATTCTCACCCGTTCACCGTTGAAACTGTTAGATGTAGACGTCTCTTCTACTCCAATAGCTTCATGTCTCGCACATCTCGCCTGTGGAACTCCCTTCCTTATTCCTGTTTCCCTGACAAATACAATCTCCAACTATTTAAGTGTAACGTCAATCGACATCTCCAGTTGCCTTGATCTATCCACTTCCCTTCTCCACATCCTTTCACCTTTCATTCCTATCTGCTCTCGCTTCAAATCTTCTGTAACCCCCTGCCTTGATCAATCCACTATCTTTCTCCACATCCTTTCCTTTACCACTTCTGTAACCCCTTGCATGCTAGTGGCTTCCAGCCTTGTTTGGGGTGATAAGCTTAAAAAAATAAAAAATAAAAAAAATACAAAATTTTTCTTAAAACAGTTTTCAGGAAATTAGATACCAAGAATTAGAGCACAATGACCTATAAAGTGACCTCTCAATTACCAGATCAATATTTAAGACTAATCTGTGGATGATGAAATAAAAATCGACTAATCTTTCCTTTGAAGTGCAGAAGATAATCCAAGACGAGTCTTTCTGATCAAAGATGCAGGTACACCTGTTAAAACTTGAAAAGTAATCCAAACTTGTTCTTATTGAATTTCAAAAATAAAAATGTTCTTAAAATGAACTGGAAAAAAAAAAAAAAAAAATCAACAAAATAAAAATGATTAATAAAATGTCTGCATAATTTTTACAAGAGTTAATGTCCAATTAAAATGCTTCAAGAAGGAGATTTTTATTCTTAATTGCATAATGAATGAATTTTTGAATGGCATTCTTCATTAAACAATGATCCTGTGTCACATTCTATAACAATAAGG
>OZ038511.1:75450542-75613042 GCA_964036315.1 Acanthosepion esculentum | reverse complement strand
ACTTGTCTATATTATTTAATGAAACATATATATATATAATGTGGAAAAGAAGGAAGATTTTCAATACATATTATTTGGAATGCAATTTTGAATCTGACAATCTTGGAAGGTGGGGCGGGATGGCATTCCGATTTATGCTGAAAAGGATGCATTGGGGCCAAAAAATTTGAACCCACAAGAAGATGCAAACACATCCATTTCCTTTATCATGTATTAACAACTCTTCTGTCTTTATCTGTGCAAGAGAAAAGAAAAATTCAAGTTGGATTGGATCAACAAAAAACCCACATCCCAATTTTAATTCAACAAAAATGAAAATTAAATTTTCGAATAGGCTATTTTGCTGATCCTAGTAAAGTCGACACCAAGGCTATTTTGCTGGTAAATTTGAATAATGTTTTACAACTAAGAATATATTATATTTGAGATCGTCAGTGCAGTTGTGTAATCTGCGTAGGCAGGACTTGAACAATATGGATTCTATAGTCTGTGAATGTTGTCTTCAGTGGGTGCACTTGAAGTGTATTGGCAAGAACCATGCCCAAGGGCAAGTCTTAGATTTGCAGAGACTGTTATGCCTGAAGGGCTTAAAATATTCACAGACTTCTATACTGCTTTTAATAATTGATGATGAATAAATAATTTTAACTAGTTTTAACAATTGATGGTGGAAAAAATTTTAAATTGTCTTAACAATTGATGGTGAAAACAAATAAATTTCTGTGTGAAATCTGTGCATTGTTATTTTTAACATTACCTGCCTGCATAATAAAAAAGTATTTACCGGCAAAATAGGCTGGTGGTTTATTTTACCGAGACCGGTAAAAGAAATTTAACAGCTGTGTTCATCTCGTCTGGTTTTCTAAGTAAAGCAAATGTAAACTCCAACTAACAATGCAAAACTCCAACTCAACACTTTGACACAAAACTGACAGCCCGCATGTCAGGAGCAACTTTCTTTGACTGAAAAAAAAAAAAGCTGGTGTTATATAGCTCTATATATAGCTATTTCAACCTTATTGTTGGCTAATACCTGCCCAGTATTGTTCATTTGCAACATTTTGTCAGCACCACCTACAGTAAATAGAACATCCTCTCTTAACAGCCAATTGTGGAAGGGGACGTAACTCTTGGTGCTTACTGCACCACACAGAACGAACTCTGGGTCTCTTGTCGGGTTGACCCGATTCTCCATTACAAAAGCATGTTTATCTATTTTACCGAGACTGGCAAAATAATCTCTTAAATTTTTCTTGCATTTCTCGACTGTGGAACTCTATTCCCTGCCACCTACAATCTTCAAAAATTTAAATGTAACCTCAATCGTCATCTTGTCTTCCATAGTCCTGTTCTTTTATTGTCCTTTCTCCTCACTAAGGTCTTTTCACTCTCTTTCACTCTCAATAAAACCTAGCATCTTGGTGGCATTATTGCTATGATAGGAATTATATCAATTTTTTATTCATATTCTTTCCAGTGGATATTTCCTGGAGTGAAGTATATGCAAAATTTGCAAGTGGAACAAGCCTTACCCAAAATATAACGAATAACAAGAAACAGAGAATGGATA
This sequence comes from Acanthosepion esculentum, assembly GCA_964036315.1. Lineage (NCBI taxonomy): Eukaryota > Metazoa > Mollusca > Cephalopoda > Sepiida > Sepiidae > Acanthosepion > Acanthosepion esculentum. The sequence goes on along the minus strand of OZ038511.1, from coordinate 75,611,472 downwards.
GATAGTATCATAAAGTATATATCACGGTCACAAATCCTGTAAATCATGTTTAGGTTGTAGTGGTACTGCCTGTACTGCAGCTGTAATAGTACTGGCGTGTCTTGGGTAAGATAGCTCAGCTCTCCAGGTTAGTTTGAATTCAGTTTTTGTTCTAGACTGGATGCCAATGAAGGCTATAGGGCCCAGTCTGTCCTGCTATTTACCCATAGCTTTGGGGGGGGGGGAGAGATGTGTTGAAATTTTTCTCTAGGTATTTTGTGCAAAGTGAATGTAACAAACCTCAAATGGAATCCAAACTCGGATTTCCAATTTCTTATCCCGTGCCATTCTCCATTATACCACTGCATATCCTTTATATATATATATATATATATATATTACACACACGCACTATGAAAATGGACAAAGTCTAACAATTATTTCAATATATTTTATTGTCATACGTTATTTATATAGACACAAATATTTAAGTAAATGCTCTGTTTATAATAAACAGTATTAACAACATTTACCGGCCTGAACGTCCGAAAAATTTTCATAGAAAATAACTTTCCTCCGACAGGAATCAAACCATTTACTTAAATATTTGTGTCTATAGAAATAACATAAGATATATTAAAATAATTGTTGGACTTAGTCCATTTCGTAGTGTGTGACATCATTTGTTAATGTTTAGATACGCTTTGAACAGATATGAACATTCGAGGGAAATCATGGAAGATTGTTGTTTAAAAGCAGTAAAATCAAGCTTGCTAACCAGACACTTCTCTGTAGTTAAACTGGTATAGTATGTCAGGCTATATGATGGTTCTGAGTAGGATACAGGTTCAATTCCTGTAGGAGGACACATATTTTCTATGAAAATTTCTCGCACATTCAGGCCAGTAAATGTTATTAATACTGTTTATTATAAACAGAGCATTTACTTAAATATTTGTGTCTATATAAATAACGTGTGCGTATGCATATATATGTATGTGTGTGTGTGTGGCTTATGCCCACATCACATTAAAACACATGTTCCCATATAATCACCCAAATTATGCAACACTGAGCCTGATCAGTACCTAGATGGGCGTCCGTTTTGGAATACCACATGCTGTAAGCTTAGATGTGTGGATGGTGTAATGGATAATAACTCAGAACTGTTAATCAGATAACTGAGTTCCAATTCCCATCGTGTTTGTTATATTTACTTATGCAAATATCCATGAGAAAGCTGTGAATCCTCCTCTTCTCCCCTCAGCTATGGGTTAATTATCAAGACTTTATTACTAAACTTCTATTATCTATAATAAAAAAAAAATTCCTTACAATTGAAAAATATTTTCTGGCTTTAAATAACCCACAAAGGGTTGATAAACCATAGAAAACAAATCAATCAATGAAATACTGATTAGCTACACGGGCGTTTTTTAGAATATAAATGTATAAAAACTACCATGGCTACAAAGTGAGGGATCAGTTCATATATTGATTGTAATATAGAATTGATCTCCCACTTTATATCTACATTATAATCTGTTTATCAAATACTGATTAGGTTATGTATGAATCCACCTCTTCTGCCCCCAGCCTGTGGGTTAATTATCAAGACTTGTACCACTAAATCATTATCTCAAAAAAGAAAAAAAAAAAAAATTCTTGCAATCTAAAAATATTTTCTGGCTTTAATTAACCCGCAAAGGGTTGATAAGCCGTAGAAAACAAATCAATGAATGAAAACCATTTTTGTTATAAATTTTCGATCATAAATCATTTTATAAATCAATGAAGAAAATACTGATTAGATACACAGGCATGTCTTTTAGATTTATTTACAGTCCCTGGAATATAAATGTATAGAAACTGCATTGGCCACAAAGTGAGGGATTACTTTATATAGATATTTTAATGTAAAATTGATCCTCCACTTTATATACCCATTGTAATGTCTTGTTTATTTATCAAATTCTGATTAGGTATGAATCTGCCTCTTCTCCCACCCCCAGATATAGGTTAATTAGTAAGACTTGTATCCCTAAATCATTATCTAGAAAAAAGAAAAAGAGAAAAGAAAAAAAGAAAAGAAGAAAAGAAAAGAAAACCATTCTTAAAATCTGGAAATATTTTCTGTCTTTAAATAAGTGGCAGTGGATTGATAAACCATAGAAAATGAATCAATCAACTGGAATCTGAACTCAGCTTTCCAATTTCTTATTCTTAGCCGCTGTCCATATTATATATCACAAGCCAATAAGAAAGAAAAAAAAAAAAACTTTTCGAAATTGCCAACAAAAGCTAATATAAAATTAATCTCCCTACATTGGCCGAAATGTCATGAATATGACAATAAAGATGAGGGCAACAGTCCGAACATTGTATGCTCCGGCCTTCTTCAGGTTGGAATTTTGAACAAAACACTTTACACCGGGGAAGATTGTTCTAGTTGCATGTGCCATGCCTTTTATGGATATCTCATGACCCAGTGGATAAAAGCGTTCATTGAAGTAATCCAGTGACTTGACCCGAAGAGTTGCGAGTTCAATACCTGGCTACAGCAGAAGTGAGCAAAAACTTGGAGAGTTGAGTTACTAAAGGGAAATAACTGATACTGAGATATCCAGAAAAGGCATGGCACGTGGAACTAGAACAATCTATCCCAGTGGATGAAATAAAGGGTTCAGTTCAAAATCCCAATGTAATCACCAGAAGAAGGCTGAGTGTACAATGGCTGAAATGTGATGGCTAGAAAGGAAAAACATGAATTGCGTTTCCAATAAAATGATTTATTTCTTCAGATTCAGGCAGCATGGTCTGGGGAGTAGTGACACTTGGGACATCTTTGCTGCTATTTCTCTCTTTTGTCACAACAGACCAAATCTTCCCTTCGGCCAACAAGAATTCCATCTGTCACCATCTCTCTTCTATCACTGACTGCTGACCCTCTCCAACCACCTTGCTATCTATTTCTACATCACAGACACACAGCTTTCTGACATGCCTCTCCACATCTTGATGGACAGTTCATCACCTAACAGGCGGCTCATAAATGACTTATTCAAACCATAAAATCTCACAACCTGATCTCCATATCTTATGACCAAGTGGCACTTGTTCCCAAAAGGTTTATTATTTTTTTTTGGGGGGGGGGGGTTACAATCTAAAAATATTTTCTGGCTTTAAATGACCTGCAATGGGTTGATTCCAATTTTTTGTTCTGGGCCACTATCTATATTATATGTCATTTGCCAATAAGAACGGAAAAAAAAATTTGAAAATTGCCAAGGAAAGGCAGTATGAAATTAATCTAATTTTATGTAAATATACAGCTGTGAGTCCTTACATCGTTCCACCCCATGAGGTGTTTCAATTTCTGTGTGTTGGTGTGAACAAAAATTCAATTCCAAGGGGCCTGTATGTTCAATGAAGGCAAAATAATGCAATGATCAGAAAGGAAATCTTGAATCAGAGTTTCCAATAAAATGATTCATTTATTCACAAATTCATGCAGCATGATCTGGGAAAGAGTAGGCAAGGGACATCTTTGCTGCTATGCCTGTCCTTTGTTGCAAGAGACAGGGACCTTCCCTTCGGCCAGCAAGAATTCCATCTGTTAAATCATCTTAGGGATATTATCCAGGCAACAAAGTCTGTTCACTCCTGAATTACACTGACAAGAATTCCCCAGACAACTAAAAGTCCTTCCCTACTAGAGAAAAACAACTAGCTTATATTGAGCTACTTGGGTAGAACCCATCCGAACCAGCAGGGGAGACAGGTTAATCCAACAAAACATTAGCCCTATGCTGGTTAATAAATATTGTCTATAGGACAGAACTTAATACCATCTGTCACCATTTCTCTCTCTCTCTCTCCTACCAGCTCTCTGCCTATTTCTACATCACAACATACAGCTTTCTGACCTGCCTCTTTACACCCTGACAGACCGATTATCACCTAACAAGTGACTCATGAAAGACTTATTCAAACTGTGATTTATTCAAACCATAAAATCTCACAAACAGATCTCCCTACCTTTCAACCAAGTGGTATCTAATCCCTAAAGTTGTTTTTTTTAACCCTCTGGATCTTTTGAACAGGAGTAGAGGTTTGTCCCTTGTTTCTTGTTTAAGATTAGGTTCTGGTTCCTTCCATCTTATCTTTCACTCCCAGTCGACACTTGCATCTTAATGGCATTATCACCTTGCTTGTGATGAATTATCGACTTCATTTCCTTTTTTCTTACTTGTGGACCACATGTGGTTATTTTAGAGATCTCACTTTTAGACATTATTGAATGTCAGTTGCATCAGGCTCAGATAAAATCATTTACTGTCCACTTATTGTGTGGGTGTCCTCATTCATGATCACATCCCATTGTCACATTTAGAGTATCCAATGGCACATGTACTTTCATTTGATAAATATTACAATTGTATTCCCAGCAATTATGAATAGACCACATCCGAAAATAGCCATTCTCAACAACATATTCACTGACAAGGATAAGAAAAGAAATTAAAAACAATAAATTAAAAATATGATTTATACATTTTCTAGATTAAAAAAAAAAATAGATTACTAAAAATAAACTTAGGAATTCAAAACCGTTTTATCTGCTTGAATGTATGACAGCCAAAATATAAAAAATACAATGTTAACCGTAAATATCTAACTTGAACATTTCATAACAAAATTTAAAAAAAAAAATTAATATATTTAAACTGACTTTTAACCTTGGCCAAGTTTTTGCTATTTATAGCAGGGATGCTTTATTCATGGGTCTCAAAACCTAACAACTTCTGCTGAATGACTCTTTTGGAATCAGTAGAGCAACAGATTGATAACAGTAAAATGTAAATCTGAAGCACATCTTCATACATCTTACAGGAAAAGAAAAAAAAAAAAAAAGATCTTTTCTGACCATGCTGCACATTCAACTGAGAATATCTTTTGTGATTATAGAAACTTTCCATATTGTCGGAAAATTCAAAAGCGGAATGAGCCAATGTCGTCAATCCAACATCGAAACTGGCAATTCCAATTCTATGATAGACAATTCACTAATGAATAAAAGGAATTCACTGCATTTATTGACAACCTAAATTATTAGAAATGAGACAAGAAAATAAAATAAAACCCTCTTGCAAGGTGGGACAAAAAAAAACAAAACAAGGTCAACTTCAGTCGTGAGCAAAGTCATTGTAAACTGTGTTCCTTTATTAGCTGAATATAGTACAGTGTAACCCGGCTATGAGACCCGGATATAAGAGAGATTTTATCTGGTCCCAAATTAGAGCCTGTGTTAATGTATATATAATAGACCAAACCCGGGTATAAGAGAAACCCGGATATAAGAGACTTCTCCGGTCCCAACAACTCTCTTATATCCGGGTTACACTGCATAAATAATAAGTATGTGTATACAGCATAACCCGGATATAAGAGAAACCCGGATATAAGAGAGATTTTATCTGGTCCCAAATTAGAGCCTGTGTAAATGTATATATAATAGACCAAACCCTGGTATAAGAGAAACCCGGATATAAGAGACTTCTTCTCCGGTCCCGACAACTCTCTTATATCCGGGTTACACTGTATGTTCTAAACCAAGGCTGTATACTATATTTTTTTTTTTTTTTTTTTTTTTTTTTAAATCAGAATTGTTTTTCTCCTAAACTGCTTTCTAACTAAAGCTAAAGAATCCAGTCTTCTCTACTATTTAACCCATACCTGGAGTTAAAAATAGAAGTATTCTTAAGTGCTTAATAAACGGGGGTAGTTAAGGAAATTTTCTAACTAACCCAAGATTATTAAAACCACCCCTTTTATTAAATTTCATTTTTTTTTTTAGCCATTAAATTATTTTTCCAATGCTCTGCCACATTTATTAAGACTACCCATGTTTGTTGCATATTGAGAAAATTCTCAGCTCCCTCCTCTGTTAAGACCATATAAAAAAAAGGTAACTTCATCACATGGGTGATGTTATATATGAGAAGGTGCTGAAAAATCTAACCAAATATTTTTTGAAGAGCTTTTTGGCTGGGCTAAGAATTACACAGCATCATTTTATGTGTGTGTGTGTGTGTGTGTGTGATATATGTTTTGAACAATAAAAAATATTAAAAAAATAAAATTTTCAAACACACTGGGTTGTATATTAGTATTTTTTGTTTATTATTTCAATTAGGTTCCTTGACTAGTTTCGACCAAAATGGCCATCATCAGGAGAAAAAAAAATCCCTGCTTGTTAGTAGCAGTGAACTACAGGAGTGAATGACTGTCTCTGAAGAAAGTGAACTTTATCTGTAGTTTTCAGTTGTTTTTTATTGTTAATTTTGGTCAGTCCTTGTGTTCATCAAATGGCCTCTTTGAAGTTGTTTTTATGTTAGAGGACGGGAGATTCCCGACTTTAAGAATTCCCTCCTTGGTCATTTTGACAGTTTTATTGGTTGCTAGGAATGTGATGTGTGTGTGTTAAGCGTATGCTATCATTTAGTTCTTTGGGAGTGTGTGCGTGATGTGTGTATGTGTATATATTAGTATGAGTGTGTGCGTAAGTGTGAGACCTTGACACTTCTACAAGCATGTCTGTCTTGTGTGGGTGAGAAATGTGGGTAGTGTTTATGGAGTTATACATTAATTCTATCTGTGCTTTGAGGCACAAAATCCATTTGTCTTCATGTTTCTCTAGTATTTTTCTAAGGTTATCTTTTCTGTTTATTTCTATTTTTTTTTCAATTATAGCAAATTTTTGCAAGGTTTTTAAAATCATGTTTTTCTACAATTAAAGGGAAATGTTTATATAACATAAACATAAAAGTGAACATTGAAGTCAACACAAATGTTCACTTTTATATTTATGTTTACATATGCTCTATCTGATATTGAACACTTCATCACATAAATGTAGCAAACCTCAAAACTATATATATATATATATATATATATTATATTATATATGCCACACACACACACATATATATAATATATGCCACACACACACACATATATATAATATATGCCACACACACACACATATATATAATATATGCCACACACACACACATATATATAATATATGCCACACACACACACATATATATATATATATATATATATATATGTGTGCCACACACACACATATATATATATATATATGTGCCACACACACACACACATATATATATATATGTGCCACACACACACACACACATATATATATATATGTGCCACACACACACACACACACATATATATGTGCCACACACACATATATATATGTGCCACACACACACACACACACATATATGTGCCACACACACATATATATATGTGCCACACACACACACACACACACACACATATATGTGCCACACACACACACACACATATATATATATATATGTGCGCCACACACACACACATATATATATATATGTGCGCCACACACACACACACATATATATATATATATATATATGCCACACACATATATATAAGTTTTCTTTTTGTATGTAACAGTAGAGAGGTAGTGTGCAAAATTTTGACATGAGATACACAGAAGTCAAGACCCCATCCATGTGCACATGCAAAAAGCTACCATGCTGACAGACTACAAAGACCACCCCAAACACTAACACGATTCACAGTAAGAACTAAATTCTATTTTTTTGTGTGTAACACTCCCCTTCTTTCCCAGACTGTGAAATTACAGATTGAATCTACAGACTGTTATGGATTACTCAGCCCCCCCACACACACACAGTTTACACAAAAAATATTGTACTTTGGGAACTTTTGTAGTAAAAAAAAAAAAAAAAAAAAATTGGTTGTAAAGGTGTAACATTTATGAGGATAAAATACGGATATCTTTCCTGAGGTGTTTATAAATTGTACACTGTTCAATTATTAACGTTAACAAGGAACTATTTTAAATTATAAAATTGTACTTGAATTAAATGAAAATTACTTACAATATAATGCATATTACTTCTAATACACTCCTTCTTGCTGTCGATTTTGATGGCAGGAGAACACTAGTTTATAAATAAAGACTGTTTATAGGAAAGGTGACTCAGTTTCATGCCTCATCGTGATTTTCAATTATTGAGACATGGAACTGAGTCACCATGCAGTGCCAATTCCTATGCTCACACGGCCTCATATATATATATATATATATATATATATATATATATATATATATATATAATTTAAAAACTGCGATTATAAAAAAAGTCAAGTTGCTAAGTTATTTATGCTTTATAATTTTATGTTTATGTATACATACTTATCACTTTGATGTGCTGTAATGGTTAACAAGCTTGTCTCATTTGATCAATTACAACTGAGTAGAGAGTTCAATATTCACCGAGTGCTCCTTAATCTTGGCCTTGTGATACATCTAGGTTACATTTAGTAAATTGCTATGTATTATATGCTTACATACACAAGGTGGTATTGGAAATTTTCCATATTAGGCCTAAGGGGTTGGGGTACAACATTAGTCTCCATCTGCTCACAAACCTCAAGGTATCCGTCAAGATGCTACTATTTTTTGATTAAAAGTCAATAGACCGAGAGGAGATTGCCAACTTAATATTATGTTGCATTTTTCCACAAGGCTCCTCTGGATGACTCCATTTTTTCACACATTTTTCTGGTATTTTTCTAGTGATTGGTAATCTTTCACTGACATTTCACTGGCATTTGAAATGCACATAACACTTAAAACTTGTATTCAAACTAAAAAAAAAAAAAAAGGTTCACTAAATGCCTGATGAAATATTCTAAGTGTCTCTGTAGCAGATTTACTAAACTTCATGCAAAATTTGATGCAAGCATTTTGAATTTGTCAATGTTTGTAAAGTTTATAGAGCTGTTCCAACATAAACTTTGCATAACTGAAAATGTGCAGATAGTCTATTTGTAGACTAATTTAGTATGTTGCATAACAAGAAGTGTTAGCTGTGTACACGTTTCCAGTCAACAATGACATCACACATATTTCAGAAATTTCCCAACATCACCTTATTATACGCACCACATATACATTATTATTTTATATATACCTCCGCTGTCAATGTGCCACATACTAACTTTGAGTGAGTTGCCCTGGATAAAAATAACTGGAGATATTTGTGCCAGAGTGTTATCAGAAATTTTGTTGATAGTCACATTGATCAGCTCAGAGCCGAAAGGCAATGGCGAAAAGTTTCAGCAAATATTCCCCGTTTCACAATATATACTTGTATGTAGATCACAAGCAGGACTGAAGTGTCACATACGAGACAAATATAAAACCTGAATGAGGTCGACGGATCCTCATATGTCGAAATCAATGGGAGCATACATGCTCCAAAACACTGACCCTCCTGCAACCAGTTACTACCAAGATAGCTTTGTCAGGCAGCAGATTGCGTACACACACACAATAACAAGACATGTTTTACAATGACACAAACAAAAAACTGCTAGGAAAATTGTTTTGTATCAAAATAAGAAAGATCTTTCAAATTTTGGCAAACTTACAACCATTTCATTTGCAATACACGCCAAGATAAACAAATAAACACACTTACAGTGAACTGCAAAAAATATGAAGAAATTTTATCAGAATCATAAGAAATAGTTACTTACCAATAGGCAAGTTACTAAAATTTGGTAATTTCAGTTCAGTTTAATTTTCTAACAACTACTAAATATTTTTCAATTTTAATTAGTCTTTTTTTACTTTTCCATTCTTATTTCTTAAAAATAAATTCTTATGATTTATAATTTTGAACACACATTAAAATAAAAGTGATATGTATATATTTTTCACAATTCTTACAAATTAAATATAAGAATGAGTTTCACCAGAATTTTTCCCTGTACAATAAAAGAATTAAGCTTTTAATACTTCTGCTTCTAGGGACATATTTATATATCTTTACAAAGCTTATATTGCCTGCAATTAGTATGTGCCAATGGTTAAAATATTTGCTTTCCGACTATAAGATCTTCTTCTATGTGCCATTTCCCTTCAGGACGTAGGTGATCATGGCCCTCCACATCTTCCTGTCCCTTGTAGCTCTTAATAAGTTGTCTTTTTGTTATTTCTCTCCTGTCCTGCTGTCTGTTTGCTCAAGTCCATCACGCGCTGTTTTCTTCTGTCCCTCTTTCCCTCTGTCCTGTGAGTATCAGATTTTCCAAGCCCTCCTTCTTCATTACATGTCCCAGAAATTTCAATTTCCTCTTCTTGATGTTTTTGCTTCCATTCTCTACAAAACTTTGCCATTGCTCACACTTTTGGTCCATGATAAATTCAGCATTTTTCTGTACAACTACATTTCTGTTGCATCAAGTCTTTTCTTCATCTTTGAGGAGATTGTCCAGCATTTGCTGCCATACAGGAGGGCAGATATGACGTAACAGTTCAGTACTCTTTTCTTTGTTTCCAATGAAATTTTCCTCTTTTAATACTCTGCTTAACTTTTGGAATCCATCTTTGGCCATCTCAATATGTCTTCGGATCTCAGTGTCACACTTTCCATCCTCTGTTAGAACACTTCCCAAATATCTTAATTTCTATACTTGCTTGATTTTAGTATCCCCGACCTGTAAATTGCATTTTGGGATCATCTTTTGTTGATGACCATGTATTCCGTTTTCTTGCAGTTTATGCTTAGTCCTTTCTTCTTGCTTTCCTTCATTACCTTCTGTAGGAGTTTTTGTAGTTTCCTTTCCAGGTCTGCTATTAGTACTGTGTCATCTGCATATGTTGTCAAGATTGTGACTGTCAATAATGGATCCTGATAGAATGTCTAATTCTCTCAGAATTACCTTGCTGTATAGGTTGAATAAATCCAATGAAAAGACATCCTCGTCTTACACCCCTTTCTATTTTTGTATATCTGCTGAACTCGTTTTGTCTGGTTTGCTGCCAGTATCGATTCTTGATTATTCAAATGTCTTTCCAGAATATGTTAAGCTTGCTGAGCTGCTCTAACAGATCTTTGTGGTGCACTTTGTCAAACGGCTTTGCGTCGTCTATATGCGTACACGTCCTTCTGCATTTGTATTGCTCTTTCTGATAACGTTCTGAGCATAAATATTGCATTCCTTGTTCCAGTGTCTTTGACAAATGCACACTGTTCTTTTCCTATCTCTGGCCTGATTCTGTTGCACATTCTGTTCATCAGAATTCAAATGATGAGTTTTGTTATGTGGCTTATTAGGCTGATTGTCCAGTGGAGTTCAGATTCGTTTGTACCTGGTTTCTTAGGCAGTGCTATGAAAAAAAGATCTGCTTAGGTATTTCAGTATACCACAACATTCAGTATACATTTCATTTTATTATTTCTGTAATCTTGTCTATACTGAAATCATCTATGGCTGCCAGCATCTCTATTACATTTGTTTTTTTTTCTTCATCCATTTTCCTTTGGGATGATGTTTGCTGATGTCACTAAAGCTTCTCGGTGTGTCGCACTTTGCATTTCCATTTCTATTTTGTCCATGGTATCTTTTCACACTGTCTATATGGTTTTTCTTCAGGTTCAGGCCATTCAAGAGTCTCTTATATTACAATTCAGGTGCTGCATTAGGCTTCAGTTTCCATAGTTTCATTCTTAGTTTACATATAACTGGGAGGTGATCACTTCTGCAGTTGGCACTTGGAGAGGTTTTGCAGTGAACAATTGCATTCCTGAATCTCTTGTTTATAGTTCTGTAGTAGATATGGTTTTTAGTTTCTCCTCCTGGGCTTCTCCATATCCATAATCATCTTGGATGTTCTTAGAACCTGCTGTTAGCTATTATCTGGTCATTTGCCATGCACCATTGGGCCCATTTTTCTCTGCATTTGTTGTGGGTGACTAGCCTGAATTGGCCAGTTATTTCCCCTTCCCTCTCCTTGCCTAAATTTGGTATTCAGGTCTCACATGATAATTATAATTTCTTGTAATTTGCACTGAGTCTTGGCATTTTCTAGCATGGAGTAGAAAGACTGAATTTCTTCTAACATACTTCGTGCACACATGATTATATGTTGACCAAATTAATGAGTGTTGTTGAGCATCCTTCTTTTTTTTCTTTAAGATGGGACTATTTTTATATCTGTAGGGAGACACAAATCAGAGAGCAAAAAGTTTGAAAAACACCATGATGAATTTGTCAGCTTTGAAAATGTGGTAAAATAAGTGTCCATCATTGAAATGAAAAAAATCCATCATCACACACAGGAAAGAATTTTATCTTTATAAAGAGAAAAGATTAGACTTTATTTACATACCAATTTTATCAAAACAACCTTGAAAATAAACAAGATATCAGCAGTTGAAATTGAAGGCAATTCCATGATTTTGACAGGCATTCACAGTGTAAACTACGGAAGTTTGGGATATCTAATTATAACATTATGATTCGATTCAATGTTTACAATAATAAAAGAGTTGGAATCTTGTGGTTGGAGAACTGAAGGAAAAAACAAATAAATAAAAAAATGACTTATTGCTGGTACAAAAGACTTCACATGTGCATTGAAGGTAAAGTAATCCAGAGAAAAAAAATGATGGCTACTCATAAGGCCAATATTTAAGAATGTTATACTCTTTCAAATATAAGATTTTACAGGCAACATGGAAATTTCCAACTGACCGACTGTCCATCAGAACGAATATAAAAATCTCATTACTGATGGGGGGAGGATATTTTTAGATCTTAAGATCGTCAGATAGTCGAGTGAGGGTTTTCTATGGGGGATAAATTGTCAGAGTACAAGAGATAGAGAAGAGAACAAGAAGACAAAAGAAGAGATTTATTGTTGCCAGAGCAAACGTCAAAGAACTGATGAGAAAGATAGTGAAATTGAAATTGATTCTCTCAAAAGGTTATTATCTCCCTTTGGCTGAGATGAAGTCACATAGGTCATGAAACAACCACTTAGTGACGTCACTGCATAGAGTGACATCCATCCATCAGATTCCAGAAGTCAAATTGTGCAATTAATTTTTTTAGCATGGGTCCAGGACCCGTTGCCTGGGCCAGCCATCTGCCACATGGTCAGTTTACAAGCCCATGGCACAGTTTTCATTTGGGAATATATCTTCACCAGATATGGAAACTATGTCCAGCTTGCAGTTTTCATATTAGGAAAAACCCATGAATTGCTGTTTCCTTGTTTGAGAGGAATATGTCATTACTAGTGATATAGCAGATAAATCCAACCAGCTCAAATCTGGAATATTAAATATGACTTCTCCAGAAACACAGAAGAATCTCTAGTAGCTCCAATTCTCATTGTGATTTATTAGAAATAAGACCCTATCTTTTCATACATTTTCATGCTGCTTGCGGTGTAGACATGTGTTATAGTTTCTTTGTGTGGGGCAATGAAAATATGTGTATATAATTTTGTGGTATAAAACTCAGGGATATAATAATACCCATAATAGGGGAAATGCAAATGGGAGAATATTCATTTCTTCTATCACTCACCCATTAGCAAAGATAATTTTGTTAACATGTTTCTTTACTAGATCAGTGGTACTTTTAATTTTAGAAATTTTAACAATTCAGCCAAATTCCAAGTTCTGTTCTAACCTTTTGCATTCACTTTTGTATAAAATCCCTAGAGAAAGGGCATGAATTCATTTCTTTTTCCTCCAGCTATGGGTTAAACAGTAGGGTAAACCAGGCTCCCTAGTTTTAGCTGACAGTCTAGAAATCTGGATTATAAAATTATGAAGAAAGCAACAGGAAACTACTATTATCTTTTCCAAAACACAGCAATTTACAGAAAGAATAGGAAACAGTGGAGAGACATAATCACCTACATCTTTAGTGCCTGAAGGAAATCCATAAAAAAAAAAAAAAGTTTGTCAAGAATCATTTCCAAATTTAAAATTATCGTTCCAACAATTTAAAAGGATTTGTTGTCTTTCCTAATTATTGTGTTGGGATTCATACAAAGTTTGTTTAAGTTTATTTTAAGACAATTTTGTTTTGTTTTTTATTAAATGAAAAGTTCTCAGCCTGACCCACTTCCCAAAATCTGACAAGATACAATTTTTTGTTTTGTTTTTTTAACGGTTTCTTACACAAAAAACTTTTCTGTCCATCGTTCTTAAAATTGTTTTTCTTTTCACATCTTTTTCTTTCTCTCACTTTAAATAGACAATTTAAATTAGGATGCACTGTCATCTGTTTTTCCAACTCTAGCTGTTGAATTGACTGGCACTGCATTACGAATTCAATCTATTTTTATTATTATTAACATCAAATTTAGTATGTAGGTGACAGGCCTGAGGTGAAGGAAGTCTCTTTGTTCAGTTATAAAGCTATAGTTAGGTTGAGAAAATTATCTTGGGAGGAAGAACATTTTTTCTTCATTTTTTTTTTATGCTGAATAATAATTATAAACTTCTTTAGTCATGTTAGATTCAGAAAACCGTTGCATTATTCAATTTCAGAGTTAAGGTCGTTACATTTCACTTCTAATTTCATTATAAAATGCCAATATGGAAAATGAGTTTGGAAGTGAATAGAGTTACTTCCCTTGGCAGCTAAATTTTCTCCCATTTAGATTTAACAAGTGGTTTTGAGTGAAATAAATTTGGATTTATTTTGAAGTTTTAATGACATCGTAAAGGCTTACATTGTTCCTATGTGATCAATAAAACTTCTTAAGTCTTGTATAACACTACAGCCAAAAATTAAAAACATCCATAGATTATATTTGTCCAAATTTCTGGATGAGGAGTTATTATTTACACTATTTCTATTCAGAATATTGTCCTCATTTTTATTTTTATTAAAGTGGGTAAAAACATTGGTTTGTGAATTTGGTGACATGTTAGTTCAATCCCTTCGTCAGGCAGTGTGTACTTGCACTCAGCGCAAGCAATAACTGAACAACAGCAAATAAAATAAGAACTAGATGATATCACAGATGATATCCCAAGACATGAACAGTGGAATGTGAACCGTCTATGCCCATAGGTTAAACAAAGAGTTTCTTTTCTGAATTTCCTATAGGTTACCCAGATCTATATACACTTGAGGAAGGACGGAGAGCTCAACAGCCGAAAGATGAGGATAATAGTCCGAATATAAATAGTGTGAATAATCCACAGATAATTATGTTCCAATGTGGATAAAATGATCAGGAATGGAATCAAAATCACTAAATCCAAAACATTTAAAAAAATACATGTTAAAAATAAAAATATTTTTATGATTTTCTAAGAAAACAAGAAATAATAAGTATTGTTAAATGAATATGCTTTAACTCCAAACACTATATATATATAAAGAGAAAAGAAAAAAGAGAAGCGAAAAGTAAAGAGAATAGAAAAAAGAAAAGGAAAAAGGAAAAAAGAAAAGAGAAAAGAAGAAAAAATAAGAAAAGCAAAAAGCAAAAAAAAAGTTGCCACTTTATATATATATATATATATATATATATATATATATATATATATATTTCACTTAACAGTGGTTTCACATCACCCAAGGAGACATACTTAGTGTTGAAACAAGATTGTAATTGTGTAGCGATTTTTAACAGGTTTTTGTTTAATATCCTCTAGGATATAATATTTACCTCTACTCTGTATTGCACCCTCTTTTAAATTAAGTGCTACATACAGTGGAATTATACTCCATTCGTTCTCATTTTATCTGGTGAGATAATAAATATTATATATATATATATATATATATATGATGGATTCTCCCGTCGAGTTTGACGTATGAGGTTCAGATGACCACAAACTAATTATCTGCATGCCTATGACGAGTGTGACTTTTGGGACTGACTTGAGAATTGCACAAAAGACCATAAACAGTACAGGAGAATGTATTGCATCCAAGTGCAGCAGGAACACTGTTAGATGTCTTATTTTGCTTTTGGGTTTCATGTAGTCGACTGATGGTTACTTCTCAGTGCAGCTATATCAATATTGTAATTCTTTAGCTCCAATGCAACCAGAGCTGTTTTTCTTTCTGGTGCTGAGTTGTTGTCCTGGAGAGTTTGTACATTCCAAGTGCCAAGTTGAAGTTGTTGTTGTTTCGTAGTGTTTTTCACAGTAGCCAGATATGTGTGGAACTAATTAGATGTAGTTGTCAGAAAACCAACACAATGATTTGTTTCAAGTGTTGAAGGCTTGTGTTGGACCATCCACACTTTTTGGATCTGTCGATAAAAAAAGGTAACGGTGCAAAAGACGGAAACTCCGAACGACAGTCCTCATGTATTACTAACAGAGGTTAACCTCATCTCCGAATCACAGTCAATACCAGCCAGGACACGCCTCTCGGCAGACACATGCAATATAATGACTGGGTTAAGCTGTCATGAGTTTTCCTTCCCATCTGAAGTCTTTTATCTTGAAACCAACACTAAAAGGATTGCAAACCAAAGCTCAGAGAGACTCCTTTCGCCCTCATCAAGGGCAGCTAGCCTGCACCAGTTCTCAACCTCATACTTTACATAACTCTGCAGGATATATATATATATATATATATATATATTACACTGGATGTCGGAGTAAACAGATCGTCATCAATGTGCCAATATATTGTTATACTTTTAAAATAATAATAATAACGTATGAAATTATTATTAATTATATGAGATTATTTTATCATTATAATAATAATAATCATTAATTGTTGTAGTAGTAGTAGTAGTAGTATTTGAAAGATGATAATAGAAAGTTGACTAGTAGTAAAAACGAAACAAAATAACGCTATAACTGGGAACGCTTTTTCAACAAAATTGAAATTACGTTACTTTGCAATTAATAAATAAGAAAATGTAAAGGAATAAAATTCATACCAAATGTTATTAAAATAATCTTAATAATAAGGTTCCATTTAATAAATTATTTCATCACAGCCCTTTTAAAGAACCGCGGATCATCAGACTTTACTTCCAAAGGTAAAGTCTGATGATCCGTGGTCCTTTAAAAGGGCTGTGGTGAAATAATTTACTACATGGAACCTTAAAGTGGTCTGTTTTTATTTTTATTGAAATTATTAGCTCTGATTTACATTGAGCTCTCTGGATTTTATCCTACTTGGGTCTATCCATACGGATTACCGAGTTTTTCGTAAACTAAATAAATATATATATATATATATATATATACTACATTTTTTTTCTTTACATTCTATCTATTTATTCAAGACGCTTGACATATCAATCTCACTCTGTTCAAAAAAGGTATCTCCACTTTTTCGTTGAAGAAACAGTATAGCATAATGAAAAAAGATCACAAACTTAATAAAAACAAAGTTTTATCGTCAAAATGTTTGTTATTATTAAGAGGAAAACCAAAATATTTTTGGTTATTATATTAAATCTTTTACTCCATTTTAATACGTTCGAAATTTTGGTTAAGATCTTCTTTTTCGCAAGTTCTAATATTTACGATTCGTGTTTTAGTGTCTTTTTTTTACGTTACTTTGCAATTAATAAATAGGAAAATGTAAAGGAATAAAATTCATACCAAATGTCCTTAAAATAATCTTTGAATATAGATAATAATAAATAAAGAAATCAGCGATTATATATATATATATATATATATATATATATATATACACACACACACACAAACAAACAAACCTTTCTGCTCACATGTATGAACAGTTACTGACATGATCACTTACATTAAGATACACATATTCTGTGTATGTCATTATGCTTGCACACTTAAATTATTTACACACACACACTTATCTATAAATTTACATCTTGCACATTTTATAAATGTACCATTCATCTATGTATTAGATATTGTTGACAAATCTAGTGTGCTCCTCCACGTATATCTCAAGATTCTTTACAAAAGAAGGGGGTCTTTAATGTCATCTATCCTGATCTTGCATCTAGACTTCAGTCAATTTCCTAATGTTGTGACGTGATTTCCCTCTATCTTGAAACAATTTCATGGTCATAGTTCTGATGAGATTTCTTCCTTGGTATCTTGACCTCATAAATATAACTGTACTACTTGATTGGCATTTAGGTCCACTGTTTTAATACTGAAATAGCTCGATGCAACCATCTATTCTATTTGTTTCTTTTCTCTCAATTCTCGCTTGTGAAACTCTTTTTGGCTTTCTTGAATCCCTACCACCTAGAATCTTCAAAAATGTAAATACATCACCAATCGCCATCTTCTGTCTTCCTGAAACCTGTTCTTTTATTGTCCTTTCTCCTCACTACAGTCATCTCATTCTCTTTCACTCCCAATAATCCCTTGCGTCTTAGTGGCATTATCGTCATCTTCTGTCTTCCTGAAACCAGTTCTTTTATTGTCCTTTCTCCTCACTAAATTTTTCTCATTCTCTTAAATGAGTTAAGTGAGATTTGGATTTATTGAAATGCTACCCCTGCTGGCAGATTAAGTTTCAAATTTCAACCCTCATCACTCGAGTGATGAAGCTCATGAATTTAAAAAAGAAAAAACAAGTGACTTAACATTGTCATGTTCAATTAAAAGAATCAGTGATTGTCGACAGATCTTGATTTAATTCATAGAACCAATAAGAAGCAAAAGAATTTTGTTTGCTATAAAAGAAATAAAACAAGTTGCTTAACATCATATTAACAACATCATATCATTCTTGTGCGCAATAAAATTAGTTTCCTTATAGCTTTCTGTCTAGACTGCATGCATATCAAAGCAGCAGCAGCCATAGAGTGGTACTTGCAATGATGCAAATGACACTTGCACACCAGAAATTGTCATGATTTTTTGACATCAGCAAGGAGTCAGGTAAACACAAACTCTGAACAAACTAAGCAAGTGCTTTTCTTCATCTTCTACGTTGAATATTTGTATCTCCTTGCATCCATTTTTATAAGAGACAGCATGAGACTATTGAGTAATGAGTTCAATCCTCACCGAGTGCCTCCATAAATATTTGACATTAAATGACTCAACAAGGGTTGACATGTTAGAAAAATCTACTCAACCTAATCATTTATATAAGGTCTGTCCAGGAAATATGCAGGAATTTTGAATATCTTGAGAACAAGGTTGTACAGCTTTGATGTAACTTTGTAACCAATCATAGGGGAGCTTACTGCATATGCAGGAACAAACACTTCCTTAGGGTTACTAAGTGAGACAACTGAATGAGCGTGTGTAGTATAAGACGAAAACACTTATCAGAACACTATGCTTATCTATTCTTTGTCTTGTACAGGGTGTGACAGAGATACGTCCTGTGTGGTGCAAAGTGGACATAGGCAAGTAGCAATGGTGTCTTAATCTAGTTAATGTTTTACCATTTTTTTTTTTTTAACATGGCTTGGATTGGTGCACACCATGCATTTGATATTGAAACATTTTTTTTTAAGACTTATGATTCTGTAATTGCAACACAGAGAACTTTTCATGTTCATTTCATGTTACGTCAGAATGGTGCTATTCCAAATAGAAAATCCATGATGCTATGGGTTGAAAATTTCTGGGCCACAGTATCAACACTTAAAAGAAAGACACCTAAAAGACCTCAAAGCATTCAAACTTCTGTGTGATTGGAAACTTCAGGAAATGTCTACAACAGTTTATGGTAAATAACGGTCACCATTTGGAGGATGTCATTTTTAAAATCAAATGAATAAGAACCGTCGCCCTTTGTTTAAACAGTGAAATAATTTTCTAATAGCAGTTACCTTGGTCTTTTTTGCCAACCATTAAATGTGGGAGATGTTTCTGCCACACCCTGTAAAACACAGCATTATTCATGTATGCTAGCCCTGCCCCCATCTAGATTTGGCTTTCTGCAACTTCTGGTTTTTCCCAAAGCTAAAAATCATCATCGAAAGGACCGAGATTTTAGCCGATTGAAGAAATTAGAGCTCAAAAAGGAGGCTGATGACAATTGCAAACTTCTTAGTGACATTGGGACTTCATTAAGTATGTGTAAATTTATTGGCATGCAGAATTCAATTCCTACTCAATTCTGTTCACTTGTTAATGCACTCACAAGAAGGCATGAATCCATCTTCGCCTAGCTAAGGATGAAAATAGCAAGGCAAACTAGGCTCACTTGCCTTGATGTGGCAGTCTAGTAGAATGAAAAGCAAATTCAATACCTGCCTGAAGAGAAATGGGCTCCATCAGTCTATCTTGCCCTAGACACACCACTTCTGTTATGGCTTCATTACATGTGGTTCCCTTATGACTCTAATGGGTTATAGAACTCATGATACAACAAAAATTTATAAATGAATAAGATATAGAAATGTTTTGCATATTAAAATATGTGTGTTCTTTGCATGCGATGCATAAAATGAAGTCATATTTTCTGCAAGAATAAACTGTTACAGTTTTTATCGCAGATGCCACAAAATAGAAAACTGGTCAAAACAATCAATTTCATAACAATCAAAACAAACATCAGAAAAGAGGGGAAAAAGAAAAGAGAAAAAAGCAAAAAAGATAAAAGAGATAAGAAAAGCAAAAAAGATAAGAAAAGCAAAAAGAGAAAAAAGAGAAAAAAGAGAAAAAAGAGAAAAAAGAGAAAAAAGAGAAAAAAGAGAAAAAAGAGAAAAAAGAGAAAAGAAAAAAGAGAAAAGTAAAGAGAATAGAAAAAAGAAAAGTGAAAAGGAAAAAAGAAAAAAGAAAAGGAAAAAAGAAAAAAGGAAAAAAGAAAAGGAAAAAAGAAAAAAGGAGAAAAGGAAAAAGGAAAAAGGAAAAAAGAAAAAAGGAAAAGAGAAAAGAAGAAAAAATAAGAAAAGCAAAAAAAAAGTTGCCACCTTTTTGCAAGATGATGTACATTAACAATTCTTCAGATTGCCTTGAGCAAATACGTCTCATGTTTCCCTAAATTTGATATACTGTGTCAAAGCAGCAGTTGGCAAACACACAGCAACAACAGATTCAGTCGCAAAAAAGAAAAGATACACAGAAGTGATTTTTTAAAGAATCTTTCACAGGTGTATGAGGCGTTTTATTCAAAGAGTTCAGATATCAGAGAAAGCAGGAACAAAATAATTTCACAATAAAAATAATTTAACAGATACAACAGTTAATTCTTTATAATTCATTCTGACAGATAAAACTTCATTATATATTATAATACCTCTTAGCACACCTCTGAAATTTCTGGTGCACATCATTCAACTAGATGTATGCCATGACATTAAAGCATGATCTGTGATTCAAAGAAGCGTGCCTCCTCGTAGAATTAATGGTTCCATGGGAGGATAACAAGGAGGAGGCAGACGAGCAAAAGAAAAACCACTACGATTCACTGCAATCCGACTGTGTGAGAAAGGGATGGACATGTCATATGCTACCTATCAAGGTCGGGCGCTGTGGATTCCTTGAATGGCCAATAATTTCATTCCTTCTAAGGTGAGCATCACTGGACAGAACCTAAAGTGTGCTTCACATCATCTCCAGACCACAGCTCAACAGGTATCGAGTTGGATCTGATCAAGATCCCAAATAAATAAAGTTAAATAAAACCATGCTCACAACACAATGCTACTTCTGACATGAAACACATCTGTTTACCTACCATCCTACATCATTAATAACAGTCGCTACAAGTGCGTTGTGTATTACAACACAATGCTGAAAGTTTCAGTTGGAGTTATAAAAGAAATTGCAAACGATTGACACGTATACAAATACAATACTCTGTCCAGTGGCGACAGGAGTGGCAGTATCGCCTTAGCCACCAAAACTGTGTTATCTTCCCTGGTGATGGCAGGGTATCACACGTGCTTTCACATGTATATTGAGATATATATATATATATATGTATGTGTGTGTGTGTGTGTGTGTGTGTGTAATTTGGCAGCAACTTTTCTTTTAAACATGTAGTATTGAATGTTAAAGACAACATCGTCTTGCATATTTTCTTTTGAATATTTTCATATTCTCTAATGAGACTTTTTATTTGAAAATGATTTCGAAATAAGTATTGTCCGTACGATGACCTAGTGCTTTCGAACAATATTATTTTTGGCAATATCAATTTGTCGTTTTATAAGATATTCTTTGTAATCCCTGGTGTTGGTATCATATGAAGCTGCGGGATCATGTATTTTAAAAATATGTGTAATTTGGCAGCAACTTTTCTTTTAAACATGTAGTATTGAATGTTAAAGACAACATAGTCTTGCATATTTTCTTTAGGTCATCGTACGGACAATACTTATTTCAAAATCATTTTCAAATAAAAAGTCTCATTAGAGAATATGAGAAAATTCAAAATAAAATATGCAAGACTATGTTGTCTTTAACATTCAATACTACATGTTTAAATATATGTGTGTGTGTGTGTGTGTGTGTATGTATGTATGTACCTTCACTTAGTCACTCAATAATAAAAATGTTTTATCGTCAAAATGTTTATGTTATTATTAAGAAGAAAGATCAAAGTACTTTTTTTACCATTTTATTAACCCTTTCTAGCACATTTGAAATTTTGGTGAAAAATCATGTGCATCAGTGGTTGGCCAGAGATTACTATGGTTGTTTTAGTGTTTTTTTTCTGGTAAAATACACAATGATTTGGAAATTCCTGCTAAAAATCAAATAATTGTCAGATTTTAATGAAACTTTCAGACTTTTTTTTTTTTGAAGAAAATCTTGGTAAAAACTTTGTTATATCTGTTACCACCCGCCTTATTTAATTTTTATGACATTTTGAGAACCTCTTCATATTTATATTAGTTAAAAGCAGGACTCCTTGGGGAATGTAAATCAGCAATTTGTTTTTGTCAAACAGCAATACCATAGTGAAAATTTGCTCTAAATCATGGAATAAAAAAATGCAATAAAACTATGACATTCTTAGGAAAGTTTGTAATTGCTTTTATAAATAACATTATGAGCACTATTACTTTAAGAAAAAATAAATGTTCGATGAATAATGAATTTTTACAAAAATTGTTTTTTATTCTAATTAGAAAAAATTATTAAATTTTAAATCTTTTAAAATTCTGTATTAATTTTAGCCATTTAGATTATATTATTAAGTTAAAACTATGTTTACTAATCAGAAATAGTAAAGCTTAATACCAGTCATGGAACACCAAGATTTTTAAAGAATTTTGAATTTTTTTTATCATAAAAAAATGTATATAAACATGCCCATTTTTTTAAAATATGGTCAACTATACATAACATTATCAGAAAATAAGAGCAATGACTATAATCAATTTAAAGTCAACATTTCCTAAAATTAGATTACAGAGAATATTTCCCAACATTGAGATTACTAAGTACTTAAAATAATATACAAATTGGCACACACCTCATTTTCTTAAATTATGTTTTACAAAGTCTCCATAGAACAATGAATCTGTCATCACCTTATCAAACACATAAACATGGCTACTGTCATTTAAAAACACTGCTACTGCTTGCTTAAAAAATTCATTTCTGTAGTATTTTAAACTTAAAGCAAATAATATTTGTTTCAAATCAGATTAATTATACTTATATAATCAACTAATATTCCTCAAAGTTTCAGAAAAGTATTTTTTAACAAAAGTATTACACTGCACTGAATGATGTCAAAAAAACAACAAAAAAAAATTTGCTGACTGGAAATAGTAAATTTAATCATTTAGCTTTAAATTAAAGTTAAAATGAAAGCTTCAAAAAAGCTTTTTCATTTTTAAAAAATTTGCAAATTAGTGGAGTTACCTAAATTTTAGATACTTTAGTTTTATAGTCTTATGAAAATGCTTGTTGAGAAAATATTAGAAAAATCACCAATAAATTTTAAATTTACACTCTTATTTTCTGATAATGTTGTGTATGGATATCTGTATTTACAAAAATCAGCATATTTACCCACACAATAAAAAAAAAAATTATTTTAAAAATACTGGTGGTCTCTGAATGTAGTAAGATTTTCCATCTATGTAAATATAGTTTTTAATAATAATATCAACTAATACAAATCCTTGTCATTTCCTTTGCTAATACAACTCTGCACAGTAACCCTCTACCTTGAGTGGTTCTTGGGCCTTGTATTGGGTGAACATAAAAATAAAAATGAAAAATAAAAATTTCTAAATATTTAGAACTTTATAAATTCCAATTAAAATTTTAAAAAATAAGAAAATGAAAACAATTCTTGTAAAAATTCATTATTTAAAAGTTTTTTCTTAAGACAATACCATCCATAATATATCTTATTCATGAAAACAATTAAAAGCTTTTCTAATTAAATAATATTATTAGTTTTATTTTAGAATTTTCATCAACTGTAGGTTCTGTCTGACCAGAAAATTTTGATGATTTATGATTTTGATACCAAGGACTTGTCCTTATAACTAATATAAGCATTAAGAGCTACAAAAATTAATTTCTCAAAACTTAAGTGTGGGTAACAAATGTTAAAAAAAAGAAGAAAAAAAAAAAACAATATATATTTCTTTCTGAAAAAGAGACATTTCTAAAATAATTTCATTCATTTGTGAATAAGTCCTGTAAGTTTAATTAAAATCCAACAATTATCTGATTTTTGCAAGCATTTACAAATCAATGTTTTTCACTACAAAAAGACACCCAAATTTCCTGTACTAATTTATGGTCACCGACTGAAACAAAGAAAATAAAATTTTTAACCAAAATTTCAAAGGTTCTAAAAAGGATCAAAAAAATATAATTTAATAATCAAAAGACCTTTTGGTCTTTTCTCTTAATAACAACAAAGATTTTGATGATAAAACTGGGTTGGGTTTTTTTTTTAAGTTTGAGGCATTTTTTTCATCATGTATTGTGGAAAAATAAGTGAAATTACCTGTGTGTATGTGAGTTGCAGTCAGACGTGGGAGGCGGAGTGTTTGCCATGCTGATTTTCCAAAGCAAGGCTGCTCTGAGCTCTGGTTTTTGTAATTATTTTAACAGAAAGGGTGGGATGTGCAGGTCTGCCATCTTGTTACTTAAGGCCTGCCTTCTCTATTTTTTCCTTTGTGAAAGGGACTTAGGGGAACAGAGTAGTTTCACAAGCTCTCTTCTTCTTGCATAGTTAACCGATCTCTTGTTTGAATTTGGGTCACAAGATAGGCAGTGTTTCACAACACTTAATGTACTGAACCAGCTTCTAGCTACCCTTGGAGTCAAAAGGAAATTTTGACAGTATGTTCATTTTTTAGCCAATCTTTGGAGGTACCTAATTACAGGCATATAAATTATGATGGAGGTGAAGACAAATATTTGGGAAAAACCACCTCTGAAACCAACAACATTGGCATTGGGACATTTCTAAAGAGGCAAAAATATCATTATAAGCTAGGTAAATGAGGATAACACAACTATTATGTGAGAAACACCCAACAGGAAAAACTGATTAGAACTTGGTCATTGCAGTAAAAGAGTGAAAACTGGTCCAGACCTTGAAAAACAAAGATTACTACTTGTACAAAAAGATTGGGTGAGTTGATACAGCACCAGAGAAGAAGCTATCACACAAGTACAGATTCCCAAAAGATTACATTCTTTAATTCTCTTTTATGCGCCATGTCTCTTCAGGACATAGGCGACCCTGGTTCTCCACTTTACCCTATTCCTTGTAGCTCTCAAAATGTTTTGTCCTTTTTCTACTACTCCCAGACCCTGTTCTGTCATCCACTTGCTCAAGCCCGCTAGGTATGTCGTGCGTTGCTTTCCCTTGTCTTTCTTTCCCTCTATTTGCCCTGTGAGTATCAGATTCTCCAAGGCCTCCTTTCTCATTACGTGTCCCAGAAATTTCAGCTGCCTCTTCCTGATGTTAAGCATAAGCTTCCCCCTTGTTTGCATCTTCTCCAAAACATCATCATTTCTTACATGCTCAGTCTATAATATCCTTAGCATCCTTTTATTAGGTAGCCAAAAGTTCAATCAATTTTACTAAATTTGTAAAAATAAAAATAAAAAAGACATTTTATTTTTAGCATTATTTAGACAACATATTTACCATTTTGTTATCTTTCAGACAATTTCAGAATTCCATTCTTGCAGAACGTCTTATCTTCCTAAAACAATTGCTCTAAGGGTTTGTTTTTTATACGAAGAGGATCCTGTGAAAACTAAGAAATGATAGCCTAAGTGTAGAGTCCAATCTCTATTGGAATGTGTATTTATTGCTTTTCAAGAAGTTTTGTAGGACTGATCAACATTAACTAGGCTAGATCTAGTTATTTCAGATTCACAACCCATTCATTCATTACATTTTGCTCATTCACCACAAGAACTCATCCATCATCACTAAATCCGACATATACCACAATACCACATATTCACAGGGAGTCGACAAAAACACATGACATAAAAATTTCATAAAGTCCAAATGTCCTCTATTGATTGGAATGACTGCAAAACACTTGATCTTCCCCAATTTATAGGGAGGATCACACAAATGCATGCTGGGATTTCTTCCTAGACAATTTAACCAGCCAGTTCTCAGTTTCAAATAACTGATTCCTGGTCTGTCTTGCCTTCAAGTCAGAACACTACGTTCGTTTATCCGAACTTGTTCTTGTGTGTGAACCCCAATTCTTAGTTAATTTTTTGCCATATTACTGTTGCTTTGCCTTATTACTGTTAATTTGCCTTGCATATATTGTTTGCTTGCTTTATATTATTTTTGGCCCTGTTCTTTTCTTTCCTTTTTCTTGTTGCAAACTTTGTCAATTCTATTTGTTGGGCAGTTCTGCTATTTGTTTACATTAAACCATGGCCAGTCACCCCACATGAAGGATGTAATATTTTTTAAATTTGGTAGATGAGAGAAAATTTTCCAGCAAAGATGTAACCATTTTTTTCTGGTTGGTAAAGAAACACATCGAGTATAGCAATTATTAATTCCAAAAACTTGTTATTTGGTGCTTTTAATTTTTTCAAATTAACATTCATCGTAGGAAACTCTTTTACACTTCCACCAGATATTTAACATCACCTTTGAATGGAAACTGCTGTAGTGCAATTAGTGACGGTTCATTGGTTTCCTGAGAAGTTCTAACATTTTATGTTGCTATGAAATATTCACATTTTATCACCTGTCAACTCTGCTTTCAAAAACGAGTCAGTTTTGCTACAATTAAGTCAGAAATTGCACCTGGAAATAAGGAAAGAGCAGCTGCTACAATATTATTTGTTTTTCATCAGCAATACATCACAATGTAGAATAATAAGTTAGGATGAATAATTACAATAACAATTATATCATTCTCCCAATTCAAGTAAACCTCATGGGGAATTGAGGAGTGAAAATTTTAATCATTTATATCACATAAAAATTTAGAAATGTACATTTTAGAAGACAAAATTTGATTATGATAGTTAAACAGATTGGTCAAAGTTCTTTTATGTGTTACTGTTGTAACCTAGGGAAGGTTACTGAATAGAATAATCAAACAGGGGTTGGTAATGAATGATAATACTTAAGACAAGAACAACACATATAAGGTTCACCAGCGGCAAGTAGAAGTAGTCAACTGCTAGAAGTGAGTCAAGTGAATTCTGCAATGAATCTCCAACTGCAGACCAACATACAGTATTTACTACTGTATTTATGTGAATGGGGACATAAATATTATCATCCAGAGGTATGCTACAACAGTTAGGAAATTTTAAAATAACTTTATAATAAAGACAAATTTCAAAGACAACAAAAAAAATCAGAAAAAAAAAAAAAAAAAATTTCTACAGTGATGTGACAATTTCCATTTTAATTTTGAAAAAATATTTTTTTATTGTTATTACATAATTACATCTTTTGAACTTGCATTTGTTTTGCCTTTTGAGAAAATTTTTTTTCTGATTTTAGGGAATCGAGCTTTCACTAGAAATTGTCTTATTCATTTGCTAAGGGTTTGGATATTTTATGGTCATTTCTTTAATTCAGACCAAAAAGTAACATTTTACTGGACATGTAAAGAATCAGGTCTAATACATATTGTAAGTTGCCAAGAATAGTCTCCTGTCCACATTCAAAATGAGGAATATATATTATTTATTGAACCTAATTGAGGAAAATGCATAAAAGTGCACAAGCACCTGGTAAATAAGAAAGCAAAAAAATAAAAAAAATTTTTAATCATTTCACCCCATGCAAGGCAATAAAGTCAATAAGGTACACAGGTTAATGAGTGTTAGAGAATCTGAGAAAAAAACATTAAGGAAAGTGGCAAATAAAAGAACAGGAATTAAGAAAACATCACATTTAAATTTATAAAGATGTAGTTAAATGAGGTTATTTTCTTCTGATGTCACTAGTACAACACCAAATGCTTCCTTTCAATATACCATTCTTGAATTCCTGCACACGTCACCAATGTAAAAATTGTTCTCCTTCTCACTGATTCAGCCCTCTTTTATCATGCCAACACCACAGCCAACTAACCAATTAGCGTTCCTTGCTTTGTCTTCAGTCATACAGTCAAATGGCATCCTCCAGTCTGACCAATCAGCATGCAAATTGCTATTGGTTGAACCACGCTAAGTTGTATAAAAGCCAACGTTACTTCCAGAATAACCTGGGGGGGGGGTAATGCCATTTTTAAGGAACAAAATACTGCTGCTATGTGTCATGTATTGAGGTAAGGAACTTTTTCTTCTTTGCACCAGATGCAAGACACTGACTTGATTACTTCTATGTAATTGTTCATCACAAAAGATCAAAGTTGACTGGAAAAAAAGAATCCAGAAGAGAGTTCCACAAGCAAGAAGTGTCAGAGAAGAAACTGTTAATATAGAACCTACAGTTACATCCGGCCATTTTAACTGTAAAATGATGAGACCTTGCCACCAATTGAGTACTGCACTTAAGTTCATAAAGTCAAGGTACCAAAGCTCATCAGAACAATTAAATGAAAATATTTATAGAAAAGACACATTGTGAACCTGTTTATGCGACAATACTTGCATTCCAGAGCAAATCTCAAAATATATGATAAAATTTAAAGATTAGTGAAAATTAAAAATAAATAAAGCAGTTTAGCATCAGGTACACATGCTCATCTATCAATGACATCCAACAGAGTGGTTATTTTGTAAATGTTGTCTACAGTTCCAAAATGTGCTGATTCCAAAAAAGGATGAGTATCTTTATAATCCATAGTCAAATCTACAGCATACAAGAATATAAGAAACTTCACCAACTGTGGGCAGAATATACTAGCATTCTTATACACAACTAAAGAGAAGCATTTAGATTTTCGTACAGATTACATACTTCCAATTAAGATCTGATGGCATAACAATGGGATCACAATTCTGGCCAGTAATGCCAAATAGCTTTCAAATGGGCCCTAAGAATATCATTGTTAAATAAACATCAAAACAGCTATTTTCATTCTTGGGTGAGATGCAAACTTTGTTGGATCATGTGAATTCTATCAATAAAATTAATAGAAAGAGAACACAATAACTTGATTTTTCTTCGGTTTTGCTCAATTTTTCTAAACCAACATCCTCATCTCTGTGGGTTTTTTTTTTTTTAAACATGATGTTCCATGAATTTTCATAAAATGGAAATGTGTATCAGCAGATGTTTTCTTCCTCATTGTCTTTGACACTCTTTTCTAGGGCTTTTAATTCACAACGCTTCACCAATCCATCCTCTTTCTAGCACAAAGTTCATCCATTAAAATGACATACGCCAGCAATGCCTAACTCAGGATTAGAAGCCAAATCAATACAGATATATGCTCAAAGAGTGAGAGAGTGTGTGTGTGTGTGTGTGTGTGTGTGTGTGTGTGTGTGTGTGTGTGTGTGTGTGGTAGGTGGGAGGGTGTTGAAAATTTCTCAACCTAACCCATTTCCTAAAATCTGACCATTGTATCAATTTTCCTTTCTTTTTTTTCGAGGGGGGGGATTGTAATTTTTGGTCAGGATGAGAACTTTTCAGCACTTCCAATATAAAAACATTTTGGATGGTAGTTACGAAAATAGCAAATCAATTTTTCATTAAAAAAAAAAAGAAGAAAAAAAAGAAAAAAAACATTTAATTAAATAAAACTCTTTAGAAAAACAAACTATAAACATTCTCTTTATCTTAGATGAGTAAAACGGTTGAACACATGTCACAACTTGCAAGGGTAAAAATGGTGAAGGTAGTGAGAGAGAAATCCTGATATTGGCTTTTTATCATTTCAATAAAAAGAAAAAAAAAAAGAAAAAAAAAATTCAAAAATTGATAAGAATCCCTCTGTTACACATGAAACAATAATGCCATCTGTCTCTTGTACATATGTCACACTATAGTGAAATGGTCAAATTGATTTGGAAGTTTTAACAAGAAGTAACAATGAAAGAATTAAAATTCTAAAATTCAAATTGTAAAACATGTCAACTTCACAAATAAGATTTGTTGGAAAGAGAAAGGCACATTCTTGTGCTCGTGTTATATATTTGTATGTGTGCGTTACTTCAAAACATTATTATAGCAAACTCTTTGTATTTTAAAATAGCTGCCAAATTTTTACTTATTAAGCAGTGTGTATTAGTAAGCATTCACATTTGAGAAATCTTACTAAGGAAAATGGGTTCTCTGGCTGGGATCAAACCCGAGTCCCCCTTTGTAGGAGAAACCACCATTGGATTCGGCATGCTTTACTGCTCAGCCACAAAGAACATTTGAAGTAATATAAATGCCAGATTATAATAAATCCATTCATTCTTTAGAAATTACCCCAAGCAAAATAATCAGAGTAAAGAGAATGTGATTTCCTTAAAGGAAAATAGAGCCTTGCTTACTGTGACACTTTTTGTGGCTGAGCAGTAAAGCATGTCAGATCAAATGGTGGTTCCTCCTATAAAGAGGGATGCAGGTTTGATTCCTTCATTTTCTTTACTAAGATTTCTTGAATGCACAAGCCAATAGGTATAATATATTTTAATAAATAAAAATGGAGTGTAATTCAAATACAAAGTGCCCACCATAATATTTCAAGTAAGAAAAATGTTCAATTAAAAATAAATCCATTCTTTTGAAAAATCTCTCTCTCATATATATATATATAGATATATAGATAGATATATAGATAGATATATAGATAGATATATAGATAGATATATAGATAGATATATAGATAGATAGATAGATAGATATATAGATAGATAGATAGATAGATAGATAGATAGATATATAGATATGTGTGTGTGTATTTACAAGAATTTTAGGGAAAATATAAAATCAAATCATGGATACACCATTTTCAGAAAGCATTTTGTTGTAGCATACCTACGGACGATAATGAGTATGCCCCCATTCCTATAAATACAATAGTGAATACTGTACATGGTCTAGAGATGGAGATTCATTGCAGAATTCATTTGACTCACTTCTCGGAGTTGAGTACTTCTACGTGTCACTGGTGAATCTTATATGTGTTGTTCTTGCCCTAAGTATTATCATTCATTACCAACGTCTGTTTGATTATTCTATTCAGTAACCTTCCCTAGGTTACAACACCTTCCTTTCTACAATACCATTAAGATGGTGAAGAAACTAGTCACAAAACAAACTGAGTGTTTCTTACTATTTAAACTCAATTTCAAAACTTGCTGCAAAGGCTAATTATTTATGTAAGAATTGTAAAGTATTAACAAAGTACAAAGCAACTGGGAGAAAGGCTGTGAGAAAAATGATTTGTTATCTTGAAATTATCAGACTAAGTCAATCAAAATCTATTCAGAAAAAAAAAAAAAAAGAGTCAAACTAGGAAGTCATTTGAAACTGAATAAAATTTTCCAAGGTTCATTTCACAATTTTTCAAGACTCTGGCTTTTCAAGGTCAACTAGAAATCCTGTTAAGTGGATTAGAGATGGTATCTCTGTAAAGTGGGTTGCTATGGTTAAATGTAAATAAGTAACAGAACGGCCTAACAAAATTTGCAATAAGCAATTTAAATAATATAAAGAAAAGAACACGGCAAAAACTAATATAAAGCAAGCAAACAATATATGCAAGGCAAATTAACAGTAATAAGGCAAAGCAACAGTAGTATTGCAAGAAGTTCACAAACTAAGAATTGGGGTGGACAAACAAGAGTAAGTACGGATAAGCGAATGTAGCATTCTAACTTCAAGACAAGACAAACCAGGACCGAGTCAGAAGAAACCGAGAACAGGCCTGTTTTATTGTCTAGGAAGAAATATTGTGAATATAGCAATGAAGATGAGGATAACAGTCCAAATAATGTAAATAATGTAAGTAATCATAATACCTCATATCAGAGATATAGACAAATTCGAAAACAATTTTAAATAGATCTATGCCAAGAGTTAGAGACTAACAAAAAGAAAAACAATTCACAGATAATAAGGAATCTGTGGAGAGACATGACCCATGCCCTGAAGTAATAGGTCAATTTTTAAAATAGATCTTTACTTAGATTTAAGGACAAACAACAAGAAAAACTTTCCCTTGTAATCTACAGACTTTCGTTTGGCTTTTCTTTCTAGTCTCTCACTCCACTATCTAAAACAAGAAGGCGTGGCAATTCACAGATAAGGAATCTGTGGAGAACCATCACCTATGTCCTGAAGGAATTTGTCAATTTCTAAAATAGATCTCTACCCACAGAATCTCATTTGCTTTTTCTTATGTAATCAAGAGACCAAAAATGTTTTTTTTTAAGTTTTGAATAATAAGATTAGAAGCAATCCTAGAGTAAGAATTATCACTTCCTGCCAACTTTATACCATGCTGTAGAGTGAATGGTCATGATCAAATGTAAATAAATGGCAGAACTGCCCAACAAACAAATTTGATAAAGTTTGCGATAAACAATTCAAATAACAAGAGAAAGAAAAGAACAAGGTAAAAAACAATACAAAACAAGCAAAGAATATATGCAAGGCAAATTAACAGGAATATGGCAAAACATTAGAATTGGGGTTGACACACAAGAGTAAATTCAGATAAGCAAATATAGCATTCTGAGTACAAGGCAATACAGACCGGGGACTGAGATTATTTATCTCACCTTCCCACAAGGCAGGACGTGGAATAAGGCCGTTTTTTAGGTGGGGCAAATCCAAGCACATAGGCTGGGGCAAAAATTCCCTGTAGACCCCACATACACGGGTCAGGCTTGTCTACCTCCCCAGATGTGACTTCTCTTCAGCATAGTATTGTCTGGGTTCCTCTCTGCCTTTGGGCAGAGAGTTCGAAAAGTCAGCTCGAACCGCCTGAATCAGCATATCGGGACTGAGTCAGATGTCATTAATACATGGCCTATCTTATTGGCTAGGAAGAAGTCCCAGCATTCATTTGTGTGCTTCTGCCTATAAATTGGGAACGGGTAAGTGTTTTGCAGTCATTCCCATTGGGATTGGGACCAACAATCTCATTAGCTATCTTTAATTTTTATGAAACTAATTAAGGAATTCATAGAAATATTCACACTATTAATATACAGGAAGCATCACATTAGATGCATGAACTATAGTAGACAACAAATCACTCTTTGCTCTCCAAAATCTTAGAGTATTATGAAACGGAAAAATCTTGTTAGAAAAGAGTACTGAACTCCTGTATGGCAGTGAATGCAGAACGATCTCCTCAAAGATGAAGAAGCGATTCAAGAAACAGAAATGTGGTTCTATTATTGGTCTGGTCAATATCTAGATAGGTTACTGCTTGGGAATGCCTGTAATCTTTGATGTGCAGTTGGCGTAACTGATAATAGCTTCAAATCGTGAATCAGAGAGACGAGTTCCAATACAAGTTGGGTCCGTTATATTCACTTATGCACAAATACTATTGGGAAATATATGAATCTACTTCTCCCTCCAGCTATTGGTTAATTAGTAAGACTTGTGTCACTAAATCATTATCTTCAAAAAAAAGAAAAAAAAAAAATTCTTACAAACCAAAAATATTTTCTGGCTTTAATTAACCCGCAAAAGTTGATAAGCCGTAGAAAACAAATCCACCAATCAATATGAATTATATTGATATCTTCTGTCTTGATATTGTGAAGGTGGAAATATTTTTGTTTCAAATGTAACTAATCAGGTTTGGTGCAGGGATCTTGCTGATGATGATGATACCATGGACCAAATATGTAAGCGATGATGTTTTAGACAAAAAGGAAACTGATACTTAATATTACCAAGAGACACTTGAGGTTTCTGGGGTACATAATGAGGAAAAAGAGCTTGGAAAATCTGATACTCACAGGGACGGATTGAGGGCAGGAGAAAACGATACATAACATACTTTGTGACCTGGAGTAAAGTGATGGTGGAACAAAGTTTAGGAGAAATAACAAAAAGACAAAATTTATTAAGAGCTAAGGCCTCTGATCGGGAGATTGGAGTTTTTGAGGAGCGTGGAACCACCTCTTAATTGCTGTTGTTCCAAGGTCCACCTTGACCGGAGGTGGTAGCACCTGTTAGGGTCCCTGCTATAGGAAAATAGTGAACCCTCAAACAAAACACTATGAAATTTCAATTTCAAAATGAAAACTCCTTCCAGTCAATTTTAACTAGTTTTGAAAAGTATTTTGCTTATTGGAAATATTAAATTTAATCAATTAGCTTGAAATTAAAACTGAAATAAAAACTTTAAGAAGGATTTTTCATTTTTAAAATTTCATTTTAATCCTTAGGTATCACAAGTCCATGGAGACACTTGGTCAGATGAGGATTGTCACCTTCTCTCCCTATTCTCTTTCTGCGCCATTGGTGGCCATGATGACTGAGAGTTTGAGGAGACCATTTGCATGAATTTGATTTTGATGGACAACTCTGCACGCTGGAAAAGCCTATACACTTGGCCAGAAGCGCTTACCTTGTGGCTCAAAGGGGATTGAGAAAGGCAAGATCTGGCTGTTAGATGCTTGGTTAACTACATACACACACGGGAATATAAATGGTAGATTCAGCTTAAAATTTAACACATTGAGGCCACAAGTTTTAATCCATTAAAACGATTATTATTTTTTAATGGATTGTCATCAAGACAAAAATATACGCATGTTTGATTTTGTACTTGGTCAACAAAAAAAAAAAAAAAAAAAAAAGCAGCTATTCCGATAATTCATTTAACTACAATCTACATTGCACACACAAAATTTTTTTTTTTAAATACCATATCCCTGCAGGACATAAGTATGACTATGAATGTTATTTTTTTATCTTCATTATCAAAGAATTACCAAGCATTCCTGTGGCCTTCTCTTAGAGTGGTCGCTTGGTTTGTTAGTATAATGGTATCTCAACTCCTTATGGGTGATTTTATGCCAATATTTAATTTGGGGGGGAGGATTAGTAATTTCTTTTACAAAAATGTACTTACTGGCACTTTCACTATAAAAATGTATTTCTACACTTTCACAGTATTTTGACCCCAATTTGGGGGTCCACTATTTGCCCATAGCTGGCACTAACAGGTGCTACCACCCTGGGTCAGGACGGATCTGGGAACAACAGCAATTAAGGGATGGTCCCACGCTCCTCAAAACCTCCCAATCAAAGGCCTTGCTGCCAGATGTAGTTTATTGTCATATCCAGGATGTAAACCCGGTTGCTATCCAAGGCTAGAGAGACTAGTATACTTGCTATTTAACCCATACTTGGAGGGGAGAGTAAGAGACAGATTCCTGCATTTTCCAAGGGCATTAATATAAAACTGAATGCAATAGACTAGCTTAGAATTTGCCCTTAGTTCACTGACTCCACTTTCCATATGCTGTTATAGGTTACCCTATCAACACATCCCAAGACAGTTACATAAATATTCAACCATGTGTATATGGTCATTATTGAAAAATGAATATAAGTAAAATATATGGTCAATAAAACCCTATCTTAGAAAAGATGGGCATTTATTTCAGATAACCTTAAATTAGAG
Organism: Acanthosepion esculentum; assembly: GCA_964036315.1. Taxonomy (NCBI): domain Eukaryota; kingdom Metazoa; phylum Mollusca; class Cephalopoda; order Sepiida; family Sepiidae; genus Acanthosepion; species Acanthosepion esculentum. The sequence goes on along the minus strand of OZ038511.1, from coordinate 75,575,669 downwards.
TAGCAAATAAAACTGTTTTTTTTTCTTTTTAAGGCATCAAATTGTAATAAGTAGAAATGCTATTTGTTTTTAAAAATTTTGTTATTAAGTGTGTTACTAGGTTAGCATCTCGGCCCCACCCTTTCACTGTCAAAATTTAAATGTAAATGCCTCTTCTACTCCAACAGCTTCTACTCTTGCACTTCCCGACAGTGGAACTCCCTTCCTCTTACTTGCTTCCCTGATAGCTATAATGTTCAAATATTTAAATGTAATGTCAATTGACATCTTCTGATGCCTTGATCCTGATCCCCCAACCTTCTCTATATCCATTCCTCAAACACCCCTCTTTGTTCTTGCTCTCACTCTCTGTAACCCCTTGCATGCTTGTGGCACTCCCACCTTACTTGGGGTGAAATGCTTAAAAAAAAAAAAAAAAAAAAAATGTATAGTTTTCAGATTGTACACTAAGTAACCGATAAAAAAAATTCATATTGATAATATATTTATAACAATGTGTTTCTCCCTCCACAGATATTAACTTTTTTTTTTATTATTTCATTTCTTACATGAAACTAATTTACCTTCTTGCAATTGTACAAAAACGAATCAAATGATTTTTGTTCAATATAACAAGAATCTTTTTTTTTTTTAATGAGGAAAATATTTTCTGGTTAACTTTTGATTTACAAATTAATCTTTAAAAATAGAAAAATAATCAGTAACTTCCATCAAATTCTAAATTTCTTTTCATGCTGTTTTTTTGTTTCAACTCAAAACATTGACGACAACAAAAAAAAAAAAAAGAAAACTATGATCAATGAAATCTTATCTTACAAAAGATATGCATTTATTTTAGATAACCTTAAACTATTTAGAGCAGCAAATAAGACTCCTTTCTGTCATTTTTCTTTTTAACATTTTTGAGAAAGAAAAAATAATTAACAAATTCAATCTTAAAATCCACAACAGGATAATTATTTTTATAAATATAAGAAACAAGACTGACCATGATTTTGACAATAAAAATGCTTCCCTGATCAAACAAGAAAACAATTCTCTAAGATGAAACTGTTTAGAGATGAGCTGCTTTCACTGGTTCCTAGGCCTCATGAATTTAAACGTACTACGAGGCTGGCATCCCGTTCCCACCCCTTCACCGTTGAAACTGTTAGATGTAGACGTCTCTTCTACTCCAATAGCTTCATGTCTTGTACATCTCGCCTGTGGAACTCCCTCCCTTATTCCTGTTTCCCTGACAAATATAATCTCCAACTATTTAAGTGTAACGTCAATCGACATCTCCAGTTGCCTTGATTTATCCACTTCCCTTCGCCACATCCTTTCACTCCTATCTGCTCTCGTTCCAAATCTTCTGTAACCCTCTTGCCTTGATCGATCCACTATCTTTCTCCACATCCTCTCCTTTACCACTCCTATCTGCTCTTCCTCCAAACCTTCCGTAACCCCTTGCATGCTAGTGGCTTCCAGCATTGCTTGGGGTGATAAGCTTTAAAAAAAAAAAAAAGGTCACAAGGTCAGCCACAGTAAATTTGGACACTGTCTCTTACATTTCACCATTCCTGGCAGATCTTCTATTATCACAATGTAAGATATCTTATAACAAAAGTGATAGAAACAAAGAAAAAGAATCTAAATGAAACTGTCTAGATTATATAATTCCCAGCATGCCTCAATCATGTACATGTGTAGCAACTACAAATTTAGCCCAATGAAATCCTAAAGAATGAAAGGCATCACACAATTTTTTTTTATTATAATAATAATAATAATACTACACACTTTGTCAAACTTTTCTTCAATATAAGAAAGTGACTTAATGGAAATTATTCTCAAAAATCAAACCGCTTTTTTGTTTGTTTTTTTTTTTTGCTTATTTCTATCTATACTTACATGGACATATCACAACTATATCTGAACCATTTTTCAGTTATACGACTCCATAAGTCAGGAATTGTGCAATTTTAAATGACTACATAGACTACATTTGTTTTAATAATAAATTAAAATTTTAATTATAAACTAACAACTACAATCTTCTCGGGGTTAATTTTCTACAGCTGGCTCCTATATATGGTTAGAGTTCACCTAAAATATGTAATCATATAACAGAAAAGTGCCAAATCTGACATCTTAAAATATAATTAACAATAAATTTAAATTAACGATAAATTTTAGACTTCACAAACTAATTTTCAAGATCCTGATAGCAGCTAATTAATCAATTTCACAATATTTTAGTTTGGAAAATGTTCTGTATATTAACCCCTATCACTCTGTATGTGACTTCATTTCCTGCCACTGAAGGTGACTCCGATTTCTAAATTTGAATTTCATAGTTATGTTGTCATATCCTGCTATGATAACAGAAAACACCTTTGTGTGAAATTAACAATAAGGTTACTGCAATTGAAAAGCATGGAAAAGTAATGCAGTAGAAAGAGAAGTATTATTAATAATGCAGAGTTCTAAAGGTTAAACAACAATATATATACCCACACACATTCTTCCATCATGTCCACTCAGGATGTAGGCAATGATGGCTCTCCACAACTTCCTGTCATTTGTAGCTCTAATGCCTGTCCCTTTACTATTTCTTCTACTCCTTGTTTTGCTATTCATTTACACAAGCTTGTTAGGTTGGTGACTCCGTTTCCCCTCTTGCCTTCAATATGTCCTGTGTGTGTCAAGCTCTCCAAGTCCTCTTTCCTCACAAATTCCTCTTTCAAGGAATTTCAATTGTTTCTTTCAGATTCTAATGTCTTCTTTGCTCCCATGTTCCTTAAAAACTTCCTTATTTCTCACATGTTCTGTTCATGGTATCCTCAGCATTCTTTTGTAGAAGCCCATCTCTATTGTCTTAAATCTCATTATCTGCAAAGAAATTATCCAGTATTCACTGCTATAAAGAAAGACTGATATTGTATAGCAGTTCAGCATTGTTGATTTCTTGATACTTTGCTTAGCTTTTGGAAGGCATCTTTTATTATTTCAATGTCTCTTCAGATTTCTGTAACATTTTCCATCATCTCTTATAACATTTCCCAAATGGTACTTGCTCAATTCTGATATTTAGAATTCATAACTCATGTTTGGATCTCTCCCTCTTGCATACATACATTCTGTCTTCTTACAACTGATAGTCCTTTCTTTTTGCTTTCTGTGTTTGCCCTCAACACAGTGTCATCTGCATATTCAAAAATGAACTGTCCAATTAAGGAGTTTTTATATATATATATATATATACACACACACACACACACAGATTCATTTTTTCCATCTTATCAATACTTTGAAGATTATTTAAAGTCAGTAAATATTTTTAGATTTTAAGAATTTTTTTAAAAAATAGTAGTGGTTTAGTGATAAAATCTGTACTGATTAACCCATAGCTGGGAGGAGAAGTGGTGGATTCATAGCTTTCCCAAGGGTATTTGCACATAAGTGAATATAACAAACCCAACTGGAATTCGAACTCAGCTTTCCAGTTAACAATTCTAATCCATTATCCATTACACCAGCCACACATCCAAACTTACAGCACCTGGTAATCCCAAGTGGTCACCTATCTAGGTACTGACAAGGTTCGATATTGCTTAAGTAGATTGATTGTATGAGAACTGCTATTTCAATATGATATGGCTGGAAGACCACCTGTACATACAAGATTACAGCACCGGGTATTACCAAGCAGTCACCCATCTAGGCTCGACATTGCTTAACTTGGCTGATCATATGGGAACTGATGTTTTAAAATGATGTAATTAGTAATAGGTCTGATGAGTTGGTAAAACAATGAAATTTTAAGGTGCACTAAAATAAATATCTATATATATATATATATATATATATATATCTCTGATCACAGCTCCATTAGAACCCATTTAAACACACACAATAATTTACCGGACTCCATTAGAAATATACTAGTAGAAAACACAAATATATTAATTGCTTCCACCTGTAAAAAAGGTTAAAAATAATGGAGGCTTTAATAATAAAAAAAGAAAAAGCCTACCTTTAACAATATTAACTACGAACAAAGCCAGAACGTGCTAACCGTATTTGGAAATTAAAACACCACTACTACACACTAAGACATATACATAATGCACACAATCAATTAAGCTGAAAAATCAAATCATCCTTGATAATGGATAAAGGTATAGCCGAAAGCGCTCGGAAAAATAAAACATTTGGACAGTTCTTACACACCCTTTGTCCAGCAAAGAAAGCTCTTGTTTGTACACAAGAAAAATTAAATAAAAAACTTAACCGTAGTGAAACTTGCATATATATATATATATATATATATATACACACACACACACACAGTGTATCACAAATACTTTTACAAACTGTGGGGACAGGTTCCTCACACCAAAACAAAGACAAAAGTCCATATAAACATATGAATACAAATCCTTCGTTTTTGAGTTATGATGTTTAAAGAAAGTTTACGCAAGATGGTGCTGTGTTGCCATGGAGACTCAACCCATAGTTTGTGGTGTCATGGATCCTGTCTCGTCAACACAATGATAAACAAGAGCAAAGGTTGGATGATTTGTCTATCTTCGGTCTAGAAATGCAATCTGATACAGCCGTGCAGCCTCGCATCCATTAGCATTCACGTGGCTACATGTAAAAAAAAAAAAATCATACCCGTTTCCTCACAATATAAATATCGTGCCATTGTTAAACAGTAAACTTCTCAGTTAACTTACTACTACACACATTAAATGTTGAAGAATGACTAGCCATAAATGTACATGAATGACAAATGTAATCTAGTCTATATGGCAGCAGTAGTGCCGTCTATGTGTAAACTTTCTTTAAACTCAAAAATGAAGGATTTGCGGATATATGTACTTCTGTCTTTGTTTTAGTGTGAGGAACCTGCCCCCAATGTTTGTAAAAGTATTTTTGATATATATTGTGTGTGTGTGTGTGTGTGTGCATAAATGTGTGTGCACACACAGAAATAATATGCAAAACTAATTTCAACTTCAACAGCCTTTCTCATTAACCTAAAGCTGTGAGCAAGCTGTTTTCAGGGGTTGATTCTGGTAACACTTGCACAGCCACTCCCCTCAGTCCAGAGCACAATGTGTAGGCGTTAGATTATCTACCGATATATGAATGAAATTCCGTGGCTTGATCCTTATAGCATCATTTTCAATAAAAAGAAAATTATCAGACAAACAGACTAAAAGGAAAACATGCCTTCAGATGTACCAATTTTGATATTAGAAATTCAAGTGACATCATCCTCTTCTGAACTTTGATTTCTATATTAAACCCAAAAAATTCCAGTCAATATTGGCTGAAAATAGCAGCATGTCTTAATTTTTATTCACTGGATGAGTGAAAAAGCCATCAGAAATCATGAAATTGGTCGAGCATGATTAATTTCCCTAAGAGATTAAAAGCAGGTAGATTTAATATGTTCTCCCTAAAGACATTTTAAGCTTCAGCTTTTATTGATTTAAGCTCAAAATAATGAAACTGTTTTAAATACTTTTTTTTATTATCTTATTTTGCTTAGTTATTGCAGTGTTAGATAGAATTTTCCTATCATCTGCAAACAGGAATAGGAATAAGATCTGTGTTTTCCAACATCTTTTTAACATTTTATCTTGACAAAACAATCTTCTAAAAAGTTAATATTCTTATACTGAAGATTGTTAACAGTGCTATTTGGGTTGCTGTGGGTGAGGCTTCAGTACCTCCTCCGTGTTTTGCTGGAATGTAGAACTAAACAGAAGACTAAATTTGTACCCTTGACCTCAATATGTAACAATGCCATTGAGTTGAACTGTATCAGTTATCTAAAATCATTGTCATTAATTTTCAAAATAAAGCATAAAGTTTCATTCTGGGGATTTTTTTTCTGAAAGATTTTGTACTAAAATGTTTAAACAAGGCCACAGATAATGTAGAAAAAAACCTATAGGACTCATTTCCAAAAATAATTACAAGAAAAAAAATAAAAAATATAAAAAGCATATTTAAAATCAAAACAAAAATGTTTACAGCAGAATAATTATATATAACATTCTTCATTCAACAGCTGACAAGAAAGATGCAGATGAGAGTTGAAATTTATTTTCAAAATAAATTCATGCATTGAGGGATTAAACCGGATTTGGGTTTAATCCGAGAGTATAATTTCCACAACAAGACCTCCAAAGAACAACATTCCTCGGAAGAGAAAGTCCCACTTCTTTGTTTATTGCTTGTATTGTTGAAAAAGAACACAGGCGTGTTCGAAAATTTCGACTTTAAGATCTTTCTCTTTGTGCTTCAATTTAGTCAAAAGTTTAATATATAATAAATATCAATTATATTGCCAATATTGGTATCATTTTGTTGGCTTCTTATTCCTTAAATTTTATTAACTGGCCTATTAAATCTATATATTATATTTTATTAACTGGCCTATTGAATCTATATATTATTTTAATGCATGTGGTACATGTGCAACCAATGAGAAATAACACAAAATTGAACATTCCTCGGAACAGAAAGTCCCACTTCTTTGTTTATTGCTTGTATTGTTGAAAAATATCTTTACTATATAGAGTTATCTATGGTTTTAGTGCATGTGGTACATGTGCAACCAATGAGAAATAACACAAAATTGAAAAATACCAAAGTTCTCTCTTTTTGTCTATATTCTCTCAATCTCTGACAAAGCTTTAATAAAAGTAAAACATGTTAGATTGATATACATTTTCTACTTATCTTATCATCCTGTTGGATTCTCGTCTATATTTGATCTGCAGTCTATCACACACACTATATAATTTTCAGGTATTTTTATTTTTGCATTGTTTGATTTTTCATGCAGTCAAATGGAAATAATGTGTGCTTAACCAACAAAAAAAAAAAAGAAATCAAACAAAAATAAAAATGTCAACATTTAACAGATCTCATTCTGATGAAGCTGTAATAAAAGCTAAACATGTTAGATTTATAAACGTTTCCTATTTGTTCTTTATTCTATCATTCTGTTGGATTCTCTTCCTTATTTGATCACAATTCATATAAGAGTTTCTTTTATAAGAAGATCAGATAAAAATTATACAATCTGGAATAATTGAAACTGATTTAGTCCTGGTCCACCCTTTACTTATTTCTTTTTATTTTGTTGTACCCTGCTTTAAAGATATTTTCAACTCTGTTATACTACAATCTTAATCATCTTCAAAAGTTGTTTGTTGCATCTATCTATATATATATATATATATATATATATATATATATATATATATATATATATATATATATATATATAAAATTCTATGACTTCTTTTAGTCTGTTACACCGTCTAAAATAGCCATATATTGACCAATCAAAACCAAATATTTAGAAATGCAAACAGGTAAGGGGTTACAAAGTACAGTTGGTTTTACTTGGATGCATAGCTTAGAACAACAAATTTTCATTCATTTTTTTTTTAAATTAACAAGTTTTATTATTTAACATACAAAATACTCCCACTATTTTAAAAGCAATTTAATGATTAAAATAACAAATACTTATTTAATAAAAATGCAATTTTTTTGCATATCTTTTCTTTAAGTTTTTATAAATGCAAGAATCCAGTTTCCAATTCATCCTGCATTTGTGAGAACTAAAAACAAATCACAAGGCCAAACGCTTCAAAAAGTTGGAATTTGGCTCCGGAAAGAAATATTTCCATATGGCCAACTGTATGATGCATGATCAATTCTTAACAATTTATTCTTCGCTGTTAAAAAGGAAAACGAAAATTTCTTTAAAAAAATATTGTTTAGCATGAAGTCCTATAAAATTAAATTAAAGAAATTATTAAACCATGAAGTACAGTTTTTGTCATCATATTTCCAAACAAATCAGCTATTCAAATTTCATCGATTTGCTTTGCAAAATTGAAAACAGAGTTCGTAAATCTCAACAAAAAATGTTAGCAATAACTTCAACAATACCAAATACTGTAAGGATTTTTTTTTAAAAAATTTCTACTTTATTAAAATTTGATAAGAGATATTATCTCAATGCATAAGGTTTATAAAAGGGTAAAATAAAATGGACTACTCCTGGCTTGAATAATACATCATATTTGAAGGAACTTTCGTCTATCATGACAGAATTACAATTCATAAATATTTATCAAGAGATTGAGTATTAATTCAAGAAATAGTACAAGAGGTATGTAAAGAGTTATTGGTGCCGAAAACGGAATCAGTGTGCCGAATTCAAATTCTGACAGAGTGTTTTGCTCACTTCACACTAGAACCATTGGAAAAGGTATGAATTCATTTCCCTCCAGCTGTGGACTAAATAAAAGAGTTCTCTTCTCTTGGTTGACAACCAATGTAGGAGAAGGAAAAGTAGGAAGTCAAGTCTTCATAAATAATAGGGTAGACTGAGCTCTTTAACCTTAGAATTCAAAACCAGCCAGAAGTGTGATGAGCTTTATCAGAGCATCTTGCCCCAGACTCACCACCTGCTGCTACGGCTACAGCACATGTAATGCCTAGTCAATCCTAATCGGTTACCTGTGGATACAAACCAGTGAGTACAAGGCAAATAAGAAAAAATGAATATCCTCTTAAAGAGAAAGATCCAGAGGGGAAAAGAAGAGCCAATTCTCTGTCCATCAGTCAATTCAGTTCTACTAGAGATGCCCATGAAAATGTCATGGTTTTCCTATTTGAACTTTCTGACGAATCTTAATTCTTAAGTTAATGACTGAATATGCTCATGGCAAGTTCCCTAGACAACTTTAACAAAATATTGTATAACTATCATGCTGGTCATTATTTTAAGAAGTAAGGGGGTACAAATGAAAAGATTTCAAATTTCCGACTTTTTCCATTTCACTGAAACAGCCATTAAACACTATCTTCCCTTCTTTCTTTCATTTTCTTATTGAAACTAAGTAGCATCTTTGATATGTCTTTTCTTGCTTTCCTCCAGCTAAAAAAAAATCCTGGAAAAGTTCATTGAGGTATTGACAGAACCTAAGGGCCATGCTAATTAAGGAAGGAAAGGACAGAATTTATTGGTACCAAGAACCTAACAGCAATGAGACAACCATGGATAAACTATTTAGATCTGAAATTTGATCTTCTCACTCAGTATGTTGTAAATTCTGGAACTAACATACATACCTAACTAACTAACAAACATACATACCATACATACCTAACTAACTAACATACATACCTAACTAACATACATACATACATACCTAACTAACTTACATACATACATACATACCTAACTAACATACATACCTAACTAACATACATACATACCTAACTAACTAACATACATACATACCTAACTAACTAACATACATACCTAACTAACATACATACATACCATACATACCTAACTAACATACATACATACATACATACCATACATACCTAACATACATACATACCATACATACCTAACTAACATACATACATACCATACATACCTAACTAACATACATACATACATACCATACATACCTAACTAACATACATACATACATACCATACATACCTAACTAACATACATACATACATACCATACATACCTAACTAACATACATACATACATACCATACATACCTAACTAACATACATACATACATACCATACATACCTAACTAACATACATACATACATACCATACATACCTAACTAACATACATACATACATACCATACATACCTAACTAACATACATACATACATACCATACATACCTAACTAACATACATACATACATACCATACATACCTAACTAACATACATACATACATACCATACATACCTAACTAACATACATACATACATACCATACATACCTAACTAACATACATACATACATACCATACATACCTAACTAACATACATACATACATACCATACATACCTAACTAACATACATACATACATACCATACATACCTAACTAACATACATACATACATACCATACATACCTAACTAACATACATACATACATACCATACATACCTAACTAACATACATACATACATACCATACATACCTAACTAACATACATACATACATACCATACATACCTAACTAACATACATACATACATACCATACATACCTAACTAACATACATACATACATACCATACATACCTAACTAACATACATACATACATACCATACATACCTAACTAACATACATACATACATACCATACATACCTAACTAACATACATACATACATACCATACATACCTAACTAACATACATACATACATACCATACATACCTAACTAACATACATACATACATACCATACATACCTAACTAACATACATACATACATACCATACATACCTAACTAACATACATACATACATACCATACATACCTAACTAACATACATACATACATACCATACATACCTAACTAACATACATACATACCATACATACCTAACTAACATACATACATACATACCATACATACCTAACTAACATACATACATACATACCATACATACCTAACTAACTAACTAACATACATACATACATACCATACATACCTAACTAACTAACATACATACCATACATACCTAACTAACTAACATACATACATACATACATACCATACATACCTAACTAACATACAATACATACATACCTAACTAACATACAATACATACCTAACTAACATACAATACATACCTAACTAACATACAATACATACCTAACTAACATACAATACATACCTAACTAACATACAATACATACCTAACTAACTAACTAACTAACATACATACCATACATACCTAACTAACTAACTAACTAACATACATACCATAACATACCATACCATAACATAACATAACATAACATACCATACCATAACATAACATACCATACCATAACATAACATACCATAACATACCATAACATACATTTTCAAGCCTGACTAAAAATGGGGAAAAAATATATTAAGTTTATAAAACAACACACTTTCATAGAAACATGAGAAAAAAAAAGTCTCAGATGAGGAGGGAAGATAAAATCCAAAAGTCCATGCAAATGTTTTGGACACTAGTAATAATTTTCCCAAAGTATTAGTCAATGTTTGTTTAACTGCATATCAACTCCTTAGAAAAGCTGAAATTTAATTTTCTTGGTAGCTCGTGTAATTTTTCCTTTTTATAAAAAAATCTATTGATATTTTTTTTTTTTGCTATGAAAATATATTTTTATACTTTCAATTTTTTTTATCCCAGTTTGGTTAAACCTCCTGATCAGCAGCCTTGCTGTCAGATCTAGGTTATTGTCATACTGAGGACAGTATCAGCCAATGCCTCAGGTAGATTGGTTTATTACGGCATATCGACACCTCAATAGGTTATTTAATGTCGACAAGATATTTATGATAGATTTGTATGAATAGAATATGTATTCTTTGTAAGAAATGAATTTGGAGGAGATCAGGTTTCATTTATGCATTTTTTGTAAAGAGGTTTTTTGTCAAGTCAATTTTTTAAATGTATTTTTATTAGTAATATTTATTTCTTTTTCAAAGATGTATTGCTGGTAATTTTCACTATAAAAATCCATTTTTATATTTTGGGGTTAACTATTTACCCATAGCTGGGACCCTAACAGGTGCTACCACCCAAGGTCAGGGAGGACCTGGAAACAACAGCAATCAAGAGGTGGTGCCACGTTCCTCGAAACTTTTCGATCAGAGGCCTTGCTGCCAAATGCAGTTTGTCATACACACGACTGGCCTCAGGTAGAACCAAAACTACAGGTGAAATTAAAGTACATGTAAAACGGGTGCAACTCAAAAGGTCCTTTCACCATTCAATTAGAATAAGGGCCAATATGCATAAATTCTAAGCAAATAAATTGTCGATATCCAAATGACAAAGGGGATATTGTAAAAGTTATACTAAAAGTATAAAGACAGTGATGCTAAAGCATAGCAGATTTGCAACAAAGTCAGGGCGACATTTGTGATTTTTGATTAATCTGAAGGATTTTTCAGCTCAATTATGTTGAGTGGTTGATTCGGGGTTTTTGTGGCTTTTCAACCCTTTTGCAGGTCATTTAAAGCCAGAAATTATTTTTAGATTGTAAGAATTTTGGTGGGGGAGAGGTAATAATGGCTTACTGATACAAGTCTTACTAATGAACCCATAATGAGGGGGGGGAGAGAAGAGGTGGATTTATACCTTTCGAGGTTATTTGCATGTAAGTGAATACAACGAACACAATTGGATCTGTTCTCTGATTAACAATTCCAAGCTATTATCCATTACAGCACTGGTATTCCCAAGTGGTCACCCATCTAAGTACCAATCCGACTTGATGTTGCTTACCTTTGTTGATCATACAGGAACCAATATTTCATGATGTTGCATTAAACTTTGGCCAATTATGCAAATGTATTAATATTATTTGTACATAAAATGAAGATTAAAACAAAATTTTAATTTCTCATTAAAAAAAAAAAAATTATTATATATATATATATATATATATATATGGTTTAGATCTAAAAATTTTGCATTTAACCTCTTTAGACTTTGGTAATAGGGATTCAATGCCAAAAATGGATTCATTTAAAAAAAAAAAAAAACACACACACACACACACACACAACACCACCACCACCAAAGAATAGATGTCTAGATCATGATTTTCTGATGAATAAAAGTTTCATCAAAAATTTGTATTTTGTACCCTGCATGTGGTGCTAAAAATGCAGCTAATGATCAATTTAATGAATGAAAGGAACTGAGTACGTTTTAAATCTCTTCCTAGGGTCAACTGTCTTATATTTTGCAGATTTAAATGGTTTTAATATTTGTGAACTTACACTAAAAAGAGAGCAAAAGATTTTGTCACACAGGAATATATGCCTAGATCATGACTTTCTGATCAATAAAAAAAGAAATTTATATCTAAAACTGATATTTGGTGTCCTGTATGTTAATGATCAATTTAATAAATGAAATATCTTCCTGCAAACAATTTTATTACATTTTGCAGATTTAAACTCTTAATATTTGGGAACTTATACTAAAAAGGAAAAAAATAAAATTTGTCTCGGGTATTTTTATTTTTTTATATCATTATCTGAAGTTTGGGATCAGAAACAAAAAGCAAGCAAAATATGACAAGAAACTTAATTTGAATTTTGTGTTTTATTAAACCCCTAAGTCCACTTGATACAAGCCATTTTTGAAAAAGAGTGTCAAGTTAAACCCGTCTTTGATTTATACCATTCATTTAACAAAGATTTCAAAAACCTTTCCAAGTAAAAAGTGGCAGAGAAAGTAACTATCTAGAAATGACCATCTAAATAACTTGACAAATACTTGAAGTTAAGACAAAGTTACAGACTCTTTCTGATATCCTGAGACTGTCTACCTTCAGATTAGATATAAACACATATCACATGGGAGATTGTCATATTGCAGAATTTCAGAAAGATTAAATTAGTATACTTGCATCAAAGTATTTGGTTTCAAATCAAGCAAATGTTAACAGAAAAAAACAAAACCAAAAAACTAATTAAATGCTTGCTAGTTTTGATTTCTTAAATGAAGAACTCAGAAAGCCTTCAACATCTGGTGCATGTCTGCCAGTGACTGATAATGCCAATATATCAGGTCCCACCATAGAGGTTGCAGAAAAAAAAAAAAAAAAAAAAAAAAAAAAAACCATAAGAAGTAGGATAAATTTTGCTTGAAATTCTGATTTTAATATCTGTCTCTTCCTTGCCGTTTTTCCCTTAGATTGTCCGTTGGTAGTAGTTAATGTGACAAAATGTAAAAATCTCCCCGCCCTCATCATTCAGAGAATAATAAAAAAATTAGGTAGACAATAGACATTTCTGTGGAGCACTGGCTTCATCCTCTAGGATTACAAGTTTTGGAATCTTGATAACCGTGTTGATAATAAAACCTCACTCCAATGATTATCAAGAAGAGGTGTAGAGACTATTAAAGGGGGAACAGTAATGGCGGCCTTACCATTGAGGGAAGAAAAAGAATATAATAGGCAAACAGAGATAAGCAGGCCCACAATAAAATTGAGTGTCAAAAAGATGTGTCTTATAACACTTTTTTTTTCTTTTCTTTTTTTTTTTTTTTTTTTAAACTACTTTCACTCTTTCGTAGGGCCAATGCATACTACTCTCCAACCAGGAGTGGAGTGGAGGGGCAGGTTCGGGGGATGTGAATCTGGATTGTGAGCTCCAGGCAGTTTTGTGACCACTGCTATCTTATTCACATTTGCTTTTCTTTTCTTTTTTTTTTTTGCTTTACTTACATTTATATACATTAGAAATTAAACTAGGAGTAGATAGGTCCACGTAATCTCTGGTTCACACTCCTCCCCAGTTTTTTGAACAGAAGTAGAAGTTTATCCCTAGTTTCCTGTTTAGAATTGGGTTTCCAGTTACTTCTAAAGTCTACTTCAACTCAATATTCATGATGCTTGCCCTTTCCTATGCCAATACAACTCCACACAGTAACACTAACTTGAGTGGCTCTCCGGCCTTGTATTAGGTGAACATTGGTATAAAAAAAAAATTTTTAAAAAAGGCACAGCTCTGTTAAAGGACGAAACATTTTCACAAATTTTGGTTTTATTCTGGTTTATTCTCATCCAATTCCGTGAATTCGTTTTACTCCTGCTAAGCCTAAAAAAAAAAAACAAAAAAAAAAAACACTATATAAAATTCACTATTTTTCATCCATAATATTGAATGTGTTAAACTATACAACTTTGTAACGTGAAAATCTCAAGTTAATATCAAAAATTGGATAAAACATTGATTTATTTAAGACTGAATGATCAATTATGATGCATTTCATATTTGTATTTAGATACATTGTATTTATTTTCAATTTTAAATTGTTCACAGATATTGCATATGATCCATTATTGTATTAAGATAAAATTTCTATTTTATATGAATACTACATTATGAAAATTGAGATGTAATCGAGTGAGAGGGGGTGGGCCACAAGAACCTTGCAGCAGTACTACTTCAATGTTTAACGTTTTAAAAAGCAATGATTAGAATTGTAATAAAACCTTTAGGTTTTATTACAATTAGGTTTTATGTACAAGTGAATTTATACATTTTTTTTGTTATTGGGAATTTGCAACAAATATATTAAACTATGTATTTATTTATTTATTTATTTATTAGATTGTTTATTTACAAGAATAATTTAATATTTACAACATTCTAAAATCTAATACAAATAGAACTAATACAATGCAATATTTATCATTTACCAATTTATAAAAGAAATAAATATGAAAATTTAATTTATAGATATTTACTAAATTAATAAAATATGTGAACCAGCTATAAAGGAAATCTTTATTATTTACCATTTTACAGAGTTTGAATCAATCGCCAATTAGCTGATAAATAAATACTGTTTAATATTTTTGTTGTCAATTCTGAAGAACAAAGACAATAAATAAATTCACTTTCATATCTTTAGGTGTTATTCCAATCGTAATCATTGCTTTTTAAAACAAACATTGCCAAGAAGTGAAGGTAGTTAAAGTGGGGTCATGGGAAAAAAAACCATCATTTTGACACTCCATCTTATTGCAGACACATTTATCTATGGAAGTGACAAAACAATAAATGGAGGTAAGATATGGTTGAGATAAGTAAAAGAGATTTTATTTCCATGACTTATGAGTTTCTATTCATTTGCACATTCCAGGTTAACATATATCAGACGTAGGAGAAAATTAAAA
This sequence comes from Acanthosepion esculentum, assembly GCA_964036315.1. NCBI lineage: Eukaryota > Metazoa > Mollusca > Cephalopoda > Sepiida > Sepiidae > Acanthosepion > Acanthosepion esculentum. The sequence goes on along the minus strand of OZ038511.1, from coordinate 75,559,886 downwards.
TGCATATTTAGTCAAGGGAAATAGACTCATTGAAGAAAATGTTCCATAAATTATCACATTGTAGTTGTAAAGAGGTCATCTTTTTTTTTTTTTTAAGCTTATCACCCCAAGCAAGGCTGGAGGCCACTAGCACGCAAGAGGTTACAGAAGGTTTGGAGGAAGAGCAGATAGAAGTGGTAAAGGAGAGGATGTGGAGAAAGATAGTGGATCGATCAAGGCAAGGGGGTTACAGAAGATTTGGAGCGAGAGCAGATAGGAATGAAAGGTGAAAGGATGTGGAGAAGGGAAGTGGATAGATCAAGGCAACTGGAGATTTCGATTGACATTACACTTAAATAGTTGGAGATTGTATTTGTCAGGGAAACAGGAATAAGGAAGGGAGTTCCACAGGCAAGATGTGCAAGCTATTGGAGTAGAAGAGACGTCTACATCTAACAGTTTCAACGGTGAAGGGGTGGGAATGGGATGCCAGCCTCGTAGGACGTTTAAATTCATGAGGCCTAGGACCTCTGCTATTGCTGATGGTACCATTGCTGGCTGAAGGTATTGATGTTGATAGAAGCACTTTGGTGTTGCTGCTGATGGCCTCGTTAAGCTTGCCTGTCTATGGGGTCCTTTGCTAATATCAACCTGGTCAGTTTTGGGGTAAAATCAGCATTAGATTTATAGTCAGTCAGTAGCTCAGAAATGACTGCTGTGAAAACTGTGTAGAGCTTTTTTCTGATTGGTCAGAAATGATGTTTTATATCCCTGGTGTATTTAGCCAATATTCTCAAAGTGGGTGTACAGAGCATCTCCCTTTGAGTTAAACAATTGCAGCTCCAACAGGGTATGATGGAACCATTCAAATAGATAATGGTGGTAGATGGACAAGGATTAAATAGAGAATGGTTAGCATAGCTGGAGAGAGGGTCCTCTTTTTCTCCAAATTATAGTAGCATCAACACCCCTTGTCCCTACAGGGAAAATTTTCTTTTCAGTAGGAGCCAACAACTAAATTTTAACACATACACCATTCTTAACAACAAAGCCAATGAGGTTTTTCTTCATTTTCCAGTCACATGCATATGCACAAATATATTTTCTCTCCTTGTATTGCTGTTCTTTATATAAAAATATACAGTGTAACCCGGATATAAGAGAGTTGTCGGGACCGGAGAAGAAGTCTCTTATATCCAGGTTTGGTCTATTATATATACATTAACACAGGCTCTAATTTGGGACCAGAGAAAATCTCTCTTATATCCGAGTTTCTCTTATATCCGGGTTACACTGTATATTAAAGTCCTCAAAGTGTGCATCTCATTTCTTTTGAAAAAGTTAAAATTCAATTTCTTTGAAAGTTCTCAACCTCGTCCATTATAACCTGTAGCATAACACCTTGAACAAGTTCAACAGCAATATACACAATTACTTTTGCGTCTTTTCCGGGGCTCTTATTTTTCCAGATATGTTTGTATAGTTTGTGAAAGGTTTTGTTTTTGCACTGACCAATCTATTTTATTGTCTATTTTGGTATTAAAAGATATGACTCTCCAAATAGGCAAAACCCTAAACTGTTTTCTGTTCTGTCTGGCCGATATTCTTGTGGAAGTGCAAAGTTCCAAAAGAGAGCTGCATCATTGGCAAATAGAAGCTCTCTGACCATATGCTTCATAATCTTGCAATGGACTTGGAGCTACTTTAAATTAAAAGATCTGTACAATCAGGAGAGAATGTCAGAGACAAATTTGACTTGACCAAACTTTTCTAGAGTCATGATCATGACGTCTTTGGTAGATTAATCAAGGTGGAGAAAGACACGTGAAATAAGGTAAAGAAATTCCTTGCCTTAACATCTAGTTTGCATGGGGGCATCAGCAAAAGCCCATAATACATCTGCCATAATTCCTTGAATTCCTATATGTTAGTATGTCATGCTCGTAATGAAATGTTACTCCACCTAAATGAAGATTTCTGAAATGCTTAATAAATTCAAAGTGAAAAACATGAATAATATTCAATTTTGACATTGGGCAATATTCCTCAATCCACCCAATTAAAATTAGATAAACTCTTTAAAAGTAATAATAATAACTAATTTTAACCCACAAAAATTTACCAGTTTTCCTATTTTAATATTCTGAAGAATATTAATTCTCAAGTTAATGATTGATTAATCTCCATGGTGAGTTCTATAATAAAATATCTGTAGAAATTCCCCTATTACATACCCACTGAAGAATGGATGGAGAGGTCCACATATGAAAGTCTTTTACTCCCATTAATCCTGTGTGTGTGTGTGTGCGTGTGTGTGTGTATATATATATATATATACACACATACATATACACACACACACACACATTCATATACTACATATATACACACACTGTTGTAGTGTAACTACGGACAATAATGGGTATGTCCCCATTCACATAAATACAGTAGTAAATACTGTATGTTGGTCTGCAGTTGGAGATTCAGCCAGCGTTGAAGTCCTTACCAGACCTGATACGACAGTTTTTCTGTCATGCTAGGAAATTCATTGTTTGTTCTACAAACTCTGTTTTAGTTAAGTTCTGATTTATTTTATTTTTCAATTTATTTCATTCAAAATTTTTATTTTTCCTTTTATTTTGTAATTATTCTTCTATTATTAGTTTTTTTTACTGCTAAGTCTCCTTTTAAAGTTATTTTTCCATTTCTTTTGATTTTCTATATCCCCCCCCCCTTCCAGAGATCATCAGTTTATTTTTTCTACATGTTATTTTTTTGTCATCGTCTGACTTTATTTTTTTCTTTGTTTATTTATTATGTGTTACATCTTTCTTCGTTCTTTGGTTTTCTTCCTTTTAAATATCTGTTAAGAGTTCTGTGTTTTGTTTAATTCTTCCATGTTCTTATTTGTTCTAATTTTTTGTTTATTTAGTCTAATCTGTCCGTTTTTTAATTTTATTTTTGTATTTCATTCATCGGCGAACCTTTTTTTTATAGCAGCCATATTGAATTTTTTTCTTGATTAGGTTATACATATTGTTTGTTCCATATTCGAGTTTGTAGATTCTCTTTTTTACTGTTATATTTAGTTTAAAAAAAGTTTATTGTTGTTTAAAGTGTTTTCTTTATAGTTTTCTTTATTTTGTGTAATTTTTTTCGGGTCTTCGTTCATATGATTGTCTTTGGTCTTTTTCATTTGAACTTTTGTGTTCCGTTCTAATTTTGTGTATATTTATTTTTGTTTTTATTTTTTTGTGACCAATTGTTCACGTTTTTCTTGTCAAGTCCTTAATTTGTCTGAAAAGTTTTACTGTTGTTTTTTGTTCTGTTTAAATAGAAAAAAAAATATAATAAAAAAATGTTTAAACAAAAACCAAAGAAGACACCTCCCAGCTTTTCAAAATGGTCCATAAAAATCTTTTCGGAACCAAAAGGAAAAAGAAAGATCCTCCCAATAAGAAACAAGAGAATAAACAGGAGGATGTTATGGAAACATTCAACAGCAGGAGGTTGTTGCCGATATTAATATTTCCAGTCAGAGTATGGTAGCTCGAAAGTCCCAAAATATTGAAAAACAGACGAAACCTGATGAAACTATGGAGGCCAAAAGTGACCAAAGCAGCTGAAGATGAAAAAAACTGAAGACGAAAATGTAGTGGTCGAAGAGACATCCTCCTGCTGGACGTCCCCACCTAAGTGTTCAATCAACATTACGGAGTTCCTCGAGAAAGCCAAAATCACACACATCTGGTGACAGCAGATGGTCTTTTTGTCAATCCCGAGGAATGTCAGTCTTTGTGGTGGACAAGCATTCGCGCAAAATTTGTCACTCCACAAAAGACACCATAATTAAATCACTAATTTCTCTGGGGATCAAAACCCAGAGGGTGATGAAGGGAAAGGAATTTTTCATGTGGAACATACTGCTACCCACGCCTGCTAACTGTGAAGCCGCTTCCAGTCGTGATCTCGTAACCAAAGACCTTATCCTGCATACAGAATATGAAGGCAGGCAGAGGACCAAGGTATCAGTTTTTGAGATTCCTCCTCAGATCGTCAGGGAGCACTTGGCCACTTATCTGTGCCAATTTGGTCAGATACTCAGTGCTTTCTCTGACGATTTGACCGGGGGGGGGGGTGGAGTTTCGAAATCATGATAGAATGGAAAGCCTTCATCGCCATCCCCAACTGTCTGGATGTAGCAGGCCAGAAGATGCCAATTATAGTAACCGGGTGTAGACCGACATGCTGGAAGTATGGTCAGACTGGTCACCTGTCCTCTTCCTGCACAGAGAAGAAGGCCTTTGAGATTCTGGCCCCTGTCGACCCAAATCCCACTGCGACTGAGTTTGTTGCATCCCTCTCGCATATAACCAGCAACCAGGACTGGTGTGGTTAGACCCCTGGTTGAGTCTGTCTCTCAGCCCCCATTCCCCTAAAAGCCTTTGCCTGACGCTAGTGTGGTTACGGAGAAGGAAGAAGGGGAATGGCAGGTGGTTGGTAAGGTCAAAGGGAAGCTCTGGGCAGCGGGACCTCGTTCCACTGAAGTCCCCATGGCTAAAGACATGCACAGCCCCACTCCCTCTACCAGGACTAAGGGTGACTCTTCGACCACCTACTCGGACAAACTGCGTCAACAGTGGCTAAGATACAAGCCCTCTTTCAAGAAAAAGGAGAAATTAGAAAAATTAAAAGAATCCTTAAAACATCATCCTCAAAGAATTATAAGACAATCTACATCAGCTCCATCGTCTACGTCCTCTAAACAGCTCCCTATGGCTCCACCCCTAGTTTTGGAAACAATAAACCTGTCCCCTTCCAAATTGATTCCACTGAAAAAAAATTCCCTTTCTAAATGCCCCTTAAGAAGACCCACTCTGTCCAAAACTCCCAATCCATCACCCAGCATTTCATCACTAAAAGCAGAAACCCAAAAGAAGCAACGCAGCCCTTCATCACACACTGCTGAACCCCAAAAAAGTAAAACATAAATGACTTTTCAATAGCGGGGGAAGATGTGTGTCGGGTGAAAAAATACCAATCCAATAGAGAATTTTCCCTATCTCGGAAAGCAAAAGACCTAAAAATACATTTGAATATGAAAATAATAGACAAGATGGACATTGAAAATCCCCAAAATTGTCCCCTGGCGAAAAGAATATTAACTGTTGTAAGAGCAGGACATGGCTCAGAAAACATCTGAGCCATGTTATGTGAAGCTAACAGTGCTTTCGATATTTACCCGCCGTTAGCTTATTTTGACAACGAAAATGAGAAAAAACTAAATCAACTCTGTTCGGGGAGGCTCCTGCTTTTCGTTCACCCCTCCCTGTATAGAGCTCTTAAGCCAACTTTCCCCTTGGACATTGGCGGCCTGTCTCCTGATGGTACCATCAAAAATGAGATGGATACTGGCTCCATGGGAGAGGCCGTCAGTGTCCTAACCCCAGCCATGTTCAATCCAGGAGAGCAACCCTAATTAGTTTTCACTATGGCTCTCTGGTTAGCAAGTATAAATGCTCGAGGCCTGAGGTCAAAATCTCGCAGGGTGAGGCTCTCTCGTGACCTTCAGCACCTCGGGGTGAAGGTCTGTTGTGTGCAGGAGACCTAATCTATAAACACGGGCATATGCGAGGCTTTTCAGGATTACTTTCAGGAACTTTTCACCAGGGAGCCCGGTCTGAGCCCTGCTCAGTTCAACCCCTATTTAGCCGACTTTCCCTGCCTTGAGGCAGCTGAAATGGTTGGATGCAAGGGTCCCATCACAGAGTCGGAAATCTGGGAAGCACTGAAACAGGTTGGCCTGGATAAATCTCCAGGACTAGATGGTCTTCCCTATGATGTTTACTTGAGGTAGTCACCCGTTTTTGTTCCTTTGCTGGAACTAATTTACAACAACTGGATGAAGCAGGGGTCTATACCTCAACGCTTCACCAGGAGTGTGATCAAGTTGCTGCGTAAGGACAAGAACAGTGGGGATGGGTTAAATAACTTTCGCCCTTTAACCATGTTAAATACAGAGTTAAAGATTTTGGCAAAGATCTTAGCAAACCGTTTGCAGCTTGTCCTGTATAGTCTGATTGGCTCCGAACAGACTTGTGCTGGTGAAGGGCAGGGCTATTCAGGACAACCTTCATATAGTACGCTTGATCTTAGAAGTTGACATTGAAGCCATGCTGATCAATTTAGATCAGTCCAATGCCTTTGATGGGGTTGACCATCAATTCCTGGAGGCTATCCTACCGGCGGCCTGTTTCGGGCTGAACTTTCGCTCCTGGATCCAACTTCTGTATGCATCTCCCGGTGTACTGGTGGAAGTGAATGGGGTAAGATCAGAGCCTTTCATATTGTCTCGCTCCATTCGTCAAGGTTGTCCGCTTTCACCTTTGCTTTACATTCTTGCGTTGGAACCTTTCCTTCACAAGTTAAAGATGAATCCGGTCCTATGCAGAATTTCCCTGCCTGGTGCTACCACCTCAGCTAAGTATTCTGCCTATGTTGATGACGTTTTGGTTCTTGTGTTGAGCAGAGCTGAGATTGACAATGTCAGCAAAGAGATCAGTGGTTATGAGATGGTGACAGGAGCCAAGATCAACCACGATAAGTCTATTGGCTTGCAGTCGGGTGCGTGGAAGAGAGTTTCTCTTCCCGGACCTTTCCTCTGGACGGATGGGCCAGTCAAGATACTTGGCGTCTGGTTCAGTCCTGATCTCCATCTGGATATGAATTGGTCGGAGAGGGAAGGGAAGGCTGAGATCACAGTTAATCTGTGGTCTCAGAAGAATCTTTCCATGAAGGGGAGGGCGGAAATATGTGTTTCACACATATACCCGATTCTCCTTTACCAATTCTCTGTACTTCCACTTCCGTATGTCACATTACTGTCATTAGTAAGGCTCTTGTTCTCTTTCTTGTGGAGAGGCAAAGCTGTTATGGTATCTCGGGAGGTCTGTTGCCTTCATCCATCTGAAAGTGGTCTGGGTATGCCAAGCATTGAGATTCGTCAATATATCCTTTGCATCGCCTTCCTGGACTGAATATGACACGAATCGGATGAGGAGGGCACCTACTGGAAGGAAGATGCCCATAAGAACTTCCTATCCTGAGAAGTGTATAGGAGGCCCGTTTACCCTGAGCCGAATGCTCCTTCTACCGCGAGTGTCATTGGGCTCTGAAACGCCTCTTATGGGTGTTGGATGGCCACTCCTACATAGAGGCATTGTCTCGTAGCGCATTATATCAAGTGTTAGTCAGGGGCTCCGTTCGTGATGATCTGATTGACAAGCTCGGTCTTACAAAGCAGGAGGCTCACTCAATATGGCCTTGGGCACCTGGGTTGAAATGCCTCAATAACGATGAGGCATCACTCACCTGGCTGATGATTCGTGGGGCCCTCTGGGTCGCCAACAAACTTTGTTCAGCAGGCTTGGAGAAATCTCCAAACTGCCGACGCTGTAGTGGGGAAGTCGAGACGTTTGGTCACACCTTCTTTCATTACAGGGTAGTAGTGCTGTTGTGCAAGTTTGTTGAAGGCCTCATGGTCCGCATGCTGCATGGAAAGTTCTTTGTCCTTGAGGCCAGTTCTGTTTGTAACAATGTGGTGCCGCCAATGACGAAGGCTGAACACTATGTGTTCTTGGGCTTACTAATTGTTATGACAGTCGTGATTTGGACGACACGTCAGAAGGAATTCTATGAGGGCGAGAAGTTCTCTTCTTCCCAACTGATCTTGTTCTTTAAACATCAGCTTAAAGTCAAGATTAGAACGGAAAAGCGGCGGCTCGCTTCTTCAGAATTTGGCAAAAGGTGGGTGAATCTTGCACGTTTGTGTCGAGTAAAAGGGGCTGACCTAGAGTGGCATTTTGATGCCGGTTAGGCACAAGGATATTGTTCTTCCTGGGTTGAACTATTAGGATAGTTTAGGATTTGTTTTTGAATCCTTAGTTTTCTTTTTTTCCTGTTAACTTAACTAGGGTGTGTATGTGCATTGTCCCCTTTCATTTGTCCCTATGTTTCTTTAGTTTAATTCCCCATCCCATCCCTCGTTAGGGGGTCAGTGATGTCAGTTCTCTGGTGGATGCAGGGTGCCTTTCATTTTCGCGTATGTGTTTTTCATATTTGTTGTGTCTGAATGAGTGCACATTAGTGTGAGTGCCTGGGATGAATGAATGTCTTTTTATATTACAGTGTAACCCGGATATAAGAGAAACCCGGATATAAGAGATTTTCTCTGGTCCCAAATTAAAGCCATACTTACCTAAACAAAATAGACCAAACCAGGATATAAGAGAAACCCGGATATAAGAGAGTCACCGGGACCAGATACTAAGTCTCTTATATCCGGGTTTCTCTTATATCCGGGTTTGGTCTATTTTGTTTAGGTAAGTATGGCTCTAATTTGGGACCAGAGAAAATCTCTTATATCCGGGTTACACTGTATTATAGTCTCGCACTGATTTCACCCAGTTAACAAATGTTTCTGCCACATTTATGGATTGTAGGGGTTTTATTTCTAACACTATTTTGTTTAGTTTCATGTAAATAATTTGTATTCACATTGTAAATAATCATTGGGGCTACTTTTTAAATTGTTGTTTTATTTCCCTCGCCACAAAGACAATGAATTGTACATATTGGCTACATTTAGGATTTTCATAGAGACAATGTATTATGGTACATGTAGTAAGAATGGTAAGTCAGAATGTGTTGTTTTGGCGTTAGGAATATTGTTTGTATATCTGGGTCAGTGTTTGTGGCTAGCTAAGTTTAAAATGAAGACAGATGAAGACCATCCTATTCCCCCACCCCTTTTTTGGCCTTGTGCCACATTTTGTATTTTATTACAAATAAATATTGCAGTTGGAGATTCGTCTCCAGCTGTGAAGGTCAGACACTGCTTCTTGGCAGAGAAGATCCCCAGGCGAGGCTATGTCAAAGGGTAGAGACTCATCTCAGGAAACAGTGACCTGACCCCGTTTTAAACGATGTCTACAGGGTATTTTTGGCCCCACATTAAATTCGGCCTTGTGCCACATCTGACCATGTGGGGAGGTTGGTGGATATCCTGCAGTTGGAGATTCATTGTGGCATTCACTTGAATCACTTCAAGCAATTGACTACTTCTACGTGCCGCTAGCAAATCTTATGTGCTGTTCGTGTCCTAAGTATTATCATTCATTACCAACCTTCATGTGATTATTCTATTCAGTAAACTTCCCTAGGTTATAACGCACACAGGTTTTATTGTTACACTCTAAGCATACCGTTACTAATTTTGCCATGAGAAACCAGCTTACCTATGCAGAGGAACGTTCATTTTCAGGACTGAAACTTACAAAGAAGCAACTTTGCTGACAAATTGGACAGCAGACTGTGAATTGGTTTGCACTTATTTTTATGGAAACACTTGTTTCTTTTATGAACATTTTGACTTCAAGCCAATCATTAATCAATTCCCTTCAAGGAAATCTTGCAAACGTTTCTGCTGATTAATAATTGATCATTCATACGAAGCCATCTCCAATTAATTATTATTTACTAGTTTTAACATGTGAAAATTTCACGGTTTCCCTATTTGAATTTTCTGTTGAACCAGAATTCTTAAGTTAATGATTGAATAAGCTCATGGCGTGTTCTACGACAATAAAATATCCATAGGAATTCCCCTATCACACCATTAAATATTTGAAGTTAACAACTTTAACAAAATATTGCAATAACAATCATAAATAGGAATGCTAAGTGATGGTTTTCTAAAGAGAAATAGAATTACTTATATTTGCAGTACAGGAGCAGACCATCAGAATGAATGTAATCAAAGCCAGTATAGACAGATCACTAACAGAAAATGTCTTCTGACAAAAGAAGTTGATACAGACTGAGGAGAAATATTGTTTGTAATTTTAAATAATAAACACTGCATTAATCATCTGATGTCATTCTCTCAAATGCTTTTTAATACTTCTTTTCATTTACTATTTCCTTCTTTTATTGGGTGGCAAGGTGTATGGGTGGCAGTGAATTTGGTGGACTCTCCCGTTGTATTTGACATATGAGGGTCAAGCAGCTCAGTTCCTGGTAACCAGCAACCAAACACCAGCACATATGATTTCATTATAATGGTGAAGGCTTTGTGAAGAACCAAACACTTTTTGAAGGGCTGAATACAGAGCCCTGGTGCACTACGTGCCACAAGGTCCCCAGATTTTGAATTCAAAATTGTCCTCCTACACTAGTTGCCAACCAAGGCTATAGAACCCAGTCTGTCCGGCTATTTACCCATAGCTGGAGGGAGAAGAAGAGTATTAACATGTAAGTGAATGTAATAGATTCGACTGGAATTCAAACTTGGCTCTCCGATTCCTCAATCTGAGCCGCTATCCATTACTCCTCCAGGAAAATCTAGAAGAGAAGTGAATGTAATGGATTCGACTGGAATTCGAACTCAGCTCTCTGATTCCTCAATCTGAACTGATATCCATTACTCCACTGTGTCTCTCTGGCAGTGAATTTATTAACTTAGAAAAGAAAAGGTTTTTCTGTCACTTTACATAATTCATCATGATTAAAATTATTTATTGCAGACAGTAGTGAGGAAAAAAAAAAAAAACAAACAGTCTGTAACCCTGCAGTTTAACAATAGTTTATTAAAAAAGTTGGGACCCATTAAAATTTCCCAGTGACTCACCCAAATAAGAACCCAGAGGTCCTGGAGACTCGCTACATCAAAATATCAGCATCAGTGTAGAAAATGACAGTCACAAGATATTATGGGATTTCTCATTCCAGACAGATCATGTGATTCAAACAGTGAAGACCTGAATTATTGCTATGGATAAGGATAGTAGCAAGTATCAAATTAGTGACTTTCTCTTCCATAAGATAAAAGAGTAAACTCCAAAGAAAATGAAAAGATTGAAGGAGGATTAGTTAGGGAGTTGAAGAATCTATGGAACATGAAAGTTGTAGTAATTCCTATAGTAAGGAGTTTGCTTGGCAGACCACCTACAAATTACAAAGAGCACTTAGGAAAATTGGAACAAAGACCAGGATTATAGACCTTGAGAAAACTGCCATCATTTAGTCTGTGTGGAGTCTCCAAAATGTTCTCGAGTTATAAAGTCTTGTTCACAGCATGCCTCAACAACAGAACATCCACTATGTCAATGTGTGACACTGACATAATAATAAAATTAAATAAAATAAAAATGTACAAAATTTGCAGTTGCACAAAGCAAACTTTGATCCAAGAAATAAACTCTATAATTTTAGTCTAGTTACCCTTATAGTGAGTGGATTAATGAAGGTCGTTAATGACAAGGAAATACACAAGTAATTTTAACAATATATAAATAAATAAAATATATAAAATAAAAAATCTATTTAAAAATGTATACACTTGAAGCTGCGTCAGTAGCTCATTCCAGGAAAATATATCAGAAATTTTTAAAGTCCATAGTGCGTTGTGATGTAATGGATATCGGCTCGGAGCAAGAACTGAGAGCCAAGTTAAATTCCAGTTGAGTTTCTTAGATTCATTTACACACAAACACCCTTGGGAAAGATACGAATCCATCTCTTCTCACCCCCAGCTATGGGTTGAATAGCAGGACAGACTGGGTTCTTTAGCCTTGGTTGGCAACCAGTCTACTGCAGGAAAAAAAATCTGCCTTGTCAGTAGTCTATCGAAAGATACATGATTGCCTGATGCACATCATGTATGGCACTTAAGTGACTATTAGGGAGAGGAAATATTCCTTCAAGAGATTTAATGACCTGACACAATAATAATGTTTAAAAACAAAGGTAAGAGAGTTTGCTCACCAAAGGGATATGTGGTTTGCATATGTTCATTGCAGTGCAGTATGCTTGTTTAAAAGCCAATAGTATAATTGGCAAGCAATTTTACACTGGCAAAACTTCAATGATGGATGCAGTGATCAGAAACAAAACCTTTTACAGGACTCCAGACGCTTTTTTTTTTTTTATTAATTTTTCTCATTTTATATCAAAAAGAATTTTGTATAGGATTGCTACTTTCGTCTTCTTGGTTCAACAGCTAATTTTTGTGACAACAAGGTTTTCATTGCTCTAAAAACAATTTCACAGAGTTGCTAATTCCTTTCCGTCTTTTACCTCAATCCTCCAAATTTGAAGAGAGTGGGTAAGTGGAGTTATTTTGCACTCACTACACACCAGGTCAACATAAGTAGCAGTCAGGAGTTTATCAACATTAGAACAAAGGGAAAAAAATAATAATAATAAAAATAAATATTTTTTTAATTTTAAATAACAATATGTACAAAAAATGATACTGGAAATTTGAAAGGTACCCATCGACACTTATATTAAAAAATGCAAACATGTTCAGGGGGAAACCCTGTAGATTTTAAAAGGCAAGAGAGAATGTCATGTTCACATTTACGATGTCATCATACAGGATTTAATAGCTCATGAAATTAGTTCCTTAAGTACAAGTACTTTTTGTTTTTGTTTGCAACCAAGTACCCAGGATATTTAATATACCACTAGCAGAGCTAAGTTCTTTCTTAAAGCTTGTTTTAAGCGACTGATACAGGCCTTCATACCAGAGAAATCAGTTATCTGGACTGTTGGGTGGTTCTTGTTAGTTAAATGTTTATATTTCATACCCGACAATCAGTAAGTATATTTTGTTAACCTCTTGAATTTATTCTAGCTTTTTTTTTGTATGTGCGCAAGCGGACTCGTGTAGTTATTTTTAAATAACTAGTGCACTTAACTTAATATATGTAAGATTATCTATATAACCCACGCTTCTAATTTGCTGAGGGTGATGCGTTGTCTACTGTTTTACTTTAGGAAACGACAGTTATGAAGCTTATTGAAAAGGGGAAAGAAAGCCTAATTATTTTTCAACATTATATAATGAAAAAGAAGCAGCAAAACATGGTTGATATGACATGCCAGATTCCCTAAGAAGAGGAAACGGATGTAAGTGATCGTAATTGCGTTGGTTCATGTCGTCGGTGTCTCTAGTTTGTTGAGTAGCTAAGTTAGAAGGACAGTCGTCATTTTTCTAATAATATTTTAAATTGACAAAACAACATTGCTTGCCCACCACACTCCCCCGTCGGAAAAAGTAGAACATGTAAAAAAAAAAAAAAAAATTCGGAATTAATTCCTAATGAAAATAGAAAAATCTGCAAATCACATTTTTAACAAATAACCGCTTAAGAAAAAAGGAGGGGAAGCAATTAAAAGATAAAAAGGTAAACAAGCGCACTTATCACGAAGGTTAAAAAAAAGCAGAAAGAAAGTGCTTGTTTCGTTTCTGTGAAAAGAAAAGATCAAAAGATCTTCCCTTTTATTTAAGTAACACTATGATTACCAATTTGAAATTTGTTTTAACTAAACAACTGATTAAAACAGAAAATATTGTCTTAAAAAAAACAAAACACACACACACAAAAACAAACTAAAAGTAAAAAGTAGGTTTTTTAAAAGCGCGTTTGTCAGATGACCGTCTTTTCAATGTGTCCAAAGAAAGAGAAATTTTTTTTAATTCATTTCCTGACACAATGAATGAGATAAGATAAGAGTAAGACCAAACAAAACAAAACAAAAAAAAATCCCGCCAGATCCTAATTTGATGCATTGGCTAAATAAAAAATTTCAAAATTAATACGAAAACTTATACATCCATTATTATTAGCTAAAAAAGGCAATGACATTTGTTTTATAGTTCCAATTCTAAAAGTAGAAACAAAAGTGCTTAAGTCTTTAAAAAAAAAAAAAAAAAACACGACATTATTCCTTCTAAATTTGGCAGCCTTGTCGCGTGTCAGGCAGTGCGTGTTTATTTACAGGTTTTCCTTATTTTCCCTATTACAAGAAATAGTTCCCATAAATTACATGCAGAAAAAAAAGGGGGAAATTTAAGCTTTTTTAATATACCATTATTTTCAGCAGTTTTTGTTTAATTACCCGAATACTAAATGAACAAAAAAAAAAGTCAAATATTATCCATGCAGCTATAAGAGTACGAAAGGACTTATCAAACTTTGTCACCAAGGACACATTCCATAATAATAGAATACTTGACAAGGATCAAGCTGACAGTAAATGGGTTGGAAAGATTAGTGAATTAACCACAAATGAAATTATGTTGAATGAAAATGATTCTTTAATAATGAATGACATGAAAAGCGTCACATGGCTTTTTTCTCTTCTTTTCCATCTATATACGACAAGCAAAAAGAAAGCTAAAAATTCGTCGATTTAAAATAAATCAATCTCTCTCTACCTACATTGTCTTTAGTAAAATTATTAAAGTAACATTGAAACTGACAAAATAGATTTTTAAAAAGAAAAAACGTTTCATTCCTTTCTAACTAAAAATGTTCACTACTTTAAAAAGAAATGCTGGCAAACGTACTTTTAATAATGTATGTTGTGAAACATAAGAATCAACTGGAATAGTTAAGGAACATACAAAAAAGAATGAATTGTCAAATATTTGTACAAACATTTAATTAAATATTTTAAAAGCATTTTTAATACAAAAAAAAAAAAAAAAAAAAACCTTTTTAGACGAAAATAAGAGATTGTGTAAATTCTAATAAAAAAAATTGTTAGGTCACTAAAAAGAGCAACGAAACCTAATTAAATTAATAATCATGTTAGTTAATAAAAAATAAAAATTAATAATAGTGATTTACAAAGAAGCGTAAGTTAGATGTGGCACAAGATAGCACCCGATGAGGCTATTCAAATTCCTTAGAGCGAGACATTTACACCTAAGTGCTCGAAACAAATCTTTTAAAAATCTTTATAAATTTTATTAAAATGAAATAATGTCTCTAGAAAAAAAAAAAATCATGTCAACTAATTCAATAATAGAGCATTCGTCTTATTTTGTTATAAAAACTAAAAACGAGGTATTTTTTTTTTGTTTATTAATTTAAAAAAGTTGATTTTTTTATGATTGGTTTGTTTTATGCTTTAATTCGTTTTATAAATAAACTTCAATTTAATGAGCAAATCGCGTAGAGTAGATGAGAAAAATTTAAAAATAAATTAAAGTTTTCAGAAAATTCAACAAATATGAATAAGTTAAATTTAAAGTTAAATAATGTAAAAAAAAAAAAAAAAAAAAAAAAGTCCACTACAACTGAGAATTTTTACAAAGATACAAGAAAAACTGAACAAAATAGCAAAAATTGTAGCGATTCATGTTAAAATTATTCATAGTTTTTGCCGAAGGAATTGAAAATGTTACAAATTAATTTTTCTATCAAGTAGAAAAATCCGAAAGTTTAAGGAAAAATAAAACCTTTCTAAAAAAGAAAAAGGAAAATTGTTTTTGTTTGTTTATTTTTTTGTTATTTTTCAGGCCATGCTACACTTGGATATTACATTGTGAACTAATGAAAAAGAACTAATATGTTATTTTCCGTCTCCTTAAAATTTATGGGCATTAATTTTCCATGTCCTTCTTAAAGGAAAGATTAAGATTTAAACTAAAGTTATTTAAAAAAAAAAAACAGATGCAAAAATGAGGTCAGGTAAAAAAAGAATTTAAATCATGTAAAACTGGCGGGTGTTCGTTTCTCTTTTTAATCAAATATTTAAACTAGGATAATAAAAAAAATCTTTATATAAAATTGAAGCTTAAAAATAAAATTTAATATTTCCCAATGAAGAACAACAAATTCCGCATAACTTAATAATTTTGTTTCAAATGCAAAAATCTTTGCTTTGTGTTCTTTAACACTTTTTCTTCTCTAAAGATTTTTAAAACAATTTCACAGCCAAAATCTCACCCCTGCCTCAAATAGAGATAACATTTCACGTACATAATTCATGACTGCAAAATATTGCAGTATATACAAATTTAGAGCATTAGAAAGTGTACAGACACGTGACCAACTCAGCGTAAGTAGTGCAGAATACAAGCGGATTTTTAGCCGCCTTCATACAATTTTCCATTCTTTCTAAGAACAAATGTAATAATTGTTGTATGTATTCTTTTACAATTTAAACAAGAAAACAAATATCAAAATGAATTTCAAAATTTGTAATCTTTTAAAATTCAAGCTTTAAATACACTTATGAATAAATTCACTTAAATTTTCTTCGGAATTATGGAATGGAAAGGTTTTTTTTTCCACTCTACCCAACTATTGTATCAAAATTTATTAAATCGGTAGACCTAAAGTTAGGTTTGGAAAATGAATTTTATTTTTATCGTCCTTTTCTAAATCAGGGAAATATTTATTCAATTGTAATTAAGTTTTTTTTGCAACATAAGATAAATTTTTTGTGAGGGAAGGACTCCGAAGAGGAATTTCCTAAAAGAAAGCGGTTTTTTTGTTGTTTTTATTAACTTTCTTAAAATTGCCAACTGAATCAAATTCCTTAAAAAACTTAAAATGAAAAATAAAAACGTCGATTATTTAAGCATTTTAAAAAACTTTTTTTTTTAAATATAATTTATTAAATTTTTAAGTTTGTTTCAATAAAACTCACCAGCATTAACATTTAGAAATATTAAAAAAAAAAAAAAAAAAAACTAAATAAATGTAAAAAGAATGAGTTTTTAAAAAACAAGAGATAATTATTTTTCTTGAAACAACCCCTCACCAACGAGAACCTCTTTTTTTTGTTGCGTTTGTTGTTCAATGTCTATGTCCAGTTGTTGCGCCAGGGTCACATAGTGACCACTGGTACTACCATTTATTTTCTCAACAGAGATCGAAAAAGGCGGCGTACAAGAAAGAAAAATGCAAATAATCCTAATTCTTCGGTGTTAGGTTTTTAATTTACTTCTACAAAGTGTCTGAAAGAATAATACAAAGTCCTCATTTTCATCTGAAAAAAATGAATGTATAGAATAGAAATAGATTTCACTTCTACAAGTGTGTGTGTGCGCGCGACTATTTTTAAGGACTTTCGAAATGTTTCTTATAAATTAAAAAGAAACAAAAAAAAAAAAACATAATCGTCAACAAATTCTTAAAATTTAAACAAATATTTCATTTAAAAAAGTAAATTATTCTCTTCTTTGAAGAGAAAAAAATTAATTACCTGACCCTGAAAAAAATGACAACAACAAAAAAATAAAAACGACAATGACTTTTTTTAGTATCCCCCTCCACGAATTGTCTCCCGAAATAAAATCCTATTTCAACCCAATTAAAAACTAAATTTCAAATATGAATTATAAATTGTCATTATTCTCCGAGAGGCAAGCATTGTTTTTTTAAACGTCGTCATTAGCCACTTGGTATAATTTTCATGTCACACGACAAATTTCAACTTGATACACTACAACAACAACGACAATAATGCCAAACAACGGCATGGACAAACTAAACTACTTGGCGTGTTGGGAAAAAAATGACCACAAAGACAGGGATCTTCCTACACAACAAGGAGAATTCATTTTCGATCCCCGAATTTGCAACCACCCGAAGTCTTGTGAACAACAACTATGTTGAAAAACTGGTCACAAAGACGGGGTTCGATTTTTAAGGCAGAAGCGGTTCAAAATTAACCCCTGTCTTTATGGTCAATCCGTCTGCATCGCAAAGCAGGATTTTCAGAGAACAAAAAAAAAGAGGGCCCTTTTTTGGAAACATTTTAAAAGAGAAGTCAACACTAAATATACATGGATCTAATCTCTGATCCCTCTTGAACCCGTTTCTGAAAGATTTAGAAGAAAATTGAAGAATTATCCATTAATACGATCGCAAAACAAGCAGTAGATCTAGACAGAGAACGAACAATCGAAGGCAAGTCTTCTGTTATGTATACAGAAACCGGGCACCTCGTGTTGTTACTCCTGTCTGTCCCTGTTGTGGTGGGTGGTGACCATGAAGGCATGTTTCGTCGTCGAAAACCTTGTTTCATGCATTTAGGGACAAGAAAAATACATGAAAGTTTACCTTGAGGTGTCCCGCTCATGGCGAGTTGGCTAGGCTGGACGATACGAAGCCGTTAAGGTATTAAAACTCAATGCTTTCGCTCCACTATCAGCATGTACATACCATGTCTAACGCCATGACACCAATGGCGGATAAGGGAAAAGGTTTTAGTGCCGCACTAAACATTTCATAATAAATGTGCTTTTGTTTGTGTTTTCAACTGTAATTTCGATTCTTATTTATTGGGGTGGGGGAGTATTTTAGTTTTTTTTTTCCTTTAGCTTTTATCGATTTTTTAATATTTATTTTTCTTAAAAAAGAAATATGTAAATTAAATTTTTTGAAAAATATTTTGGAATTTTTGGGGAGAAATAACAAAAAAAAATTATATTTGATATACTGATGTTATTTGAACAATAATTCATTTCAACTCTACCCGTGCGTGAGATAATTAAAATATAAATATCAATTTATTGTGTAACATGTACAAGTTGTAAATTTAACTCTCGCTCTCCTCCCCCTCTCTATAGATAGATATATTCTTTCTTTCTCTTTTTTCTTTTTTTTTCAAGAGAGAGTGAAGAATTGTTACTCTTATGTTGTTAAGTTGGGGTCTTATATGGAATTCTTGTACAGACACGTGGCTGTGTATATATTGCCGACATAATATCGCTTACCTTTTATGGAATACGAACGTTTTTATTAAAAGTTAGTTGATATATTTTTTGCACGTTCTTACTAACAATATTATATGGAAAGATTTCCAATATACAATGAATGTGGACATTTGAAAAACAAAATAATGCACACGCATAATATTTAAAAGTTTGCTTACTGAAACTTTAAAAAAAATACTTTTGTTTGTTTATTAAGTTAACTGTTAAAGTAAAGAAAAAAAAGTATACTTTAAATTTTTCCCCCGAAAATGTGCCCCGTAAGTCCGTAAAAAAATAGATAACACATTTTTATTTTGTGCTACTTATATATGCACTTGTCAAAATATTTTGATTTGTGCTACTATTATTCAAATAATTTAGCATTGCTACTGTATTCAAAAAGACGTTGTGTGTATGCGCGTGTGTGTTTTGTATTTATTTTAAAAAATGGTTGTGTGCGATTGCTCTAGTCTGCTAATCATTGTTAACTTAATTTATAAATGAAGCTTTATTTGATGATAAAAGTTAAAGTACATAGTGTATCAGGATACATCATGTGTATGTGGAGGGTACGCGCGCTTTTGGCAGGTGAGCTCGCGACTGTAAAACAGCAAATGCGTGCGTTGTGCACACGTGTGTGTGTGTGTGTGTGTGTGTGTGTGTGTGTGTGTGTGTGTGTAGAGCCTGAGAAAGAAAGATTGGAATTATTCAATATTGTCTTCGCAACTCGATCAGCAATGATTTTATAATGTACCTAAAAATAAAATGTATGAATTTTTTTTTCTTTCCTTGCATTTATTTTTATTTATCCTTCTCAAGTTCTCCATCTGCAAAAAAGGAGAATGAGATGATGTATAACTTTTTATGTTAAGTGTTCTATTAGTGAAGTAAGTGTTAACGAACGTTGAGAGGTTGAGGGCACTCTACCATAAAAAAAAAAAACTCAAACTCATATTTTGTTTCTTTTTCCTTTTTTCTTTTTTTTCACCACTAAACTTTTAAGTTAATTTTCGCCTCTCACAAATCATATTGAGTTGATATTTGTAAAAAAAAACCTCTCTGCTCATTTAACTTTCAGTCGTTAAAAATAAAATGAATATTTTTTAAACGTTTTTATTTTATTTAACTTTTTCTTTAATTTAGTTCAAGTGTGTTGCTCGCCATTTTCTTAAAATAAATAAAAAACAAATAATAAAAAGGAAAAAAATTAAGATTTTTACAAGGAAAATAGTTTTAAATTTATTTTATTTTTTATGAATCTTTCTTTGAGTTTTCAGTCTGATTGATGTATTGTAACAAACAAAACTTTATGCTTCCTTTTAAAACCCTTACATTATTCCATAATTTTCTGATGCTGAACAATTAGCACTCGAAACGTGTTTACGAAATCATTTCAAAAAATTCTTCTTTTTTTAAATTTAATTAAAATAAAAAATTCGCTCGCACACAAAAATGTTCTTGAACTCAGTCAATTATGTGCCATGCGTGATACCCGCTTAGGCGATCATGTATCTTTCGATACATAACTGACGAGGCAGATTTTTTCCCGCAGTAGGTTGTCATTTCTTTCTGCGGTAGACCAGTTGCCATCCAAATCTATAGAACTCGGTCTGTCCTGCTATATACCCATAGCTAGGAGGAGAGGAGGATTCATATCTTTCCCAAGGGTTGTAAGTGAATGTAATGGTTTCGAACTCGACTCTACCGATTCATCAATCCGAGCCGCTATCCATTATTACTCCACCTTAACTACTTAAAGAAACGTAATGGTACCTGCGCGGAGAAAATGGTTGTAGCAGTGATGTGGGTGGAAATTAGCTCAGGGGAAACAAAGTCAAAGAGAAAATAAGCAATATTTTCATTTAAAATAGGTTAATATTTTTTTAAAATAATATTTTAATTTATTTAAAAAAATAAAAAGGCAATATTTCTAATAATGAAATAATAATTTAATAAACCAGTTTATCATTTTATTTATTGCATTACAATTATGACTTATAATTAAATTACGATATATTTTCTAATGTCATACTCCTCAGGGCGTAAGCAATCATAGTTCTCCACAGATTCCTTTCTTTTTATCTTCTGTGAATTGCCGTTCCTTCTAGGGGGAAAATAGTAGAAGTAGAATGGTTTTGCGTCGCTTTTTCAGCGTAGCAAACCAGAACAACAAATCGAACCCGGTTCGCTGATTTCCTATTCAGTGCTGATAACCGTTAAACTAGCGATACCTTCTTAGTCGATACGTCATATTTTAATTTATTTCGTATATTAAAAGTATTAACCGATTTTAAATTCAAATATTAGTGATTTTCTCTTTTATTTTTCCTTTCTCACAAACTACAGAAGTCCGACTTTTTTCCCCAACCCCAAATGCATTTCACTTCACTTCGGAAAAGACTGAATCCTTCTCTTTTCCCACCGAGCTATGGGACAGTGTAGAACGATCCCTCTGGCTTTGGGTGGCAGCCAATCTAGGGAGAGTACAATTCTGAATTCAATATCGAAGAGACGGTAACGGGAAACCACTCCACTATATTTCCAAAGAAATCCTGGCAATTCACAGTTAATAAAGAAACAGAATCGGTAGAGAGCCATGATCACCTTACAATACATCTTCAAGGGACTTTGCATAATAATGATAATAAAGTACTTCATGTCTTTTTTCTACGGAAAGGACTACAGGTGCGGTAATATAGTTGGCTGACCAGTTGCAAAAATTAAATTTCTAATTCCTAAAAATATTTGAAAAACTAGTACACACAATAGGTTCACCTATCGTCCGGTTCACATTCCTCCCCGTTCTTTTAAACGGGAGTAGAGGTTTATCCATTGTTTCCTATTTAGGATTGGGTTTCCGGTTCCTTCTAATGTTAATTTCAACTCTATACCTCTAACGTCTCCGTTTGAACTCTGAAATTTTATTTATTAATTATTTTCTCTCCTCAATAATAGATAGGTCCACCTATAGCCCGGTTCACACTCCTCCGCGGTTTTTGAACAGGAGTAGAGGTTTATATACCTTGTTCTCTGTTTAGGATCTGGTTTCCGGTTCCCCCTGAAATCTTTTCATTCTTTTTTACTCCCTGTATCCACCCCTTGCGTCTTAGTGACATTTTTGCCTTGCTTGGGGTGAATTGATTTTTAAAAAAATAGTTTTATTACACATTTTCTTTATTTACATTTGGTCTTTTGCCCTCATCTTTGTCCTTACTATTACAACGTTTCGGCTGTTGTGCCCTTCGGCCTTCATCATCAGTTGCTTTTTAGTAAACTTCAGCCGGGATTTTAAACTGAACCCATCTACAGACATACTCAGTGGAAACAGAGCGAGCAATAACTGAGCAGTATTAAAAGCAACATTAGACATCTCTAGCCATGGACAACGGAACGATAACCATATATCCATGTAAAAGAGTTCATTTTGAAATTACCCATATCTACATACACCTGAAGAAGACTTGGGCGCGACAACAGCCGAAACGTTATGATAACAGAAATGAAGACTCATCTCCCCAGAAATTCAGACTCTTTTTAAGGCGCTTTTTCAACCAATAACGATGACAAATTGATATAATTAATAAATAAAATAAACAAAATAAAATAAAAATGATTTCAACAGAAATTAAATTCCATTTATCAAAACGTCGCTAATTGTTTTACCATAGTCTGACACAGGGCCATAATAAATGAGCACTTCGTTACGCTGAACTTTGTAGAATACTAGCTGCTCACTGATTTACACAAGAACTGTAAAAATAAAATCAAGCGTCACCATTTTTGTTTTAACAGCAATTGAGGAAAGGCGCTTTTTATGTTATGTCACTTGCATGTTTCAGTAATTCTGAACACTATTCAAATTACTATAGTGTCCGTGAAAGTGTGTTTTGTTTTTACTTTTAAAAAAATACTACCTTGTTTAATGAGGCCAATTGTTAAATAAATTCAATTTATAATAAATTTGTTCGATAATCTTCCTTTTCTGAAAGACATCTTTTTTGTTTCCTTTTTTTTTCTTTGTTTCTTGTCATTCTCACTCGACAGCGATTTCTTCTTCTTTTATTATTATTATTTATTATTATTAATAATAATAATAATAAATAATAATAATGATAATAATAATAATAATAATAATAATAATAATAACAACAGCAACGCTTTCCTCTCTAATTTTTCCCCTTCTTACAATTTTCTTTCGTAAAAAGGTCTTTTATAGTTGTTTTTTTATATTCTCAATTCAACTACCACCCAAAAATAATTTCCCTTACTCTTTGCTCTGAATGCGCCTTTAAATATCGGAATTAGTCCTCAGTGCTTTACGAAAATCGCTAGAAAAAGGTTGGGTGAATCAATTCGTAGGCGTATGGTTGGGTATATAGGCGGAGATGCATCTTACTTAAAGTAAAATAAAACATCGATTGGTTCCGCCTATAGGCTGGCCCAGGGCGTACACCTGAAAATCCTGATGGGCCTCCCAACTTCGAGGAATGAACTGCAATTTTGCCGTCTACTGCATTTTACTCAAGCGATGTTGTCTGACGTCAACTAGATAAATGTCTCTTTTTGAGACATAAAAACAGTTTTTTTGTCTTCTTCATCAAATACTTCAAATCATTTTTTTATGAGTCTCTCAACTCATCTTACACTTTTTAATTCATTCCAACCTGTTAAAGAGAGAGAGGATATGCTACGTTGACTTAAATTCTTCTTTTAAAAAAAAAAACTTTGTCTTTAACTTTAGGTTAATAAATTACTTTCATTTTTTTTCAAAACCTTTTTACGGAAACCTGAAATGATTGTTTTTCTACGCAACAACCATACTTCGTTTCAATATCGCCATGATTTGTTTTTGTTTGTAATGTCGAAGATAACGTTAAAAAACAATAAACATTGTTGATTTTAATTTTAATCTAGGTAACACCACAAACAAAAAACAAAATGGATGCTTTTTTATGAAATAAAAGCAAAAAATCGCTACTCCCTGTTTTAAAATATTTGCCAAAAATCAGGGAATTGTATGATTCCAAAGAAATTTTCAGCATGTATTCATTCATTTTTAAACTGAATAGTTTTAGAAAACTTTGTAGAAATAGCGGGGGGGGGGGGTCACCCGCGCTTCGACATTTAATTTCGTATGTATTTTTTAATTTGATGTGTTCTTCAAATTCTTTTACAGTTGTATAAAGACAATTTCCTGAAGATATTAGTTCAGTAAAAAAATTATGCAATATCAAGTGTGAACATACAGACAATTCGTCCCGAATCTTATCAAAAATAAAAACTCAAAAAATTATTTTTTTTCTAACTGCTGCTGCTTGCAGCTTGCATAATTTAATAAAAGATGTTATTTTCTTTCAAATTGGAGAAAAAAATTCTACACTTAATTTTTTTCTTTTTAAAATACTTGTAATTTCTCAGATTTCGAAATCCACCTGTTGCTGTTTATAAGAAGAGTTTTTTTTTATTAAGTAAAGTCTGTAAAGACATTTTCTGAAGAATCAAAAAATGTAAAGTTTAAATACTATTTTGGAATATGGACCTTTTTTTTAAAAGAATTTCTTTTTTAATTTTAGCAACTGTTCGATTTTTTTTTTTTTTAGTATGGATGTTCAAAAAAGGAATAATTCTGAATTACCGCCTTTGATTACTTTTCCTTATCGGAAGAGTAATATGATTCAATAACTCTTAAATTCAAAATAATTTTTTTTAACATTATGTGCAATTAGATATGTTATGACATCAAACAGGTATGAAAATAATAGAAAATAGAATCAATGTATTAAAAAACTCAAAAGTATCATTTCAATCAAGCAAAATTACTTAAAAAATAAAAATATTAATTCTGATGAGTTTCATAAAATCGTATAGAATAAAAAAATTATATACTTACTAGTTATATATGGTTAAGATAATTTTTTAAAACGTAAATATCATTGTCTTGATTATTGCACTGCTAGTGTTCCGTTTTTTTTTTTTTTTTTGGTGGGGTCCGTATTTTTTAATTTTTTGCGCGCTTTTTAAGTATACATTTTTTTTACCTATGACGCCTACAGGCTACTGTGCGTAAATAAACGTTATTTTCATTAAATTTTAATTAAAAACTAAACATTACTTTTACAAAACTCAGTTAATTAATCCTTAAGTTTACGAAATGAATTCTAAACACATCTTGAGGAAAAATATGAGATTTTTAAGAGATTTTTAAATTTGCTGTTTACATTTTTCGTCAATAATGGTGATTCGATGAGTGATGAGAAATGTTTTAAACATGCCTGAGGACTTTCTTTTATATACGGAAATTAATTTTTCTTTTAATTTGGATTAGCTTCAGGTTATTATCTTTCAAATCTGAATTTAAATTCAAAGAAGGCATTTAAATTATTATTTTAAAAAATGTATTTTTCTCTTGATGATTTTTTCGGGTGTACATAATTAAATGCGCGCGCTTTAGTTTAATGTTTATTTGCATTTTCATCATTCAAAACTTGAAGTGTTTCATAAAACTCAATCAAAAATCTTTCTTGAAGCTTTTATTTTAGTTTTAATTCCAAGCTAATAGATTAAATTTAATATTTTCAATAACCAAAATATTTTGCTGTATTTCAAACCGAATTTAAATTGATTTGAATGATCTTTCTTTTTCTTTTTTTTTTTTTTGATTATCAGTAAAATCGTCCATATTGACAAATCTATCAACACAACATAATTCTCTTTATTGAAAATTCTTTCAAAAATAAAATATACTTTTCAGAAACTTCATTTTAGGGAGCTTAACTGATTTAAAGTTTAATTAATCTGAATTAAAACAAATATTACTTACTTTTAGTTTAAAATATCACAGAAAAGCATTTTTAACACGGAGGTGTTGACACATCTATCGACACCAGATGTTTGCGAAATTTACGTAAGGAGGAAATAACTGTAATAAGACGAGGATTATATAACGTAAACACCTTTTTTAGATAATTTTTAATTATCCAGTAATCTTTAAAAACATTAATATTTTAAGCATTCTAATACTGTATTGAATTTTAGGTACTTTGGTTTTATAGACTTACTTACGAAGAACAATGCTGAGAAAATGTTTGAAAATTACCAATATATTTTAATGAACTTTTCCATTTATGATTAGTAAATACAGTCTTAATTTAAAAACAATATGATTTGGCTGCTAAAATTAATACAGAATTTTAAAAGTTCATACATTATTCTAATTAAAATTTTAAAAATGGAAACAATTCATCGAAAATTTGTTTTTCCTAGGACAATATTGTCCATAATATATTGTATTCATAAAAGCAGTTAAAAGTGTTTTCTAATTAAATAATATGTTCGTTTTATTGCATCTTTTATTTTATGATTCAGAATATATTTTCAGTAACTGGGGCTCTTGTTTGGCCAAAAAGATCTAATGATTTAAATTCTCCGAGGACTTGTGCTTATAACTAATACAAACATTTAGCTCTACAAAAAAAGAATTTCTCAAAATTTCATAAAATTAAATAAGTGTGGAGTAACAAATATATATATATATATATATATATATATATATATATATATATATATATATATATATATATATATATATATAAAGATTATAATAAAAACATATTGAAATCGCTACAGAAAAGCTTTCATATTTCAGTATTTTGATTGTACTTCTTCAGGCGATGGTAAGTAACTGGTGATTAAAGCAAAATAATTTAATCACCAGTTACTTATCATTGCCTGAAGAAGTACAATCAAAGTACTGAAACATGAAAGTTTTCTGTAGCGATTTCAATTTTTTTATTATAATCTTTAAAAACGAAACATTTAAAAAATAATTCAAAGTCGCTGTGTTTTCGCCGTAAAAAAACGCTCAAATTTTTCATACAAATTTATGGCCCCGCGTTGATGCCAGAAATAAAAGATTTTTAACCAACATTTCGAAGGTTAAACAAATATTTTTTCCAAAGGAAAACCCCATGCTCTTTCCTCTTAATTACAACACAAAGATTTTGAGGATAAACCTTTGTTTTTATTAATTTGGGGGCATTTTGTTATTAATATATGCTCATCTTTTAGCGAATCTTTGGAGATACCTTACGCTAAAATTATAAAATAAAATATAAAAACGTCTAAGTCTGATTGATCAGCGCCATTTTTACTTTTTTTTTTTTTTTTTTTTTTTTTTTTTCATTTTGACATCTACACTTTTAAAACACTGAATTTGCCCCCATTTTCTTTTCTCTTTATTCATATGGAAGGTCTGGGCGGGGTTATGAAATGTGACATAAAAGAGATTCTATTAATAAAATCATCAACTGACTTTGAATTTTGGTCCAAAGTTATCGCCGTATCACATCTTTCTTTCTTTTTTTCTTACTATATATTTCGATTTTTCGTGCTTTTATCGTAATATATTTTTTTATTGTATCGTGAAAAATGAGGAAATGTAAGTATATTGAAGAATAAATACAACTTTCGAAATCTGTGGTAAAAAAAAAATCAATCAATAATCAACGACTCTTCTTTAATCAAATATTCCGCAAGATATGAAAAATAAACTGTGAGGTTTTCGTAATTTATTGAAGTTTATTATCGTTTCTTCGTTCCTCACACTTTGCTAATGAATTATTTCCAAGCCTCCCATTTGTTGGGAAACGTGTGTGTCACGGTATTTCTTAAGCTTTCATTTTGAAACTGGAAAACCCAAACAAAAGATTATTGTATTGGAGTTTATCATTTCCTGTTTGATATTGATGCCTGGTTTAAGAACGCAAATAACGATTTTTAGATTTTTTTTTCTTCATTGCAAATTATAATTTTTCTCTTTATTTAAATAATTTTAAATAATTACGTAATTTGGATTTTATAACCATCGGGATTATTCAAGTCTGCCTAAAACATATGTGCCATCTTTTTTCTGGTAATAAGCGTAGTCGACTCTCTGAAATTGACAGTTTGTGGGGGGGTTCCTTTTTTGGTGTGGGTTGCTCTAAGTAATTTTGACTTTCTGCATCTCTCTTTGTCTCTCTCCTGTCAGCCATTCACGCGAACTCTTTAAGCAAGTTACTCTGTTTTCTCCTTCTTCTCTTGCCTCAATTATGTTTTGTGAGTGTTAAATTCACCAGATTTTCTTTCCTCATTATGCGTCCCAGAAATTTAATCTCTCTTTTTCTGGTTATATTCATAAAGGTTCCTTGTTATTCTTACTTCCTCGTAGTTCATATATTCTATTCTTGGTTTTATATCTCTTCTGTTCTTTGCGTGGGATTCGGACTAAGGCAAAACACGTCATACAATGCCAACGGTCAACCACGAACTGTATGCGCATGTGTATGCGCATGCGTGTGTTCATGCTTACATGCGTGCGCATACGCTTAACACAGTTGTCGCTGTTTTAATATTTTATTTTGATTACTTAAGTATTTTATTTAGATTAATTAATTAGATTAAGTTAAGTTTAGAGAAGTTAATGATATTATTTGTCGGTAGACCCCATCCCTGTTTCTTATAGTCTTTTCTTATATGAAGAAATCGTCCAAAAGTCACTTTTTTTCGTTTCTAATGATATTTTTCGATATAGTAATGTTTTGCTTAGTTTCTGTAAGACCTCTTTGATGTATCTGAAGTTTGTATCGCGTTCTGTCAAAGAAATTGGAAACAGTATACACCCGGAGTGAGGAATCAGAGAGCCGAGTTCGAATTCCAGTCGAATCCATTGCATTCACTTACGTGCTAATACAATTGGAAAAGGTAAGTATCCTCTTCTACTCCTCCCCAGCTATGGGTAAATATCAGGACAGACCGGATTCTATAGTCTTGGATGGCAACTGGTCTACCGCACAAAGAAATGGCAACCTGCTGAGGGAAAAATCTGCCTCGTCAGTCATGTATCGAAAGATACATGATCGCCTAAACGTGTATCATGCATGGCACATAACTAATACACCCGGTGTGGCGCGACTCATAGGTGCGGCGGTAGAGGATAGCAGGTGAGGCGGAATGATTGAAAGGCAATCAAATATTTAGAGACAGTTTCAAAAAATTCATATGCCAAAAATAAATATGATTTTAAAATTTAAAATATTACTATGCATTACTTGTAATTGCATGTATGAGTTTCAGTATAAAGAGTTATAAATAATTATTGTTCGATTTTATCGTTGTGATATTTTTGCATTGTATTAAGAATATACTAATTAGGGTCCGCAAATTGGAGGAGAAAGTTATCAATGTAGCTACGAAATTAAAAAAAAACACAAAAAGAGGCTGAGATATTGTCGTAAGTACATTTGTAACCTCTTGTCGGATAACTAAGAAAGGATATGTGATGAGAAGATGGTGAGTAAGGGTCGAGTTTTCTTCCCTTCCCTGCTGACCTTAAAACTTAAAATTGATTGACTGTCTGTTTGTACTTGGTGGGTATTGTAAAAGTATGGAAGTGGCGAAGGGCAAATTTATTAAACTTTTAATAATTTGATGAAAATATAGATAGCGAAAATGATTCCCCTGAAGCCGTACAAAGATAGTTTGAGAACTCTGAACTAATCTTTTTCTTTTTTTTCTTTTTTTTTTGTTGTTCTTTTTAACGAATAACAGCAAAAACGAACTATCATCAACCACGTCTTATTTTATGAGTTAGAAGTTTGAACAAGTTCTCTTCTTTCACTTTCACTTTTCATTTCATGACTTGTTAAACTTTCTGGCAGTATTGTTTCTGAGGTTCATCTTTTCCAATTATTGTCCATTTATCTGTCTTGATCTATGTTTGTTTTTGATTTTTCAGTTTAGGAAATAATGCAACATGAAACTAATTAAAACATCGAGAATAGGTTCAATCTGAAAAAAAAACAAAAACAATTCATATGAAGAGTTCATATACAAACGAGTCAGGCGAATTGAAATTATATTTTGAGATACACAAATATACGTACAAATGCCGATTCCCTACGTACCTAAAATAACCAGTTTCAGCAAGCTACTTTAATTGAAATTCTGATTATAATTATTTAAAGAATATATGCTATATTCGGTAGCATAATACAATCAAAAGCCAAACTTTTTCTAATACTAAAACTTTTGTGACGTACAGTGGCCATTGACAATTAAGTATAACTCAATACTTCAATGCTAAAATAAAACAGTATTTAATTACAACCGCAAATAAATACTTATCAAAAACAAAGAAGTAAAAGTCAACCAAAGATAATTAACCACTTCAGTGAATACCTTGTTAGTAGCGCGGCTCGGCTAAACGTCCGATAAATCTTAAATCAAAACCCAAATCATCGACGCACTATAATTCACACTAATTCGACTGGATAGTTCTACTCAATAGTAACTCAATAATCACTCCAGTCAGTAGCCTGACACCGCTATTTATATTTCTGGAGGAAAACATATTTATAAGTCCAGTGTGTCACGCTCGAATCTCGGTGTCGGTAGTTACTCATTTTCTTCCTATATGACAAA
The DNA here is from genome assembly GCA_964036315.1 of Acanthosepion esculentum. NCBI lineage: Eukaryota > Metazoa > Mollusca > Cephalopoda > Sepiida > Sepiidae > Acanthosepion > Acanthosepion esculentum. The sequence continues at coordinate 75,529,885 of OZ038511.1, read as the reverse complement.
AAAACATACTTATTTACATTATTTATGTTTAGAATATTGTCCTTATCTTTGTTGTTTTTATCACAACGTTTCGGCCGTTGTGCTTTCCGGCTTTCCTCGGGTAGATATCGATCTGGGTACCTTACAGAGAATTCCGAACTGAACCCTTTATTAAATGTACGGGGGTAGACTGTTTTTGTTCTACTGCTCATGTCTAGGAATATCTCGTTTAGTTCTTGCTCCTCCGTTTCCACTGAGTGCAAGTACACACAGCCCGACACAGGGATTGAACTAACAACAACTGTCACCAAATTCACAAACAAACGCATTTACCTACAAGGCCATTGTCCCGTATATTATCGTTATTTTTAGACTATTTATATTCGGACTATTGTCGCTGTCTTTGTTATTCTTAATCTTATCACAACGTTTCGACCGATATGCACTCCGACCTTCCTCAGGTGGATATCGATCTGTGTAACCTAAAGAGAATTCTAGGTGATATCCTTAGACATGAGCAGCGGAAAGAGAATAGTCTACCAACGGCCGAAACGTTGTGATAAAAACAACAAAGACGAAGACAATAGTCCGTATATAAATAGTGTTTAGTTAAATAATGATCCTCATCCCCCAAAATTCAGACAAAAATTAAAACATTACGATCAGTACTTCAAGTGTAGGTCTTAATTTTTTGTTACTTTGTTTCCTTTCTTCAATAATAAAATTGTAACAAGGTAAAATAATAATTGAGAAGGGCAGTAATTTTGAGAGGATGTTGAAAATTAACGATGATGGCGGAATGGAATTTTAATATTTTCAACAGTAATACTTAACTTAGCAGTACTGACGACAGATTAGCAAAAGAATTGTAGATATTTTAATTTTTAACATTTACATATTTTATTTTTACGATATATTTTATTCTTTGCATAAAATCTGGTCATTTTAAAATATTTCGATATTAAATATTTTAGTAGCAATTTCTAAGATTGTCAATAAAAGTGTTTAACGAGATTCCTCGAGATCTAGTTTGTACCCAGCTGTCGCTATTTATTAATATTTCTTTAGTTCAGTATTGTTAATAATAATTAGGAGTAACCATGAGTTACTCCCCTTGGTATATATGTTTTACGGTCGTAAGCGGCCCCCTTCGTGCATGAAAATTTAACTTTTTTTTTGTTGTTGTTGTCTTTTCTTCCATTAAGAAATAGCTATTATATTGCAAAATCCGTAATCATTTATAAGCACAATTGGTCGACTAAATAAACTTCCATAGAACTGTTGTGAAATTTAAAACTACAATTTATTTGCATTTCTACAACAATAGTTTAAATTTAAACGAAAAGGTTTGTGGACGCTTTTTTGTTAATAATGTGTCTGTTCACGCTCATAGTAAGCATTTTTTTTAGTATTTGAAAAGTTCATAGACGTGTACACACACGCATACACACATATATATCCGATAGCGGCACTCTCAAGAACTTTCTGTCTAAGTTACTTTCTCTTTTAATAAATGTGGCATTCTTTAGTTGTGGTTGAATTTATTTCATTGTATGCCAAAGATGCATTTGATAAATTGAGTATAAGATCCTTTTTGTGTTCATAACATAAATACGTTTTTTAAATTTCTGTGAGTTTCCCCAATGTATAGTGAGGAACAGTTGCGGCGGTTTATTTTATATATACTCTGCTTCAGAATTATTATTGTAATCGGCATATTTGATTCTCTTCATATCCATGATAGTTTTGGTTTGAATGTGTAGGTGTAATTATTTTTGTGTTGTTAAGATTGGATAAAACGTTTTTGATAGTAGATCTTAAGGAGCTAGTAGGTAGTATTATGTATCTGTTTCTATCTAGTTTATTGTCATTGCTATTGTTGTTAATAATGTTATTATCTTTTGTGGTTGTATATTTTGTATTCCTTTCTCTTAGCATTGTGGATGAAATAATGCGGATATTGGAGTGTTTTAAAGGGGTTTTTCTATGTATATTCCTTCTTTGGGTAAGTATTGTGGGCTGCAGACTCTTAGTGCTCATAAACAGAATCCTATATTTATTCCAGATTTTATCCTGTTGCAGCGGTGGTGTCGCAGTTAGCTCCTCCTCATTTCCTTAATCCTTCAACAGGGGTATCTCTCTCCCACGAGTATAAATACTGGCTGACCTTTCGCCTCTTCCTCTTTTTACGGCTTACGCACACGTGCGGCCATCTTTCTCGACTCAGGCCTTCGGGCCGCGACCTCGCGCGTGAGGCGAAGTAAAAAAAACTTTCTTTTTTTTTTACTTACTCCAATATGTGACCTCTCACACATACAGCGTTTCCCATATTCTGGGAACACGCTAAAAACAATATACGCGTTCGTACGGACACTCAACACATACACACACATAACTTTCCATACAAACACTGTAACATTTCATGTCTTCGTGTATTAATGTTTGTTATTAATATATATTTGTTTGCATACATGTATATCGGTCTTGTTTGTTTCTTTATCTTCTTTGGACTCCATTATAGTCCAACATTCTTATGTAGCTGGACCGGCCAGCAGGAAAGTTTAACTTCAGAGATATATCTTCACATTTCACACCGCGCGGTCTACTACAGTGGGAATAAAAATTGATAAGGTCATTCTTTTTGGTAGATTTTCTGCAAACCGCCAACTGAAGGTTGTTATTAGTTCTATAACACATAATACTTAACAAGGGTAAAGTGTTGTTAGATTCAGATTCAAAGGTAAATCTATTGTGGGTTCGATGTTGTTAAGTGTAAATTTCATTACTCACAGTTTACAAGAGAAACGGAAGTATCAGTGAATTGATTTAGACAAACTACCATGTAATTTAAATTGTTGGTGAAGCTTTTGATCTCTAGCCGTTTTATTTCCTATTTAAATGAAGAGAACTGTTTGGTTGTAAATGTGCGTAGAAAAACTACGAACTGTTTCAAAGTTTTATATCTGTTTACAGGAGACTCCAACTCGAATTTTTTCAAAGTTACTCAAACCAACAACGATTGGTTGAAATTACCGTCAAACATGGATAAACGTGTGCGTAATAAAACGGAGTGTCAAAAGGATAGGTTTCCCATAATACCGATATCTTAACTGCCTTCACTCATCGGCAATTTATTGTTTTTAAAAGCGATGGCTATAATTGTAATAAAACCTTATAGTGGGTATTTGTGGGGTTCGATTTGGGCCTTGTTAGTATGAGTAAATAAAACACGATAAACCGGAGTATAAAAATAATAATTTATATAGATATTAAGTAGTTTCGTTAGGTACAAAAACAGGAGTATTGTTCATAGATGGCACAAGGTTGGTATTTTTAACCATCTGAGCCCTGTGTTCGTGAACAATTTTAACCCTTCTGCCAATAATTGGTATGTAATGTTTCACGGCAGATATAAAAATAGTTACAAGTTCAACCGGTGGCTGGGCATTACGTCATTTTTCTCTGCCACCGGTAAAGTGGTGGTCAGGACTCAAAGAGTTAAGTAAGATTAAATAAATTATTGAAGAAATTCAACGAATACAAGAGTTTGAAAAAGTAACTAAGTGTTTTTGAGAGATGCTAGTTTGAGAGATGTCCTGTGAATAAGCAAAAGGCAGTAGAATGTATGAGAGAAGTAAAGTGGGGGTGAAAATGACGAGGAAAGTATGAGGAGTGGTAGTGGTTGTTGAAGCTGAGAAGCCTTTGATATATCCGCTCACAGTTATAAGTGCTTGTCTATCAGTGTCTTCTCTGTGTGTCTCCTGTTGGAATCTCTTTCCTATTTACCAACCTCCGCACAAAGCAAGATGTGGCACAAGATCAGTTTTTAATGTGGAGCGTTCCGAACCCGTAAATATTGCCCGTATACACGGGGTCGGGTTTGTCTACCTCCGCAAACGAGACTCTGCCCTTTGGCATAGCTTCGTCTGGGTTCCTCTCCGCCAAGAGTTCGACAAGAGAGGAAGAGGAAGAGAATGCTTCCTTCTTTTTTCTTTTAGTCAGGGGTCTATTTATATTGTCAGCGAAGTTGAAAGAGGCTCCGATTAAGTTGTTGATTATTTCAGGCGCTCTCATTTCTTATTGGTCAATATATATTTATTCTGGATTGTATTTAATCAACTTCAACCGGAAGGTATGCGTGGAGCCTATTGCACAAAGCCCGAAATATGTCATTATGTTTTAAACCATGAAAGAGGTAGCTTCCTGTTTCTGCTCTTAATGTCACTGCAACCTAAACACACGATGAAAGTGAATTCATACATTCTGTTGTTCTTGAGAATTTACAATAAAAATATTATTTATTTATTATATTGTTTATTTGAATGGTTGACAATGTTAAGTTATTTTGAATACTATGTAACTAGTGATCCAACCCAAATGACTAGACTCACTTTATAGTTCCCCACTTGAAGGTTAACCAATCAGGAGACGTGAAATATTCAATCCGTCGTGTATAAAGGCGGCCATTTTGATTACTCTCTCCGAATATCCAGTACCAACCTGTCAGGCCAAAGAACAGAAGGAAGAACTACGCTCTGCTACTTCATCGGGATATCCCCTGCTAACCTGAACTACGCTTCCCTACTGTCTTCGAAATATTCACTGCCAACCTCTGGATTCTATACTCAAAGACTACCGTCATCATGAACAACAGACAAAACACCGGCCAATTGACAATTGATTCGAACTTTATAAAATGGCAAATAATATGGTTTTCCTAATAATTGGTTCACATATTTTAATAATTTAGTAATTTTTTTTTTTTTTACAAATATATGAATAAGAATTGTTTCTTTTATAAATTGGTAAATGATAAATATTACACTGCATTGTTCCGGATGTGTCAGTTATCTTGCTTAAACTCATTTCTTCAAGTTCTTTTGTTCACCACTCAAGGACACATGGCCCAGTGGATAAAAGCGTTAGTGGATCCAGCGACTTGACCCAAAGAGTTGTGAGTTCAATACTCGGTTACTGCAGTAGTGAACAAGAACTTGAAGACATAAGAACTAGAACAATCTACTCCGGTGGACGAAATAAAGGGTTCAGTTCGAAATTCCAATCATCTGAAGAAGTCCGGAGAATACAACGGCCGAAACGTCGTGAATATAGCAATAAAGATGAGGACAACAGTCCGAACAATGTAAATAATTACAATATCTCATCTCAGAAATATAGACAGACGATTGATATGATCAGCATTAATAAAAGATTGAAATTTTGTATTTTAATCCTTTTTTCCCTAAAAGCTTAATCTGATGACGAAGATTAAGCCATTTCATTGTTTCGATTGTGAAACTACTTAATTTGATCCCAAGATCAGATAAAATTGATGTTGTCTAGCAAATGACTTCGAATAACCTTGAAACAGTCCAAACAACTGACAAGATAGACTCAACATTCAGGGCCGGTACGTGATACCCCCAACACCACCCCGCAGACTAGGCGGAACAAACCTAATTGGGTGCCCCGGGCAGGACTTTGTCACCATCGCTATCGTATCAACATTTGTTTTTTTTTTCTACTTACACATACGTTACAAATTAAACTAAGCACAATTGACTATTAAAAGGTGAAAAATGTTCTCGGATTTTGATGTAATTCTGAGCACTTTTTTGTACGTGAATTCGTTTTGCTCTCGATATACATATATATTTTTCCATGGTGTTGAAAGTGTTAAATTTATTCCATTTTTTAAAAACAATTAGCGCAAACCATTGTCGATTTATTTATGATGGAATGATCAATTTATGACAGGTCTCTAATTTGAATTTAGATACATTGTATTTATTTTCAGTTTTTCTACTTGAATTGTTCACCTATATTGCATATGGTTGATTATTTGTACATAAGTAGGTTACAATGAAATTTGTATGTTATATGAATACTACCTTATGAAAGTTGTGATGTAGTAGAGTAGCCGGGTGGGGGCGGATAGATTCGGAGGAGGTACGAGACCTTTGCACCGGCCCTGCTCACATAAACTAGAAAATATTACTATTCTTGTTCTTTTATGCGCCGCTTCAGGTCGTGGGTGATCATATCTCTTCACAACTTCCTATCATTTGTGGTTCTAAGAAATATCTTTTTATTGTCCCCGCCGCTCCCTGTTCTCCCATTCATTTACATGAGCTAGTTATATAGTTTGTACGTTGTTTCTTTCTGCCTTTTTACCATCAATATATCTCGTGAGTGTCAAATTATCCAAGAATCTGGCATGTTATTGGTCCTGACGTGGCATCACGGCTTCAGTCCCTTTCCCATGACCGTAACGTAACTTTCCTGTGCCTTTTCTATAAATACTTTCATGGTAATTGTTCTGATGAACTTTCCCCTGTGGTATCTAGACTTTATGGATTTAAGCGAAGTACTAGATTGGCGGCAAAGCCTCATCATTTTACTGTTGAAATGGCTAGATGTAACCGTAAGTTCTACGCTAACAGTTTCTTCTCTCGCATTTATCGCTTGTGGAACGCTCTTCCAGCTTCTTGCTTCTCAGTCAAGTTTGATCTTCAAAAATTGAAATGCAATGTCAATCTTTACTGTTTTCTTAATTCTTGTTCTTTTATATTTTCCCCTCTCCTTAATAGTAGTTTTTCTCATATTCTCTAACACTCAGTAACCCCCTTGCGTCCCAGTGGCTTTATTGCCTTGTTTGGTGTGAAATGATTTTAAAAAAAACCTTCCTCATTATGTGTCCAAACATTTCAACTGTTTCTTTCTTATTCTAAAGCATAAGTGTCCTTTTTGTTACTATTTTATGTAAAACCTCCTCAGGCATCTTTCGCTATCCAAATACGACTTCGGATTTCGGTATCATTTGCCGTTGTCTGTTAATATCTCCCAGAAACACAGCTTTTATTAAGGGTGACTGGTTCAGTTTTTGCTTTCATATATGAAATGAATACTCACATTCATTTTCAAGCGACTTCTTTCAAAATAGTGAGTAAGTATGAATATTACATTACAAATTCCTTAGTGAAAATATTACAAATACATTTCTTATGCTACGCTCTTTTTCATTTCAACCTAATGAACTTCTTTTCTTTTTTTCTTTTTTTTGTCGCATGAAAATATCCAAGTTCCATTCCTTTTTATACCAAATGGTAAATGCTAATCATATAACTTTCGTTCCTGGAAATATTCCATCTGGAAATGACGATATTTTATGCGGGGATTTTTGCTGCAACTTAGCGACTGCTCGGCATCAGAAAAAGCCACTGCTATTTGGAGAACACGACCGTGGAGCTTACACTTTACAGATTTATTTAGCCCTTTTTTTTTCGTTAAAAACCAGTACATTCGGAGCCACCTTTACACCGTACGTAATCAATGATCGCTGACTAAAATCACTTGAGATGTAAGGAAAATACTTTAGAGATACATGCGCCCTCTAAATCAGGGGGTTCCCAACTATTTTTTATATCCCGCACTCCTGTTGGATTAATGATTGAACCCGTAAATTTAATTTAGAAGTTTAATTTATAATTTGTGAACTTAACAAATAAACTTTTAACTCAACACAAATGCAGCTATAAGTTAAACAAATAAGTTTTATCTGTCTATATTTCGGAGGTGAGTTTTTATTCACTTCGCCATGTGTCCTTGGCGACACATGGTCCAGTGGATTAAATCTTGGTTAAAGTAATCCAGTGACTTGACACGAAGAGTTGTGAGTTCAATACCTGGCCACAGCAGAGTTGTATTACTAAAGGGAGATATTTGAAACTTTGTTATCTGGAAGAGGCATGACACGTGGAACTAGAACAATCTATCCCGGTGGACGAAGTAAAAGGTTCCATTCGAAATTCCAATCGTCTGAAGAAGGCCGGAGCCTACAACGTGAATATGACAACAAAAATGAGGACACGAGTCCGAACAATGTAAATAGTAAAATTAACAGTAAAATAAATTACAAATGGGAACATGAAATTTAACGATTTCTTTACTCTTACTTCTCATTCATTATTTTGTCAAAACGTTGAATCTTCTTGTTGACTGCAATCTGCAGGCCCGCATGTGGATTCAGGCGACTCCTAGATTATATTTTCATTGACAAAAGAGTACTGAATCCAGAAATTAATCAAAACCATATAATATTTGTCAATGTATATTTATTTATATATTTGATGTCCCATCTGTAGTGGAAAAGGGAAATAAATTAATTTAAGTTAGTAAATTTATGGGTAATTACTTCACTTAGCCGTTTTAATAATCTAGACAAATAAAACATTTATCGGCATTTAGACAAAATTTCTTCTCGAGAAAAATGAAACGTTGAATTAATTTGTTCCTTTATTCCTACGTTTTTCAGATTGCAGCCTTATTTGTTCAAGCCTTTCACGTGAGGTAATCAAATACCGTTGTTTATTAAGTGATCTTCTTCCTTCAACTTGGGCTTAAAAATAGGTTGTGTCGCCGACGTATTTGCCGTTCAGTTACTAAACTTTTTCTTTCGAGGAATATTTCCAATTCATTATCTTAAATAAACACATAACATTTTTAACATGAAAAGATATTGAGCAAAAAGTAATTTATATAATACGAGGAGTAATCAACAAATTATAGATAGCATTGAACGTCTAATAAAATATAAAGGAAACGGAATAATTAAACGGTTCACTGGCTTCTATTTGTGTTGTGATTCTCTATCCTCGCTTTATTGAATCTCAATACATAGTTTCAAGACTTTTTGTTTCATTGCATCTTCAGTATTAAAACTTTCTAATAATTACCGGCATTTTAGAGCCTCAGTTACACTAGTTTATTATAATAAAATTATAGATAGAACTGAACGTCTCAAAATATAAAGGAAACGGGATAATTAAACGGTTCATTAGCTTCTATTTGAGTTGTGATTCTTTATTTTCGCTTTATTGAATCTCAATACATAGTTTCAAGACTTTTTATTTCATTGCATCTTCAGTATTAAAACTTTCTCCTAATTACCGGCATTTTTGACGCCTCACCTACACTAGTTTATTATAATAAAATTATAGATAGCACTGAACGTCTAAAAATATAAAGGAAACGGAATAATTAAACGGTTCATTGGCTTCTATTTGTGTTGTGATTCTTTATCTTCGCTTTATTGAATCTCAATACATAGTTTCAAGACTTTTTATTTCATTGCATCTTCAGTATTAAAACTTTCTAATAATTAGCCACATTTCTGACGCCTCAGTTACACTAGTTTATTATAATAAAATTATAGATAGCACTGAACGTCTAAAAATATAAAGGAAACGGAATAATTAAACGGTTCATCGGCTTCTATTTGAGTTGTGATTCTTTATCTTCGCTTTATTGAATCTCAATACATAGTTTCAAGACTTTTTGTTTCATTGCATCTTCAGTATTAAAACTTTCTAATAATTAGCCACATTTCTGACGCCTCAGTTACACTAGTTTATTGTAATAAAATTATAGATAGCACTGAACGTCTAAAAATATAAAGGAAACGGAATAATTAAACGGTTCATTGGATTCTATTTGAGTTGTGATTCTTTATCTTCGCTTTATTGAATCTCAATACATAGTTTCAAGACTTTTTATTTCATTGCATCTTCAGTATTAAAACTTTCTAATAATTAGCCACATTTCTGACGCCTCAGTTACACTAGTTTATTATAATAAAATTATAGATAGCACTGAACGTCTAAAAATATAAAGGAAACGGAATAATTAAACGGTTCATCGGCTTCTATTTGAGTTGTGATTCTTTATCTTCGCTTTATTGAATCTCAATACATAGTTTCAAGACTTTTTATTTCATTGCATCTTCAGTATTAAAACTTTCTAATACTTACCCGCATTTTTGACGCCTCTGTTACACTAGTTTATTATAATAAAATTATAGATAGCACTGAACGTCTAAAAATATAAAGGAAACGGAATAATTAAACGGTTACTCGGCTTCTATTTGAGTTGTGATTCTTTATCTTCGCTTTATTGAATCTCAATACATAGTTTCAAGACTTTTTATTTCATTGCATCTTCAGTATTAAAACTTTCTAATACTTACCCGCATTTTTGACGCCTCTGTTACACTAGTTTATTATAATAAAATTATAGATAGCACTGAACGTCTAAAAATATAAAGGAAACGGAATAATTAAACTGTTCATCGGCTTCTATTTGAGTTGTGATTCTTTATCTTCGCTTTATTGAATCTCAATACATAGTTTCAAGACTTTTTATTTCATTGCATCTTCAGTATTAAAACTTTCTAATACTTACCCGCATTTTTGACGCCTCTGTTACACTAGTTTATTATAATAAAATTATAGATAGCACTGAACGTCTAAAAATGTGAAGGAAACGGAATAATTAAACGGTTACTCGGCTTCTATTTGAGTTGTGATTCTTTATCTTCGCTTTATTGAATCTCAATACATAGTTTCAAGACTTTTTATTTCATTGCATCTTCAGTATTAAAACTTTCTAATACTTACCCGCATTTTTGACGCCTCTGTTACACTAGTTTATTATAATAAAATTATAGATAGCACTGAACGTCTAAAAATGTGAAGGAAACGGAATAATTAAACGGTTCATCGGCTTCTATTTGAGTTGTGATTCTTTATCTTCGCTTTATTGAATCTCAATACATAGTTTCAAGACTTTTTATTTCATTGCATCTTCAGTATTAAAACTTTCTAATAATTAGCCACATTTCTGACGCCTCTGTTACACTAGTTTATTATAATAAAATTATAGATAGCACTGAACGTCTCAAAAATATAAAGGAAACGGAATAATTAAACGGTTCATCGGCTTCTATTTGAGTTGTGATTCTTTATCTTCGCTTTATTGAATCTCAATACATAGTTTCAAGACTTTTTATTTCATTGCATCTTCAGTATTAAAACTTTCTAATACTTACCCGCATTTTTGACGCCTCACCTACACTAGTTTATTGTAATAAAATTATAGATAGCACTGAACGTCTAAAAATATAAAGGAAACGGAATAATTAAACGGTTCATCGGCTTCTATTTGAGTTGTGATTCTTTATCTTCGCTTTATTGAATCTCAATACATAGTTTCAAGACTTTTTATTTCATTGCATCTTCAGTATTAAAACTTTCTAATACTTACCCGCATTTTTGACGCCTCTGTTACACTAGTTTATTATAATAAAATTATAGATAGCACTGAACGTCTAAAAATGTGAAGGAAACGGAATAATTAAACGGTTACTCGGCTTCTATTTGAGTTGTGATTCTTTATCTTCGCTTTATTGAATCTCAATACATAGTTTCAAGACTTTTTATTTCATTGCATCTTCAGTATTAAAACTTTCTAATACTTACCCGCATTTTTGACGCCTCTGTTACACTAGTTTATTATAATAAAATTATAGATAGCACTGAACGTCTAAAAATGTGAAGGAAACGGAATAATTAAACGGTTCATCGGCTTCTATTTGAGTTGTGATTCTTTATCTTCGCTTTATTGAATCTCAATACATAGTTTCAAGACTTTTTATTTCATTGCATCTTCAGTATTAAAACTTTCTAATAATTAGCCACATTTCTGACGCCTCTGTTACACTAGTTTATTATAATAAAATTATAGATAGCACTGAACGTCTCAAAAATATAAAGGAAACGGAATAATTAAACGGTTCATCGGCTTCTATTTGAGTTGTGATTCTTTATCTTCGCTTTATTGAATCTCAATACATAGTTTCAAGACTTTTTATTTCATTTCATCTTCAGTATTAAAACTTTCTAATACTTACCGGCATTTTTGACGCCTCACCTACACTAGTTTATTGTAATAAAATTATAGATAGCACTGAACGTCTAAAAATGTGAAGGAAACGGAATAATTAAACGGTTCATCGGCTTCTATTTGAGTTGTGATTCTTTATCTTCGCTTTATTGAATCTCAATACATAGTTTCAAGACTTTTTATTTCATTGCATCTTCAGTATTAAAACTTTCTAATACTTACCCGCATTTTTGACGCCTCACCTACACTAGTTTATTGTAATAAAATTATAGATAGCACTGAACGTCTAAAAATATAAAGGAAACGGAATAATTAAACGGTTCATCGGCTTCTATTTGAGTTGTGATTCTTTATCTTCGCTTTATTGAATCTCAATACATAGTTTCAAGACTTTTTATTTCATTGCATCTTCAGTATTAAAACTTTCTAATAATTAGCCACATTTCTGACGCCTCAGTTACACTAGTTTATTATAATAAAATTATAGATAGCACTGAACGTCTAAAAATGTGAAGGAAACGGAATAATTAAACGGTTCATCGGCTTCTATTTGAGTTGTGATTCTTTATCTTCGCTTTATTGAATCTCAATACATAGTTTCAAGACTTTTTATTTCATTGCATCTTCAGTATTAAAACTTTCTAATAATTAGCCACATTTCTGACGCCTCTGTTACACTAGTTTATTATAATAAAATTATAGATAGCACTGAACGTCTAAAAATGTGAAGGAAACGGAATAATTAAACGGTTCATCGGCTTCTATTTGAGTTGTGATTCTTTATCTTCGCTTTATTGAATCTCAATACATAGTTTCAAGACTTTTTATTTCATTGCATCTTCAGTATTAAAACTTTCTAATAATTAGCCACATTTCTGACGCCTCAGTTACACTAGTTTATTATAATAAAATTATAGATAGCACTGAACGTCTAAAAATGTGAAGGAAACGGAATAATTAAACGGTTCATCGGCTTCTATTTGAGTTGTGATTCTTTATCTTCGCTTTATTGAATCTCAATACATAGTTTCAAGACTTTTTATTTCATTGCATCTTCAGTATTAAAACTTTCTAATAATTAGCCACATTTCTGACGCCTCAGTTACACTAGTTTATTATAATAAAATTATAGATAGCACTGAACGTCTAAAAATGTGAAGGAAACGGAATAATTAAACGGTTCATCGGCTTCTATTTGAGTTGTGATTCTTTATCTTCGCTTTATTGAATCTCAATACATAGTTTCAAGACTTTTTATTTCATTGCATCTTCAGTATTAAAACTTTCTAATAATTAGCCACATTTCTGACGCCTCTGTTACACTAGTTTATTATAATAAAATTATAGATAGCACTGAACGTCTAAAAATGTGAAGGAAACGGAATAATTAAACGGTTCATCGGCTTCTATTTGAGTTGTGATTCTTTATCTTCGCTTTATTGAATCTCAATACATAGTTTCAAGACTTTTTATTTCATTGCATCTTCAGTATTAAAACTTTCTAATAATTAGCCACATTTCTGACGCCTCTGTTACACTAGTTTATTATAATAAAATTATAGATAGCACTGAACGTCTAAAAATGTGAAGGAAACGGAATAATTAAACGGTTCATCGGCTTCTATTTGAGTTGTGATTCTTTATCTTCGCTTTATTGAATCTCAATACATAGTTTCAAGACTTTTTATTTCATTGCATCTTCAGTATTAAAACTTTCTAATACTTACCGGCATTTTTGACGACTCACCTACACTAGTTTATTGTAATAAAATTATAGATAGCACTGAACGTCTAAAAATATAAAGGAAACGGAATAATTAAACGGTTCATCGGCTTCTATTTGAGTTGTGATTCTTTATCTTCGCTTTATTGAATCTCAATACATAGTTTCAAGACTTTTTATTTCATTGCATCTTCAGTATTAAAACTTTCTAATAATTAGCCACATTTCTGACGCCTCAGTTACACTAGTTTATTATAATAAAATTATAGATAGCACTGAACGTCTAAAAATGTGAAGGAAACGGAATAATTAAACGGTTCATCGGCTTCTATTTGAGTTGTGATTCTTTATCTTCGCTTTATTGAATCTCAATACATAGTTTCAAGACTTTTTATTTCATTGCATCTTCAGTATTAAAACTTTCTAATACTTACCCGCATTTTTGACGCCTCACCTACACTAGTTTATTGTAATAAAATTATAGATAGCACTGAACGTCTAAAAATATAAAGGAAACGGAATAATTAAACTGTTCATCGGCTTCTATTTGAGTTGTGATTCTTTATCTTCGCTTTATTGAATCTCAATACATAGTTTCAAGACTTTTTATTTCATTGCATCTTTAGTATTAAAACTTTCTAATACTTACCCGCATTTTTGACGCCTCACCTACACTAGTTTATTGTAATAAAATTATAGATAGCACTGAACGTCTAAAAATGTGAAGGAAACGGAATAATTAAACGGTTCATCGGCTTCTATTTGAGTTGTGATTCTTTATCTTCGCTTTATTGAATCTCAATACATAGTTTCAAGACTTTTTATTTCATTGCATCTTCAGTATTAAAACTTTCTAATAATTAGCCACATTTCTGACGCCTCAGTTACACTAGCTTATTGTAATAAAATTATAGATAGCACTGAACGTCTAAAAATATAAAGGAAACGGAATAATTAAACGGTTCATCGGCTTCTATTTGAGTTGTGATTCTTTATCTTCGCTTTATTGAATCTCAATACATAGTTTCAAGACTTTTTATTTCATTGCATCTTCAGTATTAAAACTTTCTAATACTTACCCGCATTTTTGACGCCTCACCTACACTAGTTTATTGTAATAAAATTATAGATAGCACTGAACGTCTCAAAAATATAAAGGAAACGGAATAATTAAACGGTTCATCGGCTTCTATTTGAGTTGTGATTCTTTATCTTCGCTTTATTGAATCTCAATACATAGTTTCAAGACTTTTTATTTAATTGCATCTTCAGTATTAAAACTTTCTAATAATTACCGGCATTTTTGACGCCTCACCTACACTAGTTTATTACAATAAAATTATAGATAGCACTGAACGTCTAAAACATAAAGGAAACGGAATAATTAAACGGTTCATTGGCTTTTATTTGAGTTGTGATTCTTTATCTTCGCTTTATTTAATCTCAATACATAGTTTCAAGACTTTTTATTTCATTGCATCTTCAGTATTAAAACTGTCTAATAATTACCGGCATTTTTGACGCCTCACCTACACTAGTTTATTATAATAAAATTATAGATAGCACTGAACGTCTAAAAAATATAAAGGAAACGAGATAATTAAACGGTTCATTGGCTTCTATTTGAGATGTGATTCTTTATCTTGGCTTTATTGAATCTCAATACATAGTTTCAAGACTTTTTATTTCATTGCATCTTCAGTATTAAAACTTTCTAATAATTACCGGCATTTTTGACGCCTCTGTTACACTAGTTTATTATAATAAAATTATAGATAGCACTGAACGTCTAAAAATATAAAGGAAACGGAATAATTAAACGGTTCATCGGCTTCTATTTGAGTTGTGATTCTTTATCTTCGCTTTATTGAATCTCAATACATAGTTTCAAGACTTTTTATTTCATTGCATCTTCAGTATTAAAACTTTCTAATAATTAGCCACATTTCTGACGCCTCAGTTACACTAGTTTATTATAATAAAATTATAGACAGCACTGAACGTCTAAAAAATATAAAGGAAACGGAATAATTAAACCGTTTATCGGCTTCTATTTGAGTTGTGATTCTTTATCTTCGCTTTATTGAATCTCAATACATAGTTTCAAGACTTTTTATTTCATTGCATCTTCAGTATTAAAACTTTCTAATACTTACCCGCATTTTTGACGCCTCAGTTACACTAGTTTATTATAATAAAATTATAGATAGCACTGAACGTCTAAAAATGTGAAGGAAACGGAATAATTAAACGGTTCATTGGATTCTATTTGAGTTGTGATTCTTTATCTTCGCTTTATTGAATCTCAATATATAGTTTCAAGGTTTTTTATTTCATTGCATCTTCAGTATTAAAACTTTTTAATAATTACCGGCATTTTTGACGCCTCAGTTACACTAGTTTATTATAATAAAATTATAGATAGCACTGAACGTCTAAAAATATAAAGGAAAAGGAATAATTGAATAAACAGAATTAGCAATGAACATAATATTAATTGAATAATAATTGTGTAGATGAAAATGAATGCGAAAACCGTATTGAATAATAAAACAAATCAATAAAATAAAAATTTGCATTTCTCCATGTTAGCTTGCAGAAGTAGTTTGATCTGATTGGCGCTGTTTCTAAAATTATTTCGTCAGGAATAATTTAAAAAAATTATAGCCTCACGTAAATGGAGAATGTGCATTTTATTGTACGCTAAGTCACTAAAATATGAAACAGGATATTTTGCTTTGACCTTATTTATATAATTATATATACACGGTGAAAATAAATGAACGCAAGTTTTAAAACCATTACAATGCAAATAAGCAATTGTGAAAACACCAGCGTATATTATGAAATGGGGTTCATGAAATTATTGATAGAGCAATATGTGTGTGTGTGTGTGTATGTGTGTGTGTGTGTGTGTGTGTGTTTGCGAGGTATATTTTCAGTTTGACGCAAAACTTTCTGGCTGTTGCTGAAATGGGTAGCACGGAGAGTGTCAGAAGCAGGTCTCGAATGCTATTCCATATTCACTGGTGATCTGGAAGAGAGAAATGTTTAAGATAGTACATTACAGTGATTAGTTTAAAAGGTCTTTAAAAATTACAGGGTGAAAATAAATGAACGCATGTTTTAAAACTGTTATGCAAAGTAAGCAATTGTGAAAATAACCAAATATATTTTGAAATAAATGTGTAGGAAATAGGGTTTATGGAATTACAAATTTTCAGTTGTTCCTCAATTTTGTTGCATAAGCAAGGTTGCACGGTTGATCAAATTATTGACAGACTATCTATAATTTGGGTGGGTGCTCGGCTTCTAAGGAATATCTCCCACTTTAAGGAATATCATGCATTGTCATTGTGGTTTCACCTTTTCTATCAGCCGAGTAATTGTTGATTGAGCAAAAGGATCCCGTTTTAAATTGTTCCTTGTTTTATAAACTCTCATCGTTACTGCTGCACTCTCCTCATTCATGAAAGTGCAGCAGCATCTTCATTCTGTTACACGTTCTATTCGTCAGAATCCAGAGGATATATTTAGTAATAGGGTTCATTAAGCTGTTTTTCCGATGGTAGTTGCATTCATTTAATCCTGGGTTTTTTTAGGCAGCGCTCTGAAAATGGATCTGCAAAGGTCTTCCGGTATACCGCCGCTGTCTTACACTTCCTTAATGTTGTCGATACTGAAAATGAGTAAGGCTGATAAAATCTCTGCTAAGTTTTCATCTGATCCCGTTACTATGCTTATATTCAACATGGCCGCTGCTAGATGTCTTGGTGCCTCAACTGCCTTACATGAGGTGATATTACTAAAAATTCTACTTTAATAATTATTGACAGACTATCCATAACTTGGGGTGGGTGCTCAGCTTCTAAGGAATATCTCCCACTTGACAGGAATATCCTGCAGTGTCTTTGTGGTTTCAGACTTTTCTATCAGCCGAGTAATTGTTGATAGAGCAAAAGGATCCCGTTTTAAATTTTTCCTTGTTTTATAAACTCTTATGGTCCAGGTCCCTTGTACCACGGTGATGGTCCAAGGTAGAACCAATGAAGAATAACTCGAACACAGGTATGGAATAACACAGATATATTATAAATAGAATATGTACAAAAGAAGTAGAAGTGTTAGTAATAACAATCAGGTTAGGTTAGAGAGAACTATGTTGTCTCGACCAGTATCACTATTCCAATGTCTTGCAGTAATCGTCTGACGCCACTCTGTCTCTGACTGACTCTGTGACTGTCTGACACACTGACTGACTCACATGATGTTCATTAACACGCCCACGTGTGTCAAATGTGGCACAAGGCCGGTTTAATGTGGGCTTCCGAGCCCGTAGGCTCGGGCAAAAATTGCCCGTAGAACCCGTATAAACGGGATCGGGTTGGTCAACCTCCCCGAACGAGGCTCTGTCCTTCGGCGGATCCTCGTCCGGGTTCCTCCCTGCCCAGAGACAGAGAGTTCCCCTCTGCCTCAGAGGCAGAGAGTTCGACCGAATAGCCGAGACGTCCAAAAAGGACTGACTCACACGATGTTTAACAACACGCCCACGTGTGTCGAATGTGGCACAAGGCCGGTTTAATGTGGGCTTTCCGAGCCCGTAGGCTCGGGCAATAATTGCCCGTAGAACCCGTATAAACGGGATCGGGGGGGTCAACCACCACGAACGAGGCTCTGCCCTTCCGCGGGGCCTCGTCCGAGTTCCTCTCTGCCCAAAGGCAGAGAGTTCCCCTCTGCCTCAGAGGCAGAGAGTTCGACCGAATAGCTGAGACGTCCAAAAAGGACTGACTCACACGATGTTTAACAACACGCCCACGTGTGTCGAATGTGGCACAAGGCCGGTTTAATGTGGGCTTTCCGAGCCCGTAGGCTCGGGCAAAAATTGCCCGTAGAACCCGTATAAACGGGATCGGAGAGTTCGACCTGCTAGGTGAGTCGTCCAAAAAGGACTGGATCACACTGCTGCTTCCTCTTGAGGAGCAGTATTTATGAGGTACGGAATAGTCCATTCCTATTATGGGTAAGTTCCCATAACATAAACTCTCACCGTTACTGCTGCACTAATGAAGTTGTTGCACTTTCATGAATCATGGAAGACGTATCGCCTCTCTGATCCAGCTTCAAGTGCTACCTTTCGGTGTGATCCCGTCTCCGCGGTTAATCCGCCCTGGAAGTCGTATTGCTAATCTGACTCGGACCTATTTAGGGACTATCGCCTTCGTCAAGTGTTACACTTCGGCGCGACCCCGTCTCCGCAGTTGGAAGTCGTATCACTGCTCTGACTCGGCCCTATTTAGGGACTCGTCCTAACCGACCCAACGAACCTTCGTACGTCTTCGACCAACCAGCTACTGCCAATTCTCCAATCCGGCAGTCGACCAGCTACCGCCGCCGACCAACTCTACACTCGTTTCGCCGATACAACCGAATCAACTTCCCCTGAGGAAACCAGTCATACCAGACCCGACACCGATACAAACACACTTCTCCAGAGTACACCCTTGTACACTTTGGATAAATAAATTCGACGTTCATTGTTTCATAAACCTCTGCCTTTGTCCTCTCATTGTCTTGGCTGTTTTCTCACCTTTCTTCAATAAGCTTGCGGGGGCGACATCCTCATCGGCCCCGCAACAAATCTCCTATATTAAATTTGTTATAATTCGTCCATACAACAAGGTATTTAAAGCGTTTAGCATTTACTAATTTCACGTCCTGGATATTTATGATTGATTCAGAGTACGTGCCATGACTGCTTTGATCCCATTTCCGGATCATATTTTCTGTTTTGGAAAGATTTATCTTGAGTCTTATTTCTTGGAACAATTGGTAAATATGTGTGTGTGTGTGTGTGTGTGTGTGTGTGTGTGTGTGTGTGTGTGTGTGTGTGTGTAACTATTTCTGTTACATGAAAATCTCAGCAGATATCAGCTACAGTTCGAAAGGTGAGTTCATCAGACATGTCAATATGACGTTTTATCGATTTAAACTTCAGCGCAATTGCACAAATCAGCGCCAATATTCACAGCTTCGTTCAACACTACATTTAATCTAAATCTATCTACTTAAATTTGGTAGCACTTTCTAATCAAGTGCTTCAGGTACCTGCAAGTTAATTCCATCGATAGGGAGTTTCTCGCCAGTCACCCCCACTCCGGAAAAGTCCAACCTCGAGTGCCTTTTCTGACATTGCTTTATTTAAAGGGTATCGTTGGGAAGACTTGGGAATATAAATTACCTAATTCTATCCTTAAAGAAGATCCACTGTTTATTACTTAGTACAGCACCGATCACTTCGGGCTGAAATAATTCTACCAGCTGTTGCTGAAACTCACGTCTAGCAAAAATACATTAAAAATCCAGTTATCAATTAGTCTAGGTTTATTTGCTGGTCATACTCGACCTAGAACCATTTTATAACCCGAAAGTATCAGATCATCCCATAAGTTCTATTTATAAATTTTGAATAAATAAAGAAAACAAGTGACCAAATACAGATTCAATCAGATTCAATACAGATTCAAATACAGATTCAAATACAGACAGATTCAATACAGATTCAATACAGATTCAAATACAGATTCAATCAACAATGTATTTTCCCTGATTATCTATGACTTCCTTCCATCTATTAACAAGCTTACTAATTCCATTACTGTAAAATTCTTTTGGTTTTGATTCGAAGAACTCACAAATGTCAGTTTTAATCTCTTCCTGTGTTACAAAAGCTGTTTCTTCCAAATGATTCTTTAAGCTGCGAAACAAATGGTAGTCTGAAGGAGCAAGGTCGGGAGAATAAGGTGGATGAGGAATTTTCTCCCAACCAAGTTCTTCGATCTTTTGTGGCGTGATTCTTGCTGTGTGTGGTCGCGCATTGTCCTGATGAAACATCACCCGTTTTCGATTCACTAGAGCAAGTCTTTTTTCCTCAAAGCTTGGTTCAAACGCTCTAATTGCTGACAGTATATTTGAGCATTAATTGTTGCATTAGGTGGTAAGAATTCAAAGTGGATTATTCCTTGGCAATCCCACCAGATTGAAAGAAGAACCTTTTGCCCATGAAGTTCCCTTCTCGGCTGTGGCTGGGGTCCTTTCCCTTTACCAAGCCACTCTCTACGACACTTAACATTTCGATAAAAGTTCCATTTTTCGTCGCCAGTCACAAGTCTATCCACAAAAGGTGAAACAAGTTGGCGAGAATGGAGAGAAGAGCAGATGTCAACTCGGGATTTGAGGTTGTTTTCAGACAATTCATGAGGCACCCATTTTCCAAGTTTAGGAACTTTTCCAAGTTGTTGAAGATGACGATGAACAGTTGTATGGTTTGAACTGAGAACCCCTGCCAATTCCTCAACTGATAAAGTAAGATTTTCTTCAAGGGCTGCTTCAAGAAGCTTTTCATCAAACTCAACTGGACGTCCGGTTCGATCTTCAACTTCAAGGGTGAAATCTCCACCTCTGAATTTTTGCAAACCATCTTCTGCAAGTTCTTTCATTCACACATTCCTCTCCATTAACTGAGTGAATGTTTCTAGCCGCTTCGGCTGCTGAGTTTCCTTTCTTGAACTCATAAAGCATTATGTGCCTCAAATGATTCTTGGGTACTTCCATGTTAGCAGGGTTTTAATCAAACAAAATTTAATTTTATTGTTCTCTGAAATAAAATTTGATCAGTTTAAATGCATCTAAACATTAAAATAATGTTCAGCTCCATTAGACATTATAAAATACTCTTTAAATTTCGTTCATTTTAACAAAAAGTTAAAATTCGGACAGAACTTATGGGATGACCTAATACTTGCATTTATATGGTATAATCGACTTATCGTTTTAAAGCAAGGGCAGACTGTGCAGCTGCTTTACGATTCTGGAGACGTTATACTGACGTATTCTCGAGACATTTCTTGAAAGCGTAACGAAATGGATAATTACTAGAACTCACTAGGAAAGGCTTGAAATTTAAATTCCCTTTCTTGAGTTTTATTATTCCTTTCCTATCGACGTCTGCAAATATACTTTACTTCTGATGCCATTTCAAACAAATCAAATTTGTTTATTTGATAATACAATTTGAGATTTAAATTCTTATGATCTTGTCGCCTCGTGCACTGCACCCTGTGACCCAATGCATCCCACCCTACCCCCGAGAGCATTGTATTCTGTCACCCAATACATCGCACCCTCATGGTTAATACAGCACTGAAATTTAACAAGATCTTTTAGATTTTCTTAAATTTTATTATTATGGGTGGATATTTAAAAAGATCAGTGAAAGCAGAATTATTTTTTTTAAAATGGCAGCACATTAAATGACGATAACTTACTAACTCCAGTGTTCAATGAATTTAATCAACATGGCAAAGTTTACGATCATTATGTTCAGTCTGAAAACATTTAACTGAAAGCATCTCTTGCGTGTTTCTCATTGATAATTTTGTTAAGCGGTTTTTTTCTTTGATCCTTTGAACTTTTATTTTATTTTTTTAAGCAATTATATTCCTCCCACCTCCAAGCAATGCGGGAATGCCACTAGTACGCAGGGGTTGACAAGGAGTGAAAGGGAGAGAAAAGACTGAGTATAACAAGGATTAAAGAAAAGAAAAAAGATGAACGAGATCCAAGAAGACAGAAGATGGCGATTGATTTTGCATTTAAATTTTTGAAGATTGTATTTATCAGGGAAGCAAGTAAAGTTCTTGTTGTGGTAGGATCCACCTAATTTGCATAGTGGAGTACCGACGATATAAATATGGTTGGTACCGGAAGACAGGGGGCGAATACAGAGATCCAACTAGAGACTCTGCTCGACTGCGACTTAGTCAACTCATTCTCCAGGAACGGTCTTCCCAGAAATATACAAAAGACTGTATGTAAATATTGTGTACACTTTCTTGTTTCAATACATTTTATTCTAACTACATTTTGTGTTTGCATTATTATTCCATGCATTAGTCAAGTTTCAACAGTTCTACAGGCTGGAAGTACGAGAAAAGTAACTGTTGGAGTAGAAATGGTGGTTGCATTTAACTATTTTGAGAGTAAACCGGTGGGACCTAGATGCCAATCTAGTAGCACGCTTAAAGTCATGTAGTCGGTGCACTAGAGAAAAAACTTATCAGAGTAGTTGCCATGAAAATATTTCTACAAAAGACAGAGAGAAACCATGTCACATCGGTGAGAAATTGACTGAAGTTGAGATACTAAGTCAGGATCGATTACATTACAGATCCTTCTTTGGATTTTGTCAAGAACTTCGAGATGAATAGCAGGGGCACCAGACCAGCTATGTCAACATTAGTCAATGCAAGGGCAAATGGTAGATTTGTAAACGTGCAAAATGGACTCTGACGAGAAAAAAATTCTGACACGACACAGTGAGCCAACTTTCCTTGCAGTGGATATAGCTATTGATTCGATGTAGTCGCTCCACTTCAAGGTATTTTTTGTCTAGGTTTTGCCAGAAAACATCATTTCAACATGTAAAAGTATTTTTTTTTATTTTAAGCTCAAATACAGGGTACGACAGAAATACCACCCACATTTTAAAAGCTGGCAAAAAGACCAAAACAACTGCTATTAAAAAATTAGGGCAAACTTACCTTTGTGCTCGCAAAAAAACGAAGTATCAAAGGGACGTTTTCTCCATTGACACCGCTATTATTTTAACTCTAAGAAAAATATTAAACGCTATTTATTAGATTTATTTATAAGAATAATTTTATATTTACATCCTAAAAAGTTATACAATTAAAAGTTGAAACTAATGCGATACAATATTTATTATTTACCAATTTATAAAGAAATAAATATGAATTTTTTTCATAGATTTATAAACATTTACTAAAAATATCTGAACCAACTATAAGGAAATCCTTACTATTTACCATTTTATAAAGTTTGAATCAATTTACATGACAATTAGCCGATGTTTTGCCAACCATTCCAATAAACAATCTAATAAATAAATAGTGTTTAATATTTTTGTTGTAAATTTTCAAGAACAAAGGTATAAATAAGCTTTGATATTTTAAAGTTTTATTACAATTCTAAAAACTGACTTTTGATACTCCGTTTTTTAGGCTACGAAGTTCTAAGTTTACCAAATTTATTTCACTGTTGTTTGAACAAAGTTCTACAGATTTTACTCACTTGGTTTTAAAAATGACATCATCCAAATTCCATTCGTGTCATGACCAAGTAAATGATTAAAGAAATAACAAAACAAGTGTTGCAGATATATCATATATTAACAGTAAGTACAACAGAAGAGTATTACACGACTAGTGAGCG
This sequence comes from Acanthosepion esculentum, assembly GCA_964036315.1. Lineage (NCBI taxonomy): Eukaryota > Metazoa > Mollusca > Cephalopoda > Sepiida > Sepiidae > Acanthosepion > Acanthosepion esculentum. The sequence continues at coordinate 75,506,154 of OZ038511.1, read as the reverse complement.
TGTGTCGGTTAACCCAGCCTTTAATCTATTCGACTGTTCCCCCAAGACCTTCTCTCCTACTCTCCAACATAGACTCTTTAGAGGGAGGACACCACAACAATTCGCCATTCAATGTTGCAGACGATTTATGAAGTTTTCCATCACCCGGAAGTTAGAGCCCTTCGAGGTCTTCCTGGTGACTTTCTTTTAAATGCTGAACCTGTGGCCGTGAAATTTTCAGCCCATAGCAGTGTTGATCTTCTATCCAGAATGGCACCATTTCGAGGGAACATGAAATGAGCATGAACATCTCTCTGTGTTGCAATTACAGATCCACCAGTTTTAAAATTCGTTTCAAAAGCAAACGCATGGTATGCACCGGTCCAAGTCATGATGATAACTGATAGTATTTGAAAAATAAGTGGTAAGACATTAGCTAGATGAAGAAACCATTGCTACCTGCCTAAGTTTACTAGCACCAAACAGCTAACAGTTTAAAATGTGGGAAGTATTTCTGCCGCACCCTGTATTTTAATTAGTGTATTTGCCGACCTATTAGACGCGGATTTTTTCACATAAAATGCACCAAAAAATTACCCCGCGTCAAATACAGTAGTACCGGCTACGAGAGAGACATGAAGACCACGAAAAAAAGTTTGGTTCACCATGAATCAGTGCATGCATAGAACTTAGCTTTGAAACTAGGACGCCTCGAAGTAAACAAACCTGGTAGCAATAAAAATATCCCGGAAAAATTCACCAAGGTAAAAAGAAATTTATGGAATTGCACAATATTTTGCGGCTTGTTTTTTTTTTGGGGGGGGGGACCAGATTTTACAGAAATGTTTGATTTGGCAGGTATTTTGTGCGTGGTTTTGTTGATATACAGGTAGTGGAATTTGCTCTTCTGCATATATGCTAGAGGGACTTAATTTACTAACAAGTACTATATTTCGGAGGGGGGGGGGCTGCCTATTACCATACATACTAGTGTTCACTGATACCAATAGATTTCTTTGTAGCTATTATGCATTTACTGTATATGTAGATATTGCTCCCTGAAAAACAACTAAAACAATTTTCAATAAATGCACGATGAAATGTACTTAAATTCTTCGTTTCCAAAAAATGTCCGGTTAATTAAAACATACCTCACTTCTATTAAAATGTCCTGGTAATTAAAACATACCTCACTTCTATTAAAAATGTCCTGGTAATTAAAACATACCTCACTTCTATTAAAAATGTCCTGGTAATTAAAACATACCTCACTTCTATTAAAAATGTCCTGGTAATTAAAACATACCTCACTTCTATTAAAAATGTCCTGGTAATTAAAACATACCTCACTTCTATTAAAAAAAGTACTAGTAGAATAATTTGTGCTAATAATGTAAGTGTTGTTTCATGATTAGTGAAAATGTCACACAAAGGTAAGGTTGTAATTTTTTTTTTCACAACACGCGGTGGGGAAACCGTCCAAGAGGCCCCCCTCCCGGCAAATACGGTGTATAAAGGATGTTCTAATAATTTGGACCGATTTTAAGTGTGAATTAAGTTTAAGCGTCTAATGATTTTTTTTCTTTTTCTATCAGAACTAGCGGACATTTGGGCGATATTATTTTTCACACATAACTGCCATGACTTAAATAACATGATCCAATAGAGAAATAAATAAATTTTCACCAATAACACTGATTCATTTACTGCTGACTTTGATCCGTCTTAATGAAACACTCTTATATATAATCCGTCTTAATGAAACACCCTTTATTTTTTTTGTTAGATTTTTGCGATTCGATGAAGTTATTTTAATTCTTCTTTCTCTAAAAAAAAAATTATAACGCCTTTGTAGCGGACCGTGGGGTGAAGAAGTGAAGAGGTATCAGAAGGTTAAAATTTCCTGCTAGCCGGTCCAGCTACATGAGAAGGTTGGACTTTAATTAAGTACAAAGAAAACAAACAAGACCGATATATATGGGTAAACAAATATATATTAATAACAAGTTACACAAAGACATGAACAGTTACATAGTGTTTGTATGCAGAAATTATGTGTGTGTGTTGTGAGTGTTCGTGCGTACGTGTATTGTTCTTAGCGTGTTCCCAGAATTTGGGAAACGCTGTATTTGTGAGAGGTCACATATTGGTGTTAGTTGAAAAGAGACATTTACCTCACCACCGCGCGAGGCGGCGACCCAAGGACTAAGTCGATAAAGAGAGAGAGGCGAAGGGTCAGCCAGTATTTATAGCCAGGGGAGATAGACCACTGTTTAAAGATTAAGTAACTCAGGAGGAGCTAACTGCAACACCTTAACTTAGTGTTTAATTCTATTTGCTTACAAAGATTTATTTATTTTGGATTATCCTAATTATCACTTTGCACAGGATCAGAAAAATCGAATAAAAATTTTTGACTTATTTGTACGTGAATATTGAATTTATTTATTAATAAATTATAAAACAGTCAAATTATTATTCAGTTTTGTTTTACGGCATATCAACCTCAATGGGTTATTTAATGCCGACAGGATTTTTATTGCTGGTAATATTTTTTATCTCTCTATCTGTCTGTCTCAGTATATATTGGTTTGGTTTGGTTTACGGCATATCAACCTCAATGGGTTATTTAATGCCGACAAGATTTTTATTGCTGGTAATATTTTTTTTCAAAATTTGATTTGCTGGTAAAAAAATTTCAAAAAGTATTGCTGATATTAAAACCTATTTTTATACTTTCATAGTGTTTTGACCACTTTTGGGGAGTTAACTGTTTAAGCTGGGATCTTGACTGGTGCTACCACCCCGGGTTCGGGTGGACCTGGCAACACCAGCAATTAAAAGGTGATTCCACGCTCCTCAACACCTCCTGATCAGAGGCCTTGCTGTTGGATGTAGTTTATCGTCTTACCCAGGACGCGTATTATACAGTAAATATGGATTTCACTTTATATATTTCATGTGACACAGTGGGTCCCTAATATATTGTTTAAGACAGCCACGAATCAAAACGATTGTAAGTGATTTTATCTGAACCTGGTTTTATGGTGATTGTGTGAACGTTGTTTAGGTGTAGCACAAGGCCGAAAGTATTGGTCACCCAGTGAGAATCAAACTCACTACTCTGTCGTAATTGACCTAGCAAGACAAGCGTGCAAACCATTACACCACGCTAAAGTGTCCTAACTATTTGGTTCAATATATACCCCAACAATTTCTACTTAATCAGTTCTTCTTATCTACTTGGAGAAGTTATACTTATTGTGGCTTGTAGTCCTGTTACGCTTATCTAAAAAAAGGTTAGACTTAGTAAAGAAACATGAATTTTTAAAAAAAAATTGACAAATTCCATGTTGATATGACAACAGTCATGATACAAACCCAACCAATCTTTTTTTAATGAAAATTAAAACTAAACACTACTAATGCCGTAATTGTTCTAGCGAGACAAACTTACTAAGCATTACACCACGTCGAGGTGCCCGAAATGATTTTCTAAGCGTAGCTTAGATGTGGCACAAGTCTGAAAGTGTGAGGCACCCAGTAAAGATCAAACTCACCACTCAGTCGTAATTGATCTAGCAAGACAAGCTTGCTAACTATTACACCACGTCGAAGCGCTAATAAACCTGGTTTTATGACAACTAACTGTAAAATTGTTGTGGGGCTCTCCCCTTTTACACAAGATGGACTCGTCTAAAGTATACTCATACTGACAGAGTTGGAGATACGAAGAGATACGTTGAGACAAGGTTGAGATATGTCGAGTCCAGAGAGAGAGATAGAGAGAGAGAGAGAGAGAGAGAGAGAGAATTACGGCTCCACTTACAGAGACTTGTACATATACTTTCTACTAACCCGCATTCCTGGACTACTAATCTTCATTTCAAGTTTGTATTCTTACGTTCAATACACTTATTTTCCAAATTTCAATTACTGGCGTTGTTTATTTATTTGTGCAGGATTCCATCCCCGGGATCCACAACAAAAATCTAGACCACAAATAGCGAAAAAGAAATGAAGTAAATAAATGAAAACTTTCGAGATCACGTGCCACGTGACTGGAACGTTGGAAATCCCGGTCGATGGTCAGGTAGCATTCTAGAATGGGGCCAGTTAGAGAAGCTGTCCGTAGTGATGCCAGGACGAATAGAGGTTGCGATAGATGAGAGTCACGAGCCGGTCTGGCGAAATGCTGAGACAGTCGCAGTCAGATTTGGGGCGAAGGCAAGTCAGAGTGTTCTCTTTGACCAAATGGAAGAGACCTGATTTGTTAGTCTGTCGTGAAAGTGCCAACAAAGATGTGGCAAATGTCATTTACTTACCTACATGACCGTGCTAGATTCATCATGAATATAGAACACGATATTTAAAACCGTATTTGTGTAGTCTTTTCCCGCTCTGGTGATATTTCTCCTTCCGTTCCTTTGCTGAGTTCGTCATTTATATCTCTTGTATGCTGGACACAGCCAGAACATGGTAGGAGTGAAATTAAATATGCACTGATTCTGTATTAACTGACACTAACCAGGAAGTGAGCACAAAATCAAGAGACAAAAAGACTGAACGATAAAAAAATCCGTCAAATTGGAAACAATCATTGCTGCACTTTTTTTTGGAACAGCATTATCGAAAGAATGAACAAAACAAGATTAGGTCTTGCAGTCCAAAAACGCGGAGATAGCTGTTGCCACGAATCTTCCTGTGTCTATAAAAGCGTTTAGGGATACAGAAGGCGCTTATCTCCCTTTGGTGGAAGATAAGTTACGTGGTCACATGACGACCGCTTCGTGACATCACTCCATACAGTGACCCAAGGCGGCGGTCATTTTTTGAGGTTCGAGAAGAGCAACCAAACGGTAAGGTTGCTTTCCGTTTGGCCGGGGCTGATTCAAAATTTGCCTCCTCCACCAGTTTACAAGCACATAGTGCCGTTTCCCTTTGGGACATAGATGAATCCGGCCCGTTTAAACCTGGAGTCCTAAAAATGACTTCTCCAGATCAGGAATATCTTCAGATTATATGCAAGACATTTCCTTTTGTTCCTCATTATACTTTGCTTTGCTAGGGTTGACATATGTAATGTATAGTTCTCCACGTGGGACATGTATATATATATATATATATATATATATATATATATATATATATATATATATATATATATATATATATATATATATCTGTGTGTGTGAGTGTGTGTGTGTGTGTGGTTTTCTGTATGATGTAGTATATAAAAGTCTCTCTCTGAGAACAAAGCACGTTTGTCATTCTTTTTCCTTTTAGCCACTCCGTTCTGTCATGTCCGTGAGCTATGGTTTTGTTATATCACCAATATAACAATGTCCATAATGGGAGAAAAGTAAATGGGAAAATAAATCTTTCTACCAAGCCCTCACGTTACAAGCGCATCTTTAGAAATTAAGAGACAGATCTCGTGAGTATGAACTGAAGACTAGGATTCGGTGTTCAGATTCGAATTACAATGTTGTAAAGAAATAGGAAAGAAAACAAAAAAGCACATTTCCTCCTAGTAAAGCAGTATTTCTCAACATTTTTAAGCAACGGTACACCTAAGACTTTCGTCAATGTTTGGTCGAATGTACGATAAACAGATCCTCATTTCTTCTTCAGTGGAGCGTTGTCTTTCTCGCTTCTTATTTTTGATGTTATTTAATGTTAAGAAGCCTAATTCCCATAAATAAGAAGTAGCAAATTGCAATCAAACTGATAAAGCCTTTTTAGCTAGTTTGGGATATTCCTTTTGTATTAAAATCTAAAATGTATCAATGGGTGATAAGCAGACCCTCATTTCTTCTTCAGTTGAGCGTAGTCTTTCACGCTTCTTATTTTTTACGTTATTTAAGGTTGAGAAACCTAATTCACATAAATAAGAAGTAGAAAATTGCAATCAAACTGATAAAGCCTTTTTAGCTAGTTTGGGATATTCCTTTTGTATTAAAATCTAAAATCTATCAATGGGTGATAAGCAGACCATCATTTCTTCTTCAGTTGCGCGTAGTCTTTCTCGCTTCTTATTTTTGATGTTATTTGGGATTGAGAAGCCTAATTCACATAAATGAGAGGTAAAAATTACAATAAAACTGATAAAACCTTATCATCAAATATGGGATATTCCTTTAGTATTGAAATCCAAAATATATCAATGGCTACTGTCGAATGTTATATTTTGAGCCTTTAAATAATAAAAATACTTTTAAAAAATGAATATTAAAACAAAGTATTTAAAATAACATAATCGAAAAATAGTGAAAAGAATTATTTGAAAAAAGTTTAATACTTATTTATTTATTCAAACAATTATGCTGTACTATTACTACTTCTCTCTATATATATATATGTGTGTGTGTGTGTGTGTGTGCCGTGACAGTATTTCGCGGCAAACTTCAGAGGAAGCGACACGGCTGTTTAGAATCACTGCATTGAAGGATGGATCAGATAATTGAACGCAAAAGCTGAAAATATTATGCCATGTTAACGTTCCACTGGTGCTGGTCACGGTATTCTGAATACGTCTGAAAGACATTGGTCAGACCAAAGAAAATGGCCTCACGAATAAACTGCATCTCAATTGGGAAGATATCCACTCTATGAAATTTTAGATCAGCAAACAGATCAAGGGTTTCAACGCTATCACTCACACCCCTTCTATATATCTATGTCAGAATGAGTCACAATTTTGTGTGTGTCGTAAATAAGTCTGAATTGTTACAAAATATTGGGGGGGGATATTTTTCGACTCTGTGAATTCTGAACTGACAAAAGATGCAAACCTGTTTGAAACTTGTTTTCTTTCTTCAGTCAATTGAATACAATTGATTCTGACAGGCTAAACTAAAAGTGTGGATATCAAACTGGCCGCTGTATACAACCTTTATACAACCAATGGTTAAAAAACACATTGAACGACTATATATTACTTCGAACCTTGTGAGTACTGTTGCCATATATGGTCTGGTGCCCCCGCTGTTCATCTCGAGGTTCTAGACAAAATCCAGTGGCGGATAGGTCCTGACCTGGCATCTCGTCTACAGTCACTTTCTCACAGACGTGATGTGGCTTCCCTCTGTCTTTTCTACAAATATTTTCATGGCAACTGCTCTGACGAGCTACTTTCACTGATACCCCAACTGTATGAATTGAAGCATGCTACTAGGTTGGCAACTCGGTCCCACCCTTTCATTGTCGAAACAGTTAAATGTAACCGCCTCTTCTACTCCAAAAGCTTCTTCTCACGAATTTCCTGTCAGTGGAACTCCCTCCCTCCCTCCTACTTGCTTCCCAAATAGTTAGAATCTTCTAATATTCAAATACAATGTCAATCGACATCTTCTGATGCCTTGATCAAATACCCGTCCTTCTTTATATCCTTTCCTCAAGCACCCCTCTTTACTCTTGCTCTCACTCTCTGTAACCCCTTGCGTGCTAGTGGCACTCCTACCTTGCTTGGAATGAAACGCTTTAAAAAAAATTATAGCATATTATTCGAAGAGGGAATAATGACATAATCAAGATATTGACAACTCACACTATTTCAAACAAAGCATTCCTGGGTATAAAGATAAACTACATCAGGCAGCAAGACCTCTGATTGGAAGATTGGAGGTTTTGAGGAGCTTGGAACCACCTCTTAATTGCTGTTGCTCAAAAGACCACCCTGACCCGAGGTGATAGCACCTGTTAGAGCCCCAACTATGGACAAATTGTGAACTCCCAAACAAAAACAAAACACTATTACAGCATAAAAATACATTTTTATAGTAAAATTACTGGCAGCGCATTTTTATATATAAAAAAGTACCAACAATACATTTTTATAGTAAAATTACTAACAATACATTTTATCTGAAGTTGAAATCATACAATAAACGTTCAAAATATATTTAGTTGAAAATATTTAGATTTCGACATTAAATGACCCATAGAAGTGTTGATACACCGCTAAACAAAAACAGCCAACCAAACATCCAACATGAAAGAATTCTTTCATTTCATCAATCCATATAATATTCTACAATTTCTTTAAGAAATCAAACTGTATTCCAAAATATAACTTCAACAAAACTACAACATAAAACACACATATCGCCGCCACACAAATATGGATATGCAGAAAAGCTGAGTATCATCTACCATGGATTCAATTGTGAAGGCAGAATAACATATATCGTATTTTTATTCAAAGCTCCCAAGAAAATTAAATTTCGACATTATATGTCCTACAAGGAGTTGATATGCCGTTAAATAATCAAATCATTTCAAACAAAAGGTTAGGACGGAAGCCCCCATCAATACTGAAAAATAAAACAACAACAACAGCAGTTACGGGGCTTAAGAATCCTAATGTCTTGAAAATTTGTTTTAATAAAAGGATTTAAAAAATTTCAACCGAAATTAGCACTGACTGCTCGGTCAATGAATGGCAAAAGATTCAGTATAAGGAAACGGCTTATATCACAATTAGGGATTAGGAGAATATATACTACACTTTGATCCTAACATGATGGCCAAGGAGTGAATAACAACAGAACAAGAGTTGCATTGGCTGTTTGGTCAATGAATGTAAAATGTTTCCTTATAAGAAAATGGCTTATATTATTCCACCCTGGGTATGAGAATAAACTACATCCGCATCATGGGTAAGACGATAAACTACATCTGATCAGGAGGTTTTGATGAGCGTGGAACCACATCTTGATTGCTGGTGTTCCCGGATCTGCCCTGACCCGGGGTGGTGACACCTGTTGGGGTCCTAGCTGTGGACAGATGGTTAAACCCCAAACTGAGATCAGAACACTATGAAAGTGTAAAAATAGGTTTTTAATGCTAGCAATACATTTGTGTAAAAAATGATTACCAGCAGTACATTTTTGAAAAAGAAAAATATTACCATCAATACATTTTTTGAAAAAAAATTATACCAGCAATACATTTTTGAAAAAAAATATTACCAGCAATAAAAATCTTGTCGGCATTAAATAACCCATTCAGGTTGATATGCCGTAAAACAAAACAAGCCTATATATATTACCACTATCATTTAAATGAATGCAAGCATCTCAACGGCAACATGGTTCTTGATGAAAATTATGAAACCCTTCTTGCTTTGTATATAAATATGAATTCGAACAACTTGAAATTGCACTGTTTGTGTTCATGTACATGGTGGTGACCAGCTATAGAAGGTTTTTATTCTTACAGTCTAAGCGTATCGTTACTAATTTTGCCATGGGAAACCAGCTTACCGATGCAGAGCAACGTTCTTTTCCAGGATTGAAACTTGCAAAGAAGCAACTTTGCTGACAAATTGGACAGCAGACTCTGAATTGGTTTACACTTATTTTTATGTAAACACTTTTGTTTCTTTTATGAACATTTTGACTTCAAGCCAATCATTAATCAATTCCCTTCAAGGAAATCTTGCAAACATTTCTGCTGATTAATAATTGATCATTCATACGAAGCCATCTCCAATTAATTATTATTTACTAGTTTTCACGGTTTCCCTATTTGAATTTTCTGATGAACCAGAATTCTTAAGTTAATGATTGAATAAGCTCATGGCATGTTCTACGACAATAAAATATCCATAGGAATTCCCCTATCACACCATTAAATATTTGAAGTTAACAACTTTAACAAAATATTGCAATAACAATCATAAATAGGAATGCTAGTCATTATTTTAAGAAGTAAGGGGGTACAAATGAAAAGATTTAAAATTGACAATTTTTTTCATTTCACTGAAACAGGCGTTAAACTCTTCTATTTCTGCTTTCTTTCATTTTCTCACTGAAACCAAGTAGTGTCTTTTCCCCCTCTTTCCACTCGATCAAACAGAATAGGCCATTATTTATAAAACTGGCAGGGCATAAAGGTCGTGCGAACTAATGAAGAGACTGACATGCACAATTATAATGGGATGTTGCTGAACATGAAAGGTGGCTTTGGGTAAGAGTTGTTTTTCATTTTTCCATTTCACCGAAACAGTCGTTAAACAATTCTGTCTTCACTTCTTGATTTCTTTCTTTTATTTTCTCACTCAAATCTAGTGGTGTCTTTTCACCTCTTTGCACGCGACCAAAACGGAATAGTCCATTATTTATAATGTATTGGCAGGGCGTAACGGTCGTACGAACTAACGAAGGGAAAGAAAAGCAGAATTATAATAGGATACGCTCAAATATTTGTGTTGTTATATTGTTCCAAATTTATGGCGTCTAATCTTCGATTTACCATATGCTTAAATGTTTTTGTAACATTTAAATGTCTAAACATTACTTTTTTTTTCAAAGTAACAGTAAATCTTTAGGATAATTTCTTTGGCTGCTTTCATTTGTATTTCCGTAGGAGTACCAGCGGGGCTTTCCTTTCGGATTCTTCCGGAGGGATTCGCAGAGGAGAAGCGGGTATTTCTAACGGATAAGAGTTTTACAACGCACCTAAAAAAAATTTGGTGTTGATATTGTATGGAGTCACAAAATTCCGGAAACATTTTACTAAATCATTGTTTATTTGTTTGGTTAGGTATGAGAAAATGTGAGTGAAGAAGTGGGAATGAAATAAAACGCAGATTTAAGAAACGTTATTTAGGTGTAAATTAGGTGTGATATTCAGAATGCCAAACGGTCTGCAATTTGCCCATTACTGGTATATAACCACAATTCTCTCCTCAAATCACTGACCCGGAACCTTTCAACCATGTCAAATATTTTGATTTAACCACTCAGGGCATGATCCATTTAAGTGCCTCTGCTTCCTGTTGTCTATTTTACTGTCAAAGATGGCGCATTCTAATCTGTTGGGATAGTCCATACATTGTTGACACCCCAAAATTTTAAATGAACCATTCCTGTATCATGTGTTGGCGAATCGGGTCCGTCGAGGCTAAGTCTACCAATCAGGTCGGTCTGTGCATATCCCCGTCAAGGCGCGAACTTTGCAACAGGAAGGAACGCGGTTCTCTTTAGAAATTCAGCAGATGGCGCGAATCTTTGAATCGACACAAACGCACGTTTCGTCGATCAGCGAAAATATGTCTTCAAGTCAACTCGCCACAGCTACCTTTTGAAACTCAGCGAATCTGAATTCTAGAACAAGAAAAACTCTTTTTTCTATAGAAGCAAACTCATCGAAATGAACGTCTGAGATTAATATAATGCAAGAGTTGATTTTCCCATTCAACTACGAGAAAAAATATCTCACTCAACATAAAGGTACGCTACTTTGTACGACTTATTATAATTGTTCCTTTCCTGCACACACACATTACACCTTGAGGCAATCGTTAAATTGTCGTTTGGCAACAATTTAATTTTCTGTACAAACAATTAATCTCGACCGAAGAACAGTTTCAATCGACCTGATAGGAACGCATGAACTATAAACTTCCCGCTCATACATTCAACATATTTACAAATCATAATTTGTATATAGATGTGTATAATTATAATTTGAATTTGTTTCTCGTTCAAATATTGTGTTCGTCATTATTTGTTCTTTGTTTTGTATTGCATGATAAATGTTTGAACAATTTCTCCTAAATTTGTTTGTGAAAAAATAACACGCAATTTACCATGGCCTTCTGAATAAACCCCGTTTATTCATTAATTATCTAAAAATTCACCGACCTTTCCACTACACACCCATTCAGACTAATGGTCGCGTGATTTAAGTACATCTCGATTTTGTAGACATACCCGCCATGAAAATTTAGATCATCAAACTCAAACAGAACAGTTGTTTTACCCCCGATTACTCAAACCCATTCTATACATCTATATCAGAATGAGCTACATTTATCTGGGTCTCGGAAATAGGTCTGAATTGTTACAATATATCCGCACTGGCGAAATGTAACAGATTTGAAAAAGTGAATCTTATAGCCCAATATATTGATGTGCATGCGTAAATAGAAGCCTATAGGTATACTTATGACATAGAGAACACAACAAGCTCGTATTTTACAAACTTAAACTTACATGCTAACTATAGTTCGAAAGTGTAGGTTCTCTTCTTACCCCAGCCACTCGATACCAAACTGTGACGAAAGGATTGTACTGATACAGACTAAGCTAAAAATATCTTCTAAGAAACAAAAAAGAGTAAAAACAACGAGCCAGATGATGGGTACATGAACTAAGGCGTGGGTTGATACTTCCTACACTTACATAAAAAATAAATATAAAAATATGGTAGTCAGAAAGTGCAAGCCCGATAATTTTTAGAAAAAAAAAGTAATGTATCTAAAATGTTCAGACCTGTAACCCGAAAGGTGAACAGAATATTTAAACATTAGAAATTTCTTAAGAAGGTTTTAAGAAAAATACTCAGAGGTCAAACTCGAAAGGGAATAAGTGTGATTTTAGAAAAATAATGCTAAAAAAGTAGATACGTTTCTAGAAGAATAGCAAAATTTAAAACATCGAGAAAATGGGAAAAGATTTTGAATATTATCTACATTATTCGGACTATTGTCCTCATCTTTGTCGCCATATTTATTACAACGTTTCGGCCATTGTATGCTCCGGCCTTCTTCGGGTGGTTGGAATGTCGAACTGAACCCTTTATTTCTCTCACTGGAGTAGACTGTTCTAGTTCCACGTGCCATGTTTAATGGATGTCAGTTATCCATAGAGGAGAACATGACAAAAGACTGTGTGTACGTTATCCCGTGCAGCTGCGGAAAAAAATATAAAGGGGAGACAGGCCGCCCCCTTAAGGTAAGGCTTCTGTAACACGAGGGGAAGTGGAAAAATCAGGCGTGGCTGAACACATATGGAGAGAGAAGGGAGATCACCGCCTTCTGTAGGATCAAGTTGAGACAAGAAACACCATTGGAAAATTCGTAAACTTAAGGAATCAGCACATATGCTAGGCTACAAAAATCTCCCGAGCCGACCAAGCATAGAAATGAATACAATATGGGAACCAGTAATAAGGAGTGCCAGAAAAAAGCGATAATAACAAAAAAAGTTGCAATATGAGCTCTTGTAAAAAACATATAATGATAACAGCAAAAATTGCAATATGAGGACTGGTAAAAATGGTTGCTGAAGACATTAGGTTTATAATACCCAGAAATTCATACACAGATGTTCTCAAGGACACATAGCACAGTGGATAAAGGCGTTGATTAGATCCAGTGACGAGACCCAAAGAGTGTGAGTTCAATACCCGGTTAAGGCAGTGGAGAACTTTCAGAGGGAAATTAACAGGAGATAACTGATATCCATTAAACATGGCACGTGGAACTAGAACAGTCTACCCCAGTGAGTGAAATAAAGGGTTTAGTTCGATATTCCAACCACCTGAAGAAGGCCGGAGCGTACAACGTTGTAATAAATATGGTGACAAAGATGAGGAGTCCGAATAATGTAAATAATGTACATAATACCTCAGATACAGATTTTGAATATTTGCGATTTTCAGATGTGGTTGAGTTCTCAAAGTGGCAGTTTTATTACCTTTATCTTTATCTAAATTCTCAATAGAAACGTTTCTGGCATGGAATCAGTCGTCATCAGTCAGCCTAACTCACTATTTAACCATGGCACGAGAAGAATTGGATTCATGTCTTTCTCAAGAGTGGAATGATCATAACAGACATAAATTAACATATGTAAATGAATATAACAGATATAAACTCCGAAATATCCCAACGAAATGTGCATTTATAAATAAGGTAATTTAGATTTACTTTGCTGCAATGGTATCTCGTAGCTTAAAGGTAAAGCACACCATTCTCAGATTAAAAAGAGTTTCGATTCATGCAAAGAGGCGCATTTTGATTGATAAATGAAAATATGACTTTCGATATCTAGGCCGGTAGATAATGATTTGAAAGTAAAAAAAAACAGTAAAAACCATGGACGTCTATTCAAACACGTGTATTCACTAAATATAAGGTTATGTGTGCGTGCGCGATATGGGTGCGTTTACATACATATGTATGAGAATCGTTCCGAAAATAATACATGAGGGTTGCTCGAAAATAATACATCATATTTTATTATATTTCCCCATAGTTTTAGTGTTATGAAAGTAGAGTTTGAACATTTGCACCAATAGCCCATATATACATATATATGTTTACTTAGTTGTGAGTAATAGCTAAGGGACAATTTTGTAAAATGGTGTCTAACATGAATGTGCATAAGAAGCAGAGGTACTGAAATCTTCCATGCAAAAAAAAAAAAAAAAAAGGATTCATTGGCATTCATCGACGCTTACTGAACGTTTACAGAGAGCAAATGATGGATGCGAGCACAGTCAAGCTGTTGGTGGAGTATTTAACTAAAAAAGTGTTTTAGATGTTTGCAGCTCTTGTTCAGTACTGGCTAAAATACATAGCCGATCATGACTGCGAAAAAAAGTATTTTGCAGCTGAAAACTTTCTCGATATACACTACATTTAAAAGTTTGAAGCCACCCCCGGAATTAGCATGGGATAAACTTGACAAAAGAGTGAAAAAAGATCTCTTAGAATCATTGAAAAAAAGAATGAAATCAATTATCAAACTTATACTTAGAGAAAACATTTGCAACACATGCCAAAAATTTGTAATGCAGTAATCAAGGGTAAAGGAGGATATATTGACGAGAGCAAAATTTAATTATAAAATCCTTTTTTTCTTGTCATAATAAAATTTCTAATAAAATGACTCACTTTTTTTAAACCATGTACAAGGTAACCAAAATAGTTCTGTCCGTTTTTTGATTAGTCATTGAATGAAGTTGAAATATATACGAAATGCGTGTAGCAATTGTTTTCAAATTCGGACAGCCGGAAGTAGGAACATCAGACGTTATAAAAAACACGCGCACCGTGCCCGGCCATCAGTTATAAGCCGGACAGCTGTGAGAAGGATGGAAGTGTTCAGAGATCTCGTTCGGGGCTCTTTGCTTTACCACTTCAAAGTGGGCTTATCAGCAGCTGCATCAAGTCGCCACATATGTCAAGCGTTTGGGGATAGTGCTGTGGATGAACGTACTGCAAGGCGTTGGTTTCGAAAATTGAAGTTGGAAGATTTGTCTCTCCATGATGAGCATCGCAGTGGACGACCACAGGTCTTGAATGATCGAGTCCTGAAGGCGGCCATTGAAGAGGACAGTAGTCTAACGTGTGCTGAACTTGTAAGACAGTTCAACGTTTCCGATGAAACAGTTAGACTTCACCTGCACCGCCTAGGTAAGACGTACAAACTGAGCAAGTGGGTTCCGCAAACGCTGTTGGAGGTCCACAACGGACAACGAGTGGCAGCCTGTGTATCGCTGCTTTCTCTCCACCGTACCGCATCCTTATTCAATCGAGTGCTTACCAGTGATGAAAAGTGGGTTCTGTACGAAACTCCCAAGCGTTCCAGACATTGGTTGTCTTCTCAGAATGCTATCCCTCACACCGCAAGACTGCCTATGCACCCACGCAAGATTATGCTTTGTGTCTGGTGGACAGGTCGTCAAGTGGTTCATTATGAACTGCTACTAACGGGCCAAACGGTCACCTATACTCGCAGCAATTGAAACGTGTGCAACAGGCATTGCGCCAGAAGGAGCCAGCACTGGTGAATCGCAAATGTGTGCTTTTCCTCCATGACAACGCCAGGCCGCATGTCGCGCGAGTGGTCAGGGATACCATACAACAACTTGGGTGGGAGACTTTGTGCCATCCACCTTATTCACCTGAACTTGAACCATCCGATTACCACCTCTTCCACTCCCTGGATAATCATCTTCGTGGGAAATCCTTCACCAATGAAGCAGACTTGCGCAAAGCCCTCACGGACTTCTTTGCGTCAAAACCCCCGGGTTCTACTGCAAGGGCACTGAACAGCTGAAAACACGTTGGCAGAAGGTGCTGGATGCCGATGGCGATTACTTCGAAGTTACACATAGTGTGAAGCGTTTTCTTTTTTCCCTTTAAAAACGGACAGAACTTTTTTGGCTACCTTGTATAATAATTTCCTCTTATTTAAAGTACAAAACAACTAATTTTGGAGCCAATTTTAAAAAATAACCAGGGGTCGCCTTAAACTTTTGAACTATAGTGTAAGTGTGCTTCCGGGCTTTTTTTATCAGTTGTATTTTTCGATAAATATGATGCATTACTTTCGGAGTGTCCTCCGTACATTCTTTCACTGTGGACAACTTCGAAATATATTTTTTTTTTAAGCGTATCCCCCCAAGCAAGACTGGAGGCCACTATCACGCATGGGGTTACAGAAGGGATGGAGGAGTGAGCAGATAGGAGTGGTAAAGGAGAGGATGTGGAGAAAGAGAAAGACGGAGGGTCGATCAAGGCAAGGGGGTTACAGAAGATTTGGAGCGAGAGCAGATAGGAATGAAAGATGAAAGGATGTAGAGAAGGGAAGTGGATAGATCAAGGCAACTGCAGATGACGATTGACGCTACACTTAAACCGTTGGAGATTGTATTTGCCAGGGAAACAGTAATAGGGAAGGGAGTTCCATAGGCGAGATGTGCGAGACATGAAGCTATTGGAGTAGAAGAGACGTCTACATCTAACAGTTTCAACGGTGAAGGGGTGGGAACGGGATGCCAGTGTATCTAAATTTGTTGCACCTGCATGCATCTGGAGCGCTGTCATGTGTAAAGATTTACATGACGCCAGGCCGAGAGAGATGCCACCCAGCATGTCAGGAGTTAAAAACTTAAAGCGATCTCAAAGTCTTGCATCTAATGACTTTAAGTAACTTTTATCTTTTTATGTGGTGTGAAGAAATTATATGCTTTAGCGTTTTTCTATCGCGACAAGGTACTACTGATATATCAAAGAATACATTATTTTTTCTCAATACATTGTACTTTTTATAATTTCCGGCTTGTTGTAAGATGCCAATGAAAGCAAAGGGGAAAAACCAACAGTCAGCAAGACACGGTGTCTTGTAAAGCCGGTCCCGTGGATATTTTATAATGTTATTTTTGTTACCTCTCGTCTCTCTCCCCGCTCTGTCTATTACTCCTCTAGTTGCTGGGAGGGCATTCGTTTAAGTGTTTCCCCAAATCTCAACAGACTCTTTGCTTAACTTATAACAACCACTAACATATAACATGTAGTAGGAAAGTATGGACGGTGTGGTTTAGGTGAAGGTTTGGTAAGAAGCTATACTCACTTTTCCATCTTGATTTCATATTCGGGTTCACAGGTTTACAGAGCCAAACGCTGACGTCCGATCTCGACAAAAGCATGCGCTCAAAAGAGTGAGAGACTCAATTTGGAATTCTGGGATGATTAAGGCCTTACAGGTTTCTTCTTTGTTTTATGTCTTTTTTACATGATGACATTTTTTTTATCCATATTTCTGAGGTGAGGTACTGTAATTATTTACATTATTTACTTTGTTCGGACTGTTGTCCTCATCTTAATTGCCATATTCATGACGTTTCGGCTGATGTACGCTCCGGCCTTCATCAGATGATTGGAATTTCGAACTGAACCCTTCATTTCATCCACCAGCGTAGACTGTTCTAGTTCCACGTGCCATGCCTCTTCCAGATGTCTCCAATTTTTTTCAGCACTGCAGTATTGAACACGTAACTCTTTGTGTCAAGTCACTGGATCCAGCCAACGCTTTTAACCACTGGGCCATGTACCCAAGAGTGGTGAACAAAAAAACTTATTATTCCATATTACACACTGACACACACTAACAGAAAAATCCATAAGGTATAAGGATTCAGAAGGATACAAGATTTTGAGAAGGGCACAAACTAGAGAAAAAATTCAATAAAACAAGGAATTTCGGCTGTCACTAGTGGATGATGAACTAGGCTGGGTTTTTTTTTCGGGAGTAGAAACAAACGAAGAAAGAAATAGAAGCAGAAACCAAAGGAAACCAGAAAAGTGAAAATAAAGTCTGATATTTGTGGCACCGGAAGTTGAATGAAAAAAGAAAGAAAAAAAAAGAAGAAAAGAAAAGAAAAAAAGGAAGAAGGAGAAAAAAAAGAAAAGAAAAAAAGAAAAAAAAGAGAAAAAAAAGAAGAAAAAGAAAAAAAAGAAAAAAGAAGAAAAAAAAGAAAAAAGAAAAAGAAAAAAGAAGAAAAAGAAAAAAAGAAAAAAAAGAAAAAAGAAAAAGAGGAAGAGGAAAAAAGAAAAAGAAGAAAAGGAAAAAGAAGGAAGAAGGAAAAAAGAAGGAAGAAGAAAGAAGGTAATTGTTGAAATTGGCAGGAAGATGGATTGAAAAGTTTAGAAGAAAATTAAAAACGAAATGTGTTGAAAAATCATGTTTTAAAATAATTCCAAGAAGAATCGAACCCAAATTTAACTAAACTGAATTCAGTAGGACTGTGCAAAACCAAGACTACCCGTCCTTCCCAAATTTCCGCCGATGAGAAAGAGACTGTTAAGGTATCCACAAAGATGTCAGATAAAATAAAAACATATGTTGTCGATAAAGAGACCAGGGTGGTCACCGAAATAACATTTACAAACCGCTCTGAACGAAAGAAGAAACATTTGGTTTGAATCAACCACCCAGAAGAGAAATATCCCTACAGTGATAAAAACCGACTTGACGCATTCGTCATTTCTGTTACATTCGTTCAGACAAAAATCCAGACATTAGTTCATATTACTTTGAATACAAGTGATAAAGAAAAATTAATTACTATTTTGAAGTGACCAAAAAACGCTGTGTTGTCTGTTGATCGTAAAAATGCATAGACAGAGAAAAGTTAAACTTTTGTTTTTAAGGAGAGTGTAAATAATTTTCTTTCCCAATTCTTGAGTGGTCTAGCCGATCGAGAAATCACAGCATGGGACAAGCTGATAAAGAAAGATTAATGACTGAAAATCCCTTTTGCTTTCGCTACACCATCTGGAAGTTTGATTCGTCACACCAGCCTTAGAAGCGGGCTGAGGTTAGCTGTTGAGAAAGTGGGAGAGGGAAGAGATGTAAGGGAGAGATTAGCACTGCCTATATAGAGCGATTGTGCGAGGTGGGACGTGAAGGGAGTTGTAGTCGGCTTGATTCCTCTGGCCACTCTCAAAAGGGGCTGGACAACTCCAAATTTAGAAAACCACTTGAGTAAATGTATTTTTATATAGGGAATTTAGAAAAATTGATTCTTAGAGTAGAAGACAACCGAACCTAGACCCTAGTCAATCCCACTCCCGCCGGACGCAGGACTCCATAAGTCGGAGGTTTGGACAACTTAGAGAGTCCCCACACTACTGCTATTGGAATCAACATCGTTCGCTGAGACCTCCTGACCAAGACCTTGTGCCGGCCCTGAAGACCAGAACTTAGAATTTAAGTTACGACTAAAACAAGTTGCAGACTCCGAAGGTGATCCCAGTGTCATTTGATTATGGGAAGGGTTAAAACCGCTGTATACAAAAAATCATATCACTGTTACATTTTTATCCCAAGTTAATTCTAAATTCCAAAGGATTCTTTGTGTGTGTGTGTTTGTGTGTGTGTGTGTGTGTGTGTGTGTGTGTGTGTGTGTGTGTGTGTGTGTGTGTGTATGTGCGTGTGTGTATGATTCTGAGCTGTCATACCATCTTCACTTCATTTTACTTCATCGGCTATCTTCTGACTCTCTGGGATACAAAAAAACACAACGTGGTAGAGGAATGAATGAACGTGAACAAATAAATGCCAGTCAAGTGGAACCGTGCCTACCATCACGATACTAGCGACAAACGAGTTACGCGTTAACGAGTGAAGAGTCAGTTAGATGGTAACCACAGGGGTCTGAAGGAAGTTGAGGACCAACGTGGAGCATAAGGTTACAATAACGATGGCCGTTGACGAGGTTCAATCCGTGGGGTGACATTAAATGGTCACCATCGACGAGGTTCTACGAGTGGTGTTACATATTAATAATTACACTGTGTTAAAAAAAAAGAACAAATTTGTTAAAGACTGGTGAATCTGTCAACCATCTCAGTTTTGATTTTAAATAAATAATTGTATTTTTTTTAAGAATATGTATTTTGAGCCTTTTTGAAAGAAATTGTATTGTCCTTCTCAAAAGATTTTTCGATTATTTTAAAGTTTTTGTTGAATAATTTTTACATGCTTTTATGAGCCATATATAATTGTTGAACTCGTTATCTTGCCTTAATAATCAGGCGCACAAAACGAAAATTTTGTGCAAACTTATTTGTAAAGCTTGTATTCTGTTCTATTGTGTATATCATTGTAATAAAAGTTTGTTTCTTTCACATCAAAGTTTCGAGTCTTGTTTATTTACGTATGTACTTTATACAATATTCGGGATTCTTTTCTCCCACTCACACACCCAAACAATTTATTTTTAAATATCTCCGTGTTGAAATGCGTTCCTTTTACTCATTGAAATTTATTCCACTTTTCCTTTTACCCCCAACAAATGATGACAACCCGTCATTTTTTTACGTGAAATTTTGATTGCTACTGCTGTTGTGTCCATAAAAAAATTAATTATAGCATCAAAAAAATAATTATAATAAAATAATTTTAACAATTCTCATTCTAAACCTATGAGAATTGAACCCACTTTTCTTCTCTACACAAACACGTGACATTTTTACTATCGGACAAGTAATTCACACGGACAGGTCGTTAACGCGTGCGTCAACGAAAATGTCATCTCTTTCCTTTTTCAAGCCATAATAGTAACATTTATCTTTTATCACTCAAAAAATCCGAGATAAGAAAAACCCAGACACTTCCTGTATTTTTTCAACTCAATTATCTGGACACTCATTACACATATGTATAAAAAAATACATGCGAGAAAGATTGTATAAATTTGACTTATTCCTTAACTTAACATTCCGTCTGATTCAGATCCATATTTTATATCCATTTGACTCCAAACTCACAATTTTACTCAGTAATAATGTCTCTCGTTTCTCCAACACCACATAACAAGCAGATAATAAATAATACTCGTTTTGTTGCATTCACGTCTCGCTGTTTCTCATTTTTATGAGTACTTTTGTAGCGGACCGTGTGGGGTGAAGATGTGAAGAGATATCAGAAGGTTAAACTTTCCTGCTGGCGGGTCCAGCTACATGGGAATGTCGAACTTTAATTAAGTCCAAAGAAGACAAAGAAAACAAACAAGACGGATATACATGGGTAAACAAATATATATTAATAACAAAACAAGTTAAACAAAGACATGGACTGTTACATAGAGTTTGTATGGAGGAATTATGTGTGTGTTGTAGTGTTCGTTCGTACGTACGTGTATTGTTCTTAGCGTGTTCCCAGAATTTGGGAAACGCTGTATCTGTGAGAGGTCACATATTGGTGTAAGTGAAAAAAAGAGAGATTTTACCTCGCCTCCGCGCGAGGTAGCGGCCCGAGGCCTAAGTCGAAAGAGAGAGAGAGAGAGAGAGAGAGAGAGAGAGAGAGAGAGAGAGAGAGAGAAGGGTCAGCCAGTATTTATAGCCGGGGGAGAGAGAGAGACCCCTGTCGAAGGATTAAAGAAATGAGGAGGCGCTAACTGCGACAATATTATAATCAAAATATATGTGTGTACATACCAGTAAGTGCAATCGAATTCAATTTGGTTCTAGAAATTATTTTTGATAAACAACTTGATTATTTTTTTTGCAAAATAATCAGTTTGTGTAGTAATTTGACTCGAACCCGTCAAGTTCAGAATGAAATCAATTAATAAACAGTTTTTTTTTAAGCCAATAAGAAAAGCTTCTTATTCGGACTTCAAAGGATTCAGGTGACAACATCATAAGTTGCTATCTTGTTTGAAAGGAGACTCCATTCCTAGATTTATTGACCAACCAGAATGCTTCATTGTGACCTTGAAAATAAATAAACAGCTTGTTTCATCCTACTGGTCGCTATATAATGAAGGATGCTCACTAATTTAATCAGAGTCACGCACACACAACTATACAATCTATCATTTAAACACATAGGCCATCCACTTAACAAGAGAGTCAACTATTCAACATGCACATATAAACTCACAGTGCCCGTGTGACTTCCTTCAGACTGTAACTTCATTTCCACTCGGAAGTATCCATTTCACACCGTCTCCAAATACAAACTTTAACATTTTTGTATTATTTGTTAAAATGATTGCTACTTTACAGACCCAATGTTTGCGACCAACCCACAAAAGGCTGGTCAACAAACACTCGATCGCCTCCATACGGGACCTGCAAAGAGGAAGTACAGCGAAGCGGTAAAGGATAAGGGGCAAGACGTAAGTGGCACACGCCTCAGCCCTACCCTTTAAGGACAACACCCTTCGAAGATAAGTCCGAACCGACGCTCCGACCTTTGCCTGTACTTCTGACTAATTCTTCTTCAGCTGGAGTCCGGGCCTGAACCACACCCAAAGGATGCGGACGAGTCCATCAGTCCAGCCGAAGGACCCCGGAAACGCGACCCCTTCCAGGCACCTAACCGCAAGCCGGAAGACTTGTTACGGTTAATCTTGGCCCCCCGTCACCTTCCCGTACTGTTCAAGTGCCTTCTGTACCACCTTAATGTCTCTGCGGCACGACACGAAGATGAATACGCCATCGGCGTACGCAAAAACCCTAGCTCCAGCTCTACCAGGGAAAACAGCGATTCCGCGTATGGCCGGACTGCACGCCCTATCCCTCAACCGGCGAAGGAAGGGTTCCAACGCCAAAGCGACAGTGGGCACC
Organism: Acanthosepion esculentum; assembly: GCA_964036315.1. Taxonomy (NCBI): domain Eukaryota; kingdom Metazoa; phylum Mollusca; class Cephalopoda; order Sepiida; family Sepiidae; genus Acanthosepion; species Acanthosepion esculentum. The sequence goes on along the minus strand of OZ038511.1, from coordinate 75,483,515 downwards.
CCTGTCGGACCGACCGAGTCAGCGCAAAAGCGCTCGACCGCCTTCCGTTCACCTGTACCACAGCATTGGGGGAGCCATACAGGAGGCTAATCCACTTGCAGAAGTCGGGTTCGAATTCGGCGGCCTGCAGGACAGCAGCCAGGTACTGATGCTTTACCCTGTCAAATGCCTTGGACTGATCCAAATTGATCAGCGCGGCTTGCTCGTCGTCTTCTACTCCCTCTATGATCGTGCGGATCAGATGCAGTTTGCTTTGAATTGTTCGTCCCCTCACAGCACAAGTCTGCTCGGGTCCAACAAGCTCGCGACAACTGTCTGCAAACGCTCCGTCAGAATCTTTGCCAAAATCTTTAACTCTGTGTTTAGCAGAATTATGGGCCTATAATCATCTAAATCCCTCCCAACATCCTTGCCTTTTTTCAACAGCGTGATCACAGCCCTGGAAATCCGGTCTAGTTGTTGAACACCACTGTCAAAATCGGGACAAAGATGTGCGATAGCCTCAAGTACATTTCGTAGGGCAGACCATCAAGTTCCGGAGACTTGACTCTGCCGACCTTCTTCAATGCCAAGTAAACTTCGTCCTCTATGATCTCACTCTCGCAGCGAGCCGCTTCAGTCGGCGAAAGACGAGGAAAGTCAGCCAAATAGCTGCAAAAATCGTTGCCACTGAGACCAGGCTCCTTAGTAAAACGGCTCTCGAAATGCCGCCGAAACGCCTCGCACATGTCTTTGGCCGAGATGGTGAGATGAAAGAGTTGTACTCCTCTCTCAGGCCCTTGTAGTAACTAGGTCCTTTTTTGGGCCTTTCCGCCACTCATGCTGACGAAGTGCTGGCCAACGGCTGTTTTTCCTGCGGTACCTCTGTCATGGCGAGAGGCTAATCTCAAGAAAATATAGAAAACAACCGACAATAAATCACAAAAACACAAGGCACAAAAACAATTACAAATATCACACTTTCTATAAATCAACACAATGTGCAAAGAAAACTTTCTCGACTCGCGTCCAGCGGGCAGACAAAAATAAAGTGGGTTGTAACTCAATACATGTTGCCCCTTGCTAACCATTACACTGCCTCGGGTGCCCTGCTAGGATTTCACAGATATAGGTCTACAGTCAGGCGACAGGTTTTCAAACAGAAGGAGGATGTGAAATCCTCATGCTAGCTAGTCCACACAGTTTTAGAGGTAGCCAGTTACCCTTACATAAATTTTCTATTTTTTTATGTAGGCTTGAAAGTCTTGTCCAAGGATCGCTTCAGCACATAAATTATCCATTAACGATAAATTAAATTCTTTGTAAGTTTCTGTGCTCACCGTAAGATTCGCTTTTACATTTTTCATACAGTTTTTAATAACGACTCAGACGAAGCTATGCTGACGATAGGGTTAGTAGATTTAACGTCCAAACCCATAGACAGAGCTATAGCAGTGTTGATAAAACTATGACTATTTCCTGAACCTATGAGCGCGATAAAGTTTTTTTTTTTTTTTTTTTTTTAATTCACGAGGCATTTTACTATTGCTTTCGAAACTCCCTGTAGCCCATTAGTTACCGTGGCTATGGCGGTTAATGCATCAGAAAACTTATTAGCTTTCAAACAACAGACTTTAGAGAGATGACCTTCCTTCTTGCAATTTTAGCAACTCGTTCCTCGAGCCGGACACTTACTTCTAGGGTGTCTCGTCCCTCCACAGAAAAAGTACCTTTCTTTTGAAAGGAATTTGCTAGCAGCGGATGTCCGACAGTCCCCCTCCTTTTGATTTTCCTCTTGCTGAGAAGTTAAGGGGTTAGTCCGGGGTTTCGATACCGACGCCGCTTAATAACTTGTTTGGGTATTAGCCGAATAGGCTTGTAGCGGACAGTGGGGGTGAAGATGTGAAGAGATATAAGAAATGGTTAAAATTTCCTGCTAGCCGGTCCAACTTCATGAGAATGTTGGGGTATAATTAAGTCCAAAGAAGACAAAGAAAACAAACAAGACCGATATACATGTGTAAACAAATATATATTAATAACAAGTTACACAAAGATATGAACAGTTACGTAGAGTTTGTATGGAGAAATTATGTGCGTGTGTTGTAAGTGTTCATACGTTCGTGTATTGTTCTTAGCGCGTTCCCAGAATTTGGGAAACGCTGTATCTGTGAGAGGTCACATATTGGCCTAAGTGAAAAAGAGAGAGATTTTATCTCATCTCCGCGCGAGGTAGCGGCCCAAGGCCTGAATCGAGAGAGAGAGAGAGAGAGAGAGAGAGAGAGAGAGAGAGAGAGACAGACAGAGACAGAGACAGAGAGAGAGAGACAGAGAGAGAGACAGAGACAGACAGAGAGAAGGGTCAGCCAGTATTTATAGCCAGGGGAGAGAGACCCCTGTTGAATGATTAAAGAACTGAGGAGGAGCTAACTCCGACATATTTTTTTCAATTTTGCATTATAAATTACTGGGATTGATTTTGTTCTATGATTGATATTTTTATTATAAAATTATGAACATTTTCTAGTATTTGTCTTACGTATGCATTAACATAAATAAAAACTATTGAATAGATGTAGCATTTTATTTGCCTAAAACCCTTATTTGATTCCTTGGGATTAAATGGGTCCTTTTGACTGGGCCCTTTTACAAGTTTTCCCGATAGAAATTTTCAACCCAGTTCGTATACTGCCAGGGGGGCAACCTCTTCTTTGGGATGGGGCTAGGGTCATGAGGCGTTAAGGGTTAAGTACGGAAGGGGCTTGAGTAATTTCCTATGGTATTGCCATTAAAGCCACCTTGCGTCACATTCGTTTGTGACGTGGGGGCACTGAAAAATACCCCATTCAGTAATCGGCTCAATAATTATATCAGGTCATCCCATAAGTTCTGTCCGAATTTTGAATAAAGAAAACAAGTGACCAAATGTTACATTTAATTACAGATTCAATCAACAATGTATTTTCCCTGATTATCTATGACTTCCTTCCATCTATTAACAAGCTTACTAATTCCATTACTGTAAAATTCTTTTGGCTTTGATTCGAAGAACTCACAAATGTCAGTTTTAACCTCTTCCTGTGTTACAAAAGCTGTTTCTTCCAAATGATTCTGTAAGCTACGAAACAAATGGTAGTCTGAAGGAGCAAGGTCGGGAGAATAAGGTGGATGAGTAATTTTCTCCCAACCAAGTTCTTCGATCTTTTGTGACGTGATTCTTGCTGTGTGTGGTCGCGCATTGTCCTGATGAAACATCACCCGTTTTCGATTCACTAGAGCAGGTCTTTTTTTCCTCAAAGCTTGGTTCAAACGCTCTAATTGCTGACAGTATATTTCAGCATTAATTGTTGCATTAGGTGGTAAGAATTCAAAGTGGATTATTCCTTGGCAATCCCACTAGATTGAAAGAAGAACCTTTTGCCCATGAAGTTCCCTTCTCGGCTGTGGCTGGGGTCCTTCCCCTTTACCAAGCCGCTGTCTACGACGCTTAACATTTCGATAAAAGTTCCATTTTTCGTCGCCAGTCACAAGTCTATCCAAAAAAAGTGAAACAAGTTGGCGAGAATGGAGAGAAGAGCAGATGTCAACTCGGGATTTGAGGTTGTTTTCAGACAATTCATGAGGCACCCATTTTCCAAGTTTAGGAACTTTTCCAAGTTGTTGAAGATGACGATGAACAGTTGTATGGTTTGAACTGAGAACTACTGCCAATTCCTCAACTGATAAAGTAGGATTTTCTTCAAGGGCTGCTTCAAGAAGCTTTTCATCAAACTCAACTGGACGTCCGGTTCGATCTTCATCTTGAAGCGTGAAATCTCCACCTCTGAATTTTGCAAACCATCTTCTGCAAGTTCTTTCATTCACACATTCCTCTCCATAAACTGAGTGAATGTTTCTAGCCGCTTCGGCTGCTGAGTTTCCTTTCTTGAACTCATAAAGCATTATGTGCCTCAAATGATTCTTGGGTACTTCCATGTTAGCAGGGTTTTAATCAAACAAAATTTAATTTTATTGTTCTCTGAAATAAAATTTGATCAGTTTAAATGCATCTAAACATAAAAATAATGTTCAGCTGTATTAGTATGGGGTGTACCAGCTAGCCACAATTTATGGGCTATTTCGTGTTAGGAAGAATAATACACTTTAGCCTTCCAATAACCGGACACCGATACTAATATTGGCATTAATGTAGCCACTGATACACTAACACCGAATGGGGATACAGAAAGACGAAGTACGGGACCGTACCCAACAAGACATTTAATAATGCAAATAAATTATATACACATATTAAAAAGGTTTATATGTCCCAAACACAAGATTGTTCATATAGTCCAAAGGACCGAGGGTATTTAACGAGAACAGAGAAATGCCATACCAACGTTAGGGCCGTTGACTGTCCATAGATGAGTTAACAGGACTTACTTCTTTCTCCACGCTAGGCTGGGTACCAGCAGACCAATTTCCACGTGTGTGGACTCCGGTGGTCGCAAGTAAAATAGGGCAGAGCTTCCTAAAAACGGAAGTGACGAAAGGGAAGAAGGGACAGGCGAGTTCTCGTCTCTAATGGGCTGAACTTCCGTTAGCCCGACCCAAGGGAAACAACTGTAGTCTCCCTACAGCTCCATTAGACATTATAAAATACTCTTTAAATTTCGTTCATTTTAACAAAAAGTTAAAATTCGGACAGACCTTATGGGATGACCTAACAGAAAAACAATACAGCATTTACTTTAACTGACTTTTCGAATTTCCCATGATCAGTTCTTTTAAACTTTTGTTCCAATGAAAATACAATGTTGCGCCGTAAGTCAGTCTGTTCGGGCATATATGACAGCAGCTAATCAAGTTCTCACCTTTCTTCTGGCTGCAGACGAGATCTGACTGCTGAACTTATGACTCCAGTCAAATATCTATTTCATACATGGTCAGTTTTTCTACCGCTGTCTACGCGAATATACATAAATAGTTTCTCACGTATATATAAGAGTAGCTACTCTACCACATCCTAACCAATCTTTATTATACCTTATGCTGTTTCCATATCCTTACTTTATTCGTTCAACTTTAAATGACTTTGTTGTGTGGTACCAAATATATATGGGATGGCCTCAACAGGGCCTTCTATAGGTACAGCTATTCACACAAACATTAAAAACAAAATAAAGAGCGACTAGAGAGAAGGAAATGAAAGGTTTTATTTTGTTTAAAAAAAACACGCTAACAAAGTTTAGAAATATTTTACAAGCAATCTCTCAGTCTCTGAAAAAAAAATCGATTAAAAGGCTGTTGGGGATGTGCGGTTTGAACTAGGATTTTGCTTGAGTGTTAGAATTTATCAGAAGGATTTTTTATCAGGTTGCGTGATCTGTTCATGCATCCACAACAATAAATATTTTACAATATAAAACAAGACAAAAACATGTATGCAATTCAAACAAACAAATGCATTTATGTACATTTCAAAGATTATTTACAAAATGTTGCTTCAAGGTATTTTATGTCTTGTGTTGGTTAGTGGACGAAGGTTTGCTTATTTTTTGGTGTGTTGATATGTTTGCATTACAGTCCACAAGGAATTGGAATTAATGTTTAAACAACGTTTTTTATGTTCGTATCGTTTTGTACTCTTTAGAATGAAGTTAGCAAATATAGTCTACCTTTAACTGTAGATATGTGTTATGTTCGATAATAGTTTTTTACTTAAGTTATAGTGAGTGTTGAATAATCACTTTGGATAAGTAAAGTCTCGTAAGTTGAAATTCGTTGTAATCACAGAGTAATCTTCGAGTCGAGTTTGTGAGTGAGTCAGTTGTGTTCTTTTCGCGCGGGAAAATTACAATCGTAAGTTGCGTGGATTCGATCAGCGTTTCTCTGTGTTTGCTGGACTAACTCGGTCGGTTGAAAATCTTCCTTATATAAGAATTTAAGTGTGAAAATCGGCTCAAGTCGGTTTGGGCGCAATTTACTTCTCCACGTGAAGTTTCTGAATTATCACGCTGCGAGCCAATAGGATTCGCTGTTTAACACTATAGGGTTTTGATTGGTTATGTTAGTTCGCGTAGGCGTGCAAAATGGAATGTTCTTGTTGCTAGGGGGATAAGGTAAATGGACGAGTCCACAAGGCTGTCTTTACGGCATCGTTTTACAGAAGGTTTTTTTCCTAATGTTAGTGCGGCATCTAATCCTTATATAGGATTTGGGGGGGGGGGATTAGAAAAATCCTACGAAAATAATAGCTCAAACAAATGTTTGAAGTAACATCAAATAATATAACGACACACCAGAAATGACACAACCGTCATGAGCCGAGTTTAAAAACAATAAAATTGCGTCTCGATTAAGGAACGAGCCTCGCGAAACTGAGTGGCTCTTGCAGCGTGTCTCACTGGCGACGGTTCGAGGTAATGCTTTCTCCATCATTGCGGCTGGCAGAGGATAGAAAAAATTGTTTATAGTTACGTTGTTCTGGAATTGTCATCAATGGTCGACTGAACTTGCTTTGTTTCAATGACTTTTGTTTTGTTATTACTTGGTTCCAGACGCTGCAAGCTTGTTCGAAAGAACTATCCGAGAAGCACTGAGACGATCCCCTGAGTATCTCATCAATTAATTCGCGACTGGACGAAAGTGAAGAAAGATATGCTGGAAGGGCCAAATCTACCGCTGATCGAAGGCCCAGGCCTCCGAAACTCAAAGGGAGCTTTGCCTGCCTCCAGCCTGTGTCGTCGAAATTGACGTTGCAAATTAGCTCCGCGCATCTCTTAACTGTGATATCTATCTCATTCGAGAAATTTAAAAATTAACCAACAACCCATCACAGCGTCTTTATTTCTGAAAGATTGATGTGTGCTCATGTAACTTAAATTTCTTATACTCACGGCATATACGTCCAAACTCCCCTTTACAGACCTGCGAATCACTGATTGGCCGTTAAGTTTCACATAACAAGCCAAGTGCGGTGCATATAATTAGGGAAGGGGGGGTAAGTAAACTGAGTAACTTCATTTGAAAATCAAATAGAATCATTAACGTTTGAACTGTTCTAGGAAATTGTATCTTATTTATTAATGAAGACTTTGCTAATATTTTGACACATTATCTTTAATTCGGGCTCAGTTCGAACCATGTAAGTTCATATAAAACAGGTGCTAGTTTCATATTAAAAAAAGGAATGCACAGCCATTTTGTAGCACATCAACTATATTCTATCTTTTGCTCTATCTCTCCATAAAATATTTTAATGTGCGTGGATTAGCCTACCCTGTCTGTCAAGACGCCCGCTAGGTAGCGCTATTCGGGCCTATAAAAAAAGATAACAAACCCCTTCCTCTCTTTCTCCGAAATGTACGCGGTGCGGCATATATTTACCCATAATTCATTTTATCATTATTAGTATGGGGTGTACCAGCTAGCCACAATTTAAGGGCTATTTCGTGTTAGGAAGAATAATACGCTTTAGCCTTCCAATAACCGGACACCGATACTAATATTGGCATTAGTGTAGCCACTGATACACCAACACCGAATGAGGATACAGAAAGACGAAATACGGGACCGTACCCGACAAGACATTTAATAATGCAAACAAATTATATACACATATTAAAAAGGTTTACATGTCCCAAACACAAGATTGTTCATATAGTCCAAAGGACCGAGGGTGTTTAACGAGAACAGAGAAATGCCATACCAACTTTAGGGCCGTTGACTGTCCATAGATGAGTTAACAGGACTTACTTCTTTCTCCTCGATAGGCTGGGTACCAGCAGACCAATTTCCACGTGTGTGGACTCCGGTGGTCGCAAGTAAAAAAAAAGGCAGAGCTTCCTAAAAACGGAAGTGACGAAAGGGAAGAAGGGACAGGAGAGTTCTCGTCTCTAAGGGACTGAACTTCCGTTAGCCCGACCCAAGGGAAACAACTGTAGTCTCCCTACATCATAAAATTAAAATTTTTACGTTTTGGTTTATGAAACTTTACAGGTTACTTATTATATTTATTGACAATAAGTTATATTTATTATTCAAAATGGTCCTCCATTTTGTTTTTACCATAGTCGTCAATCTCTTCTTAAATGAAGTGAATGACTTCTTCACCATATCATCTCTCAAATTGTACCACAATGTCATAAGAGCTTATTTAAGGTCTGATAAACTTCAGCATGAAATATGAGCGATATGACAAAGCCCTTAAGATTAATATCAGTGTTTGGTGGAGACATAATTGACTTGTCAGAATATCTACAGACATGTCTCTTGCATTATTTCTGCGACACATTGTTGTGTGTGCGGGAGCTTCGTCCTGCGAGAAGACATAGCGACTTTCAAGTGTGACTGACAACCAGGGCAACACATCTCTCTTCAACATTTTTTTGCTAAACTCTGATATTCACTTTCAATTCTTCTTCAATAAACACCCAGGGACGATTTCAAACCATCAGAAGCAACAGCAATCTAAACCAATTGGTTACTGTCACTTGTTCTGATACCTTAAGGAATGTTTCCCGAGGTCTACCTATCGCCCGGTCAACACTCCTACTTCTCTTAAACAGGTATAGAGACTTGTTTTTCTGTTTAGGAAGGGGTTTCCGGATCTTTTCCTTTTCTCTGGCCTCTGTATTAGTGCTGTCGTGAATCCGTTGTGATATGTGCAGTCTGCGGCAACGTCTCTTCATACTGAGGGTACCGGGCTGACAGTTTTCTAGTTGCTGTTCCCGACTGGTAGTTAGGAGCCCTAACTCTTGCGTAGCGTCTTAAGCGGCTGCTCTGATCAACAGTTGCATGATATCAGGGTGCTTGTAGTGCCATGTCGCGCATGGAGGGGTGTCCCTGCACACACTTCCGGTGGGCAACTCCAAGGACACACTATATTGCAGGCAGCGCCAGATTCTTTCTGCTCATGTTACATGGCATTCAGACCAAATTCTGCAGTGTGGAATCGTTCATCGTTGAGAAGTCGCCTGATATACTAGCTCTCTGCGAGACCAATCTTAATCTGTCAATCCCCTCCTCTGACTTCTCGATCCCCGGTTACCTTCATCTCCTAAGAAAGGACTCCATTACCCACACATACATGGCAAGTGAGTTTACGCACGAGACCATCTCCAACTGGCTAGGGAACTCTCTCTCGAATCTCCAGACCATTTATACACGTGTCTCCGTCTGTCTCTCCTCAAATCTATAAACTATCTCTTCTGCCGCTATCGCTCTCCCTACTCCCAAGACTGTGATGTACTCGATTGCATTTCCGATAATATAGACAGGTTTATCTCTCTATATCCATCTGCAAGCATATTTGTGTTTGGTGACTTCAATGCCCATCATGCCAAATGGCTTAAACACTCTGTAAGTGACCTCCCTGGCATAAAAAAAAACACTTTTTTCAATCTCTCACACAAGTGGTTGACTGTCCTACGCGATTCCCCAGTAACCATGATAGTAAGGCTTCCCTTCTTGATCTCTGTTTTACCTCCATCCCCGAGTCTTGTCGTGCCATGCAGCTCTGCCCTCTTGGCAACTCTGATCACGCCGTTGTGTCTGTTATCATCTCCTTCTACTCCTCCCCCAGTAAAGAACTTCCTACCAACAGAACATCTTTCTATTATCAACGAGCAGATTGGGACTCGTTCCAAAATTTCCTTCGTGATGTCCCCTGGAATACTGACTTTAACCTCCCCGTCCACAAATGTGCGTCTGAGGTCTCATCCTGGGTAAAAACTGAAATCGAGGCTTTCATCCCTACAAGAAAATATAAAGTCGCGTTCACCTCCTTGGTTCTCAGTTGCTTGTTCAGCAGCTATTACCCACAGGAATCATTACTTCTGTCTATACCGTAGAGACATGTCTGATTACAACAGACATCTCTTTGTCACTGCCCGTAACGAGTGCAAGCATGTCCTCAAAGAAGCAAAGTTACTCTTTGCCAAAAGAATGAAACAACGTATTGCGTCTCGCAAGTTTGGCTCAAAAGATTATTGGCGGCTCTGCAAAAGCATGCTGAACAACAGCAAATTCACAATACCCCCTTTATTCAACCAATTTGAGGTCCTGACCGCCTCAACTGATAAAGCTGAATGCTTTGCTCGTAAGTTCTCATCCAATTCAACGCTAGACTCATCTACTGTACTCACACCGGACTTTCCCACTAGACGTGAGGCTTGACTGAGTGAGATTCACATAACCCCAACGATGATATTGGACATCATCTGTAAATTACACTCCCATAAGGCTAGTGGTGGGGACGGGATACCGGTCATTGTTCTGAAGAAATGTGCTCCTGAATCGGATCCGGTTCTCTTTAAACTTTACAACTACTGCCTCATCGACTCTTGCTTTCCAGCCTATTGGATGACCTCATCTGTTGTGCCTGTCTTTAAGAACTCTGGTGACTCTTCTGACCCGTCTCACTACAGTCCTATCAGTCTCCTACCATTCTTCGGTAAGGTTTTCGAGGCTTTAATCAACACCGAAGTGGGTTAAGCACCTTACTTCTCACAATCTGCTCTCCGACAAGCAATATGGTTTCCGCTTTGCCCAATCTACCGCTGTCGTGCTCACGGCCATAACTGAATTTGAATACCAAGCACTCAACAATAACGGCGAAGCTCGAGCCGTGGCTCTTGACATCTCTAAAGCGTTTGATACGGTCTATTATGCTGGCCTTCTTCGTATACTTCAGGGATACGTTATTACAGGACGATTATTTGACTTAATACAATCATTCCTGTCAAACCGTGAAATGAAGGTCGTCCTAAACGGGATCTCTTCCGGCTCCTTTATCACGAACGCTGGTGTTCCCCAAGTGTTCCCGATCTTCATCAATGTCCTTCCTGATATCATCAGTTCCCAAGTTGGCATCTACGCGGACAACACCACTATTTACTCCTACCTCAGTAGTAAACCTGGTATCGTTAACAAAACTAACCTGGATTCTGATCTCGAAAAGGACCTCCAATCTGTGATTGACTGGGGCAGGAAATGGCTTGTAAACTTTAATGCCTCCAAAACTAAACTGCTCTCCTTTAACCACCACAGAGAACCCTTTCTGCCTCCCATCAGATTAGCTGATTCCTAACTCCTTGAGAGCGCCTCGTTACGCCTGCTTGGTCTCACGCTGTTCACTGACATGAGGTGGAATAAATACATTGAATCAATAGCTTCATCTACCGCAAGGAAAGTTGGCTCTCTGTTTCTTGGCAGAAAGTTTTTCCCGTTTGAGTCCATCCTTCAAATCTATAAATCAACCATCCGTCCTTGCATGGAATATTGCTGTCATATATGATCTGGTGCTCCTGCTGTACGTCTCGAGGTCATCTACAAAATCCACAGACGAATATGTATGATGATAGGTCCTGATCTGGCATCTAGTCTACAATCGCTATCCCATAGACGTGCTGTCGCCTCCCTCTGTCTCTTCTACAAATATTTTCACGGCAACTGTTCTGACGAGCTACTTTTGCTGCTTCCCGGACTACATGAATTTAAGCGAGCTACCAGGCTGGCATCTCGGTCCCACCCTTTCACTGTCAAAACGGTTAAATGTAACCGTCTCTTCTACTCAAACAGCTTCTTCTCCCGCACTTCCCGTCTGTGAAACTCCATTCTCCTTAGTTGCTTCCCCGATGACTATAATCTTCAAATATTCAAGTGTAATGTCAATCGACATCTGACACCCTGAGCTAGCACCCCGTCCTTCTTTGTATCCTTTCCTCAAACACGCCTCTTTACTCTTGTTCTCAATCCTCTGTAACCACTTGCGTGCTAGCGGCACTCCCGCCTTACTTGGGGTTAATTTCCTTTAAAAAAAAAACGTTCTGGTCGTTCACCAACATACTGCACAGTGAAAAAGTTCTCGTCCGACCAAACGCAGACTTTATCTGCGGCACGCTGCATCTCCTCTAGCATTTTATTCCTTCTGGTAGGCCATTTTTGCTTGGAGGCACTTGACAGCGGTTGTCGTCAATGAATCTTATATGGCTTTCGTCTTAAATCCTTTTTCATAATTCTTAGTGACTTATCCGTAATATCCGGCTCTTTTGCCATCTTCCCCATGCTTGTTTCTTCACCCACTTCTTGACGGCATCAATGGCTCTGCTGGTATAAACTGATGGGTTTCTTCCTGAAATTAGATGTCATGATGTTGTTTGCTCCTCTTTAAATTTTCCCCACATATTAAAAACAGTTTTTCTGCAAACATTCAATAGTTTTAGCAACTCATAATTCTTCATACCAGCCATTTCCAATCCGGCAATTGGGTCACGTGCTGTTTGAGCCGCTATATTTACTTAAACTATAACCAATTAAACAAAAGAATGTTAGGGAGCCTTATGCAAAATTTGAAAGTACTTTTTTTTTAATAGGTATGTTTCAATTTATGCTTAAATAACGGGTAAATAAATATTTACCCGTGTAACAATATGATTTCTCGCACATTTTTAGAAGATTAACCTTTAAGTAAAATAATCACTTGCTTAGGGCATCAAGTGAAGAGGGCACCACAAAAATTATTATATGAAAATGTACACACCTAAAGAAATAAGATGAGCATGATGAACATCTGAATCTGCCAGATGTAATTATGAATGGGGAAGACGACTGATATACCGCAAATCTTTATTCAGATGCTGATTGGTTAATAAGGGAATAGGTTAAGGGAGATAATCATGATTGGATTTACTCAATACATAACATCCTTCCTTTTGAATAAGTTAGTATTACTATTTAACTTTATGGGATTTAATTTTTTGTGAACACACACAGGGGTAGACTACCCTCATGTTCATTTGGCATCATTCTGGCCGTATGCTTATGTGATTCTGTAATGTGATGGTTTGTTGATAACTCAACCAACTCTGGTTACAATTCTGCTACAATCTGGCCGTGGCTCATTTGATAGTGGTTGTTCAGCAGCGACTGATCCTTTCCGGCTGGGTTCCCAATGCATTGTGTTTTGGGTTTGGACTGATGATCAGCGTCTCTTGATGGTTGTATATTCCTTTGGCCCCGTTTATATTTATTTTTAGCTTGCATTTCCATGATGTACGTCCTTGACTGTTGTCCTTGCTTTTTCTTTGTACTACGCACTGAGACTGCATGCTAGCATATTTAACTCACAAATGTATAGGGCACCAAAATCTTTTTTAAGTGCTTAGGGCCCCTATGGGTCTTAATTCGGCCTTGAGTTTCGTAGGAACTTCGTCTCCAGTCTATCTTTAAGTAAACTTAAGTGTCAATGTTTTCAGGATTCCTTTCTCCAGTTCGTCCTTGAATTGGGAAACATGAAAATTTTAGCAATGATTTTAGATAGTCATAAAAGTAGTCCTTTGAAGATTTGACCACACATGTAGCTTTGAGGTTGTCCCAAACCTTCCGGAACACAAGTGGATGGATGGACCCCATGATTATCCATATAAGCAGAGAGAGGCATGGAGTCGAGAGAAAAACGGGATCCAGCCGTCAGAGAAACAGGTAGGTGACCAAAGGAGTTAGAACTGCTCAGCGGCCAGTGACAGAAGGACAGGCAGTGAAGAATCAGTAGGGATCGAAGCGACAGACAGTGAATGTAAGGGTCACTTTCCGTGACCGGAAGTTTAGTAAGATAGTAGCCCGCCTCTCGAAGCTAAAGGAAGAATCCCACGGTTAAGTAAGAAATCGTATTGTTGCTACTTCCCAATCAGAGAGTTTTGAAAAAATGGTTGTCTTCATTTTTCTTTTTGAAGTAATCACAGACAAGAAGACAAAACTGCCAACATAGCGAGTTAGGTGTAGATGCAAATATAATCAACTTTGGATGTCATCACAGGTGCAGTGAACGACGGACGATCGAAGAACGTCGTCACAAAACTCGTCACAATTTCGCCCCATCAATGGCGTCACATTTATATTACACTCGGTATTAGCGAAAACAACAGGACTTCTCAGGCACTGGAGCAGTATTTCCCCACCAGCCGATAGTCTTCTTGGTGTCAAATAAACTACGTGGACAAATATACTACGGCTAAATAGATAAATTATTATTATTTTTTTTTTTAGCTATCTGTAGTTATATAAATATATTTTTCTTTCTCTTCTTTTGTGAGCTATGTTGTTTTTTATATATAAACTATAAACGTTATTATTAGTGTATACACGTAAAACACGTGTACCCACTAATTATAATGTTTATATTAACAAGAAATACTATTGGATAATAAATCCTTTCATAAATATATTCGTTTCTTGAAACTGCTCATCTCAACGCCTTCTCAAACAACCACACCAGTTAGAAAGCAACACCTCCTGCTAAAAACTGGTGACCAACGTGAATTACGCATATTACAAATTGTAGCACACTTCTTTACAAATATGTCGCATATTTTAGGTTTTTACTTCTCTATCTTCCAATCTTTCGCTCATTGTCTCTTGAAATCAAGTTAGCTAGCTGATCTCGCTCTCTCTCTCTTCCTCTTTGCGTTTCTCTTTCGTCTTCACCCATTCCCCTTCTCTATACATCGATTCCCCCAACTGCATTATAGACAACTAAATTCTTTCTCTCAAAATTAAGTATAATAACACAGTTCACGGATATAATAGCAATGATATTAATATATTTTATCGAAACCAGATGCATGACAATTACAAACAAGACGAACTCGCTTTAAGGAATATCAAAAAATACATTAATCCAGCCGAACAAACTAAAAATATCTTGCACTCAGTGGAAACGGGCGAGCATTAACTGAACATTACAACATAAAAATAAGAACTAAACGATATTCCTGAACATAAGCAGTGGAATGAGAACAGTCTATCTCCATAGATTAAATAAAGTGTTCAGTTCAGAATTCTCTGTAGGTTACCTAGATCGATATACACCTGAGGAAGGCCAGAGGACACAACGGTCGAAACGTTGTCATAACAACAAAGATGAGAACAAAGATGAGTTGGGTGATATGATGCCAGCAAAGCAATTAACCTTAGCAGTGAGTTGAGAAAAGAGGACGCTGGGTTTAGAGATACCTAGCGACCTGCAAAGAACTCTAGGACAATACACAAAAACTTTTAAAAACTCTACTTGTTTATCTGAAACAAACATGCGACTGGATCAAGTTTCCCTCAATAATACAATGTCAATTCACTCTCATCAATTACAATTCTGCAAGGATGCAACAACTTCTGAAAGTTTACCACAAACGACAATGATTTGGTAATTCCTTCCATTCACCTCTACTCTGTCGACCTGTCAACTTTGTAAACTTCGCTGACACATTACACCAAATGTTCATAATCTTTTTTGTGCCATCGCCCACTTTCACATGGAAAGATTTTCCACCGCCCACCTGCATCGTAAATATTCAAAAGCAAACCAAAATTGTTTGGCAAAAGTTTTTTACTGGTTCATAAATTTTATATTGTAGTAAAAAAATACCAAAGGGAGGTAACAAATTGCTGACTTATGCAGTGGCTGTTGCTATTAGAACAAATGAAAACAAACTTAACCATTGAAAATGTATTAGCTTTATGGTTAGGGTTAGCGTTGCAAGTGTCAGCAAAAAAATTAAATGATTTTTTTATCATAATTATAAAATTAAAAAGAATATACACTGCTAGCAATAAATAAAAATTCAGCAAATAGCTTTTTGCTTGGTCTTCCGTTATCTGATCGATATCTGAAATAAAATGTTATTTCATCTGAAGAACTATTTTAATGTTAATGACCCTTCTCAAAACTACAGAAAATACTAAAATATTCATTGTTTACGAGGATATTTATATCTAGTAATGTGACCTAGTTATTCCCAATTAGCCTCCTGATTATATATATATATATATATATATATATATATATATATATATATATATATATATATATATATATGCAAGTTTCATTAAAAACGACAGACAAGGTACTACAGTTAAGTTTTTTATTTAATTTTTCTTGTGTACGAACAAGAGCTTTCTTTGCTGGATAAAGGGTGTGTAAGAACTGTCCAAATGTTTTATTTTTCCGAGCGCATTTATTAAAAAAACCAATGCTTAAGAATTACAAACAAGACGAATCCTCACTAAGACATATTATAAAAAATTCAAGAGAGCTAACCTCATCCTCAAAAATAACAACACACCTGCTAAGTTAAAATTACAAAGAACGAACATTATCTATGAGTTCAAATGCCCCTTAAGGAACTGCGTTCCTAACGAAACCGGACTCGTAAATAATTACATCGGTAACACAACTACATGCTTATCCAGACGTCTTACGTTACACCTGTCTGATCACAGCTCCATTAGAATCCATGTAAAGACACACACAAAATTTACCAGACTCCATTAGAAATATACTAGTAGAAAACACAAATATATTAATTGCTTCCACCTGTAAAAAAAGGTTAAAAATAATGGAGCCTTTAATAATAAAAAAGAAAAAGCCTACTCTTAACAATATTAACTACGAACAAGGCCACAACGTGCTAACCGTATTTGGAAATTAAAACACCACTACTACACACTAAGACATATACATAATGCACACACTCAATTAAGCTGAAAAATCAAATCATCCTTGATAATGGCTAAAGGTATACTCGAAATCGCTCGGAAAAATAAAACATTTGGACAGTCCTTACACACCCTTTGTCCAGCAAAGAAAGCTCTTGTTCGTACACAAGAAAAATTAAATAAAAAACTTAACCGTAGTACCTTATCTGTCGTTTTTAATGAAACTTGCATAAAAGAAGGATTGCTGCCTAAATATACAACTATATATATATATATATATATATATATATATATATATATATATATATATATATATATATATATAGGTTCTTTACATATCTCCTTTGAATATCTTTTCGAGCATCATATTTTTAAATACATTTTTAATACCCAAGATCCTATATCGCCTACCCAAATTTCCGATTTAAAAACTATACTAATACAATTAGAACTAAATGCAATGCAATATTTATCATTTACCAATTTATTAAGAAATAAATATAAAAACAATTTTTTTCATAAATTTATAAACATTTAATAAATTATTTAGATATGTGAACTATAAGGAAATCCTTATTATTTACCATTTTATAAGGTTTGAATCAATTGTCAATTTGCCGATGTTTTGCTAACCATTCCAATAAATAATACAATAAATAAATATTGTATACAAACAATCTAATAAATAAATACTGCTTATTATTTTTCCTGTTAATTCTCAAGAACAAAGAAAATTTATAAATTCACTTTCATATATTTAGGTATTATTACAATTCTAATCGTCGTTTTTTAAAACCATAAATATTAACAGAGAAGGTAGTTAAAAAAGCACTGTCATGGGAAAAAATTTGTTTTATTGCGGGCACGTTTATTCATATTAGCCGAAAATTTGATCACTCCTTTTCATTACTTCCATTGTTCATTCGTGTGCTCATTTGCGAACAAGATTCTTTTCCAATTAAAAATTATAATTAAAATAGCTACCGTGTAAATATTTCAGAGACGTGAAAAAGTCACCCAAAAAGTCACACCAAAAAGGATCAACAAATAAAGAGACGGCGAGCGTCGAGAAAAACACAGCAAAATAAAATCTAGATGTTAACATATGTGTGAAAACTATTGGACGTAGTAGAACACAGTGTATGAAATGAGAATTTCCAACCGATCTCTTGTTGGGATCCGTCTACCCAGGTTTTTGTTTCTAGCCGAGTGTCGTGATTCCGAACATTTAACAACAACAACAACAATAATACATCCTTTAAATGAAAGACAAAAAAACGTTATTCTCTGAAGGAAAGGTAAAAGCAGAAAACGTCAGTTCTAATAACAATAAGCCTTTGTCTACGAACTCACAGATACATTAGGATGACCGTCATAAAATAAGTCTTTTATATTCTTTTCAGGAATAATCAATAGCAATACAATGTACAATTTTTCTTGCAACGAAGTTTGTTTTATAAATTAATTAAGTACTCGTAGGGAGATGTGAAATGTGTGGACAGACTTATTTTATGACGGTCATCCTAATGTATCTGTGAGTTCGTAGACAAAGGCTTAGTAGGCAGCTGCTGGTTATTCCCTTCTATTGTGTGCATGGATAAAGCCTTAGATGGCGGGTGCTGGTTACCGTCGATTCCATTTTGTACGTATATGTGGGTGTAGTGTGTGGGTGCATGTGTGTGCACGCACGTGTAGATCAAACTGGCCTCCTAAACTGGTTTGAGCCTCGAGAAGTTGTAGGTTTCTATTTTTATATCAGTAAGGGAGATTCGAAATCTAATTCCACATAGGCGTGTAAACTTTTTGGATACAAGGTTTCCATGAGTTAGAAAATAATTTCTCACTGGCTCATGAAAATCTTTTTCTCGACTTTGCGGGTGTGGTGAAGGGGGATATTATTGTTATTTTCTAAATGGTCCAAAAATAACAAGTGGTAGGTCTACAACTCCGTCCACCAACTATTTGGGCGGCATTTACCCTTGTAATGATTGTTTATCAAAGAAACCATCTGATAGGATTTTATTGGTTGAAAAAATATATAGATATATACGATTTAATTTCTATACTCTGTTAGTTCAATTAAATATGGTCTAGTTTGTATTTCCTGAAAACAGGTAATTACGAGATTTTACAACAGGTTGTGGTCAGTTAATTCCAACATACTGGCTTGAATAGACAAATCTATGCAAAACTTTCTTCCTTTGCGTTAACGAAAAAAGTGAAGCGGAGAGAAATCAAAAGACTCACCGCAAACAAATTTCATTTATGAAATTTAGTAGAATGAATATTTTTTATACTCCATTAAAAGTATAAAAAGAAATTAATTAAAAACAAGTTAAATGATACTCTTGAGTCATTGCTTTTATTTTCGACTATTTTATTATAGGTACCTCCACTAATTCGGTATAAGTAAATTTTTAAAGGAAAAAGCTTCCTTGGAGCTTTAATTGAAAGTTAAAGGATTTAAAATTTACTATTTCCGGTAAGGAAAATACTCTGTGATGTATTTCAAACAAAGATTATAATGATCGGTATCTATTATTATTTTTTTTCCTTTTTAGTAAAATAGATCAAAACGGCCATCTTTGACACATTTGTAAACAAAAATTAATCCTCAGTTTTCAAAATCTTGCAAAAATAAATTAGATTTCTGAAACGTTATTTGAGGAAAATTAGCAAATTTAAAGTTAATCAAATTTGAAACAAATATTACTTATAACATGAAATGTTGTATACAAACATTTCTTAACTACGGGGTCTTGTTTTTCTGACGTGTTATTGACAGCCGAACATGTTCATAGTTAAGTATGGTGTAACAGACGATGAAGTTTGAGGGTTTTTTCGCCTTAAGGGGAGGGGGCAACCTTTAATACACATGACCTTTTAATGATAGATTTATCGGTTTGTACATCCATACTTCAGAAATTCTGCACGTAATCACACATACAAAAAAATCGAAATTCTTTTAAAAATATTCGGGGTTGTCAGATTGAAATAAACTTTGCAACATATAATTATTAAATATAGTTTTACTTTATAACAATATTTCCTAAGCATTATCACATTGAAAATGAATTTTGAAAAATGTAAAATCTTTATAAATTATTCAATTTAAAATTGTAAAAAAAAAATGAAAACAAATCTTGTAAACATCTATTTTTCGTCGAAAAAATTTCTTTTTCTTCAGACAATATTCAATTGTCTTTATTATTTATAAAAGCAATTAAAAGCTTCTCTAATTAAATAATATCTTAGTTTTATTGCGTTTTTTATTTTTCGATTCAGAACAGATTTTTGGTAAGATCGGGTCCGATTTTGCAAAAACAATTCGGTGATTAAAATTCTTCAAAGAATTCTGCTTTTAACTAATATAGTCACCAAAAATTATCACATTGAATTTCGCAAGTTTTTATAAAATTAAGGGGCTGAAACACACGTAAAAAAAAAAAAATACCAAGATTTTCTAATAAAAAAAATTAAAGAATAATTTCCTTCATTTGTGAATAATTTCTGAAAATTTCATTAAAATTTGATAATTTTTTGATTTTTGCAAGAATTTCCAAATTAATGTGTGTCACCGCAAAATAGAGGCTAAAATTTGCTATAAGTTAGTACAACCACAGACGCAAGAAAAACATGTTTTTTTTTTTAATCAAAATTTAGAATATCCTAAAAAAAGAGTAAAAATATTAATTAAATATTAAAAAAATACTTTGATCCTTCCTCTTTAATAACAATGATTCGTGGAGATACCTATTTTCTCATCTATTTGAAAATATTTACAACACTTAAAAACAAAGAGTAGCGTTTTTTGCTTCTATTTCGTAAAAAACGCATCTATATTTGGTGCTACTTAGATGTTGTTTCCACAGGAAAAAAAATCTTTGATGTATATTTCTTTGTGAAAAATTAAGATGTCTTTTTACAGTACGATTTAATTTTTTTCAGATCTTGGTTGTTGCTATTAAACTTGCTATGACGTAAAATAAAAACGTCATTGTAGGATCGAAAAAGTAAAGTTTAAAACCCCGTCAAAAATGTATATTTTGACGTATTGCCTTAAAACAATTTTGAAAATTAAATCTGATCAGAAAGTAAGTTGTCATATTTCCTAATTATTGGGCCACGATATTCCCTACTCCACTTATAATCAGAATTTATTATTTAAATTATTATTTAAAATTAATTATTCAATGTCATTGTCAATCGTTATCTTGTCTTCTTAATTCCTGTTCTTTTATTGTTCTCTCTCCTCATATTATTCGACTCTCAATAACCCATTGTCTTAGTGGCTTTATTGCCTTGCTTGGGGAGAAATTAAAAAAAAAAGTCTCGCGAGATTTTACAAGGAAATAAACAGAAATAAATAAATTGGATTGCTACTTATTTGCTTCAAGTACAAGAAGCACGAATTCAAACTCGTATGAAAGTGAATTCTTTCAAACAAACTCAAGCAAGATGAACCAGGTTCATTAAATAAAAAAGTTAAATGAATATGAAAGTATCAGAAATTTGAAAATAATATTCTTTCGAAAACTTAGTAAATTCAGAGACGAAAAGTAAAAGTCTTTGTTAAAGAAAGATCCTATCTTAGTCTCGAAATCGGTTTCAAAAAGTGAATTGACAACATAAAAAAGAAAGACATGGGAATAATTTGGGACTCTTTTTAACTAAAAAACCTCAATTCTTGTAGAAATAAAATCAAAAACCCAACGTAGATTACAAGTGCAAATGACCGCAGAAAAACGTGTGAGATGTTTCTTTAAACATACTTGCCTAAAAATTGTAATAAAACAAAAACAGTTTTACACACTGTCTGAACTCTTCACCCACCCCATTATGTACTGGCGTAATATACCCACGGTGTGGAGTAAGCACCAAATGTCTGAGTCTCACAGACATTGTTTGTAAAATTATGGAGATTTAAAAATAAAATAAAATAAACAATTTAAATTCGTAAGCTAGGAGTGCAAAAAAAAAAAGAAAAAAAAGAGAGAAAATTTTTTTATCGAGTCTGATTTGTATTTTGTTATTGATAAGAAAAAAATAGTGGTAGTCGAACCGGCAATCTTATTTTCTATCAATTAAAATCGTCTTGGTTTTGACTGCTGATCGGTAAAGTGCCTCAAGGTCAGATGATTTCTGTTACTTCCGAGGTCAAACCGATGCACGTGGCGGCACTAGCATGGGGGAGGAGGAGAAAGGGAGGAGAAAGGAGTAGAAAGGGAGAAAGGGGGAGAGGGAAGGGCGGGAGTGCGAAAGAACGTTTCAAATGGAAAAAAATAAGGCGTCGGGTGTGATGTTGTAAACAAAGACAATGCGAATGAAGCAGATACGTGTTGAAGTTTCAAAAAAGAAATGCTTAAAAATAGTGATAAGTTGTATACAAGCTTAAGAAAACAGAAAAAGAAACAAAAGGCGTTTAATTTACTTTAATAAATGTATTTAGACCAGACAAGAGAGAGAGACAAAAAATAAACTGAGGAACGTTCAGTTCTGTTGGAAGGAATAATGAATGATAGCAAAGAGAAATATGGAAAACAAAAAATAAACGAGAAATCTGAAGAGAGTTTTAAAGGGTACAAAAACTAGAGTGGTAAGTGAAAGAAAGGAAAGGCTTTTAAAAAATGTTGTTTTAGTAGAGTAACTAGAGAGAGGATTTAAAATTGCAAAAATTGGTATTAAAAAGAAAAAGGTAGAGAAAACAGACTACTAGTAGATGAATTTTTAGAAAAGTAGGAAAACCCAGACAAAGAGATGGCTGTAAATAAAAAAAGAGAAGGAAGAAAGAACGAAAAAAAGAAAACATAGGCACGAATAATCTTTTTAGTTAAAGAAAGCGCAAATAATGGTTGGGATGAAAGAAATGGAAGAGATATTTTGCGATAAACTGTAAGAAGAGATAAATCAAAGACAAAATAGATTTAGAAAGTGAAAAGATGAGTTTTAGAAATGGACAGCTTATGTGGGACAGACGTTAAGCGAAGAGAATAAACTTATTGAAGGAGGGTGAAGAGAGTTGTAGGATGAGTATATGAATAAACAGAGAGGGATTAAAAGAGGAAGCTCACCAGACGTTTTGAAATGCAATGTGAATTATCAACGGGGTAGGTGATGAGTGAGTGAGTGAGTGAGAGAGAGAAGGGAGAAAAACAAATTAAATGAGAGGGAGGGACAAAGCGAGAGAGCGGCTTTGTAGAGACAAGAGGCTGCTCTTTACGCACAAACATATTTTGAGGGAGAGTGTCATTTTTTGAAAAGTTTTCTTTTCCTCTTTTTTTTTTTTTAAAAAAAGAAAGTGAGAGAGAAAAAAAAGAAAAGAAAAAAAAAGAAAGCCAGACGGACCGGAAGAGCCTTTGGATGGAGGAATATCTACTTTAGGCTTTCCTCCTGAGATTTTTTACTGTTCACTTTTTAACGGTGAGTGTTTAAATTCCAGCTTTATGAGTTGGTCTCTTAGGAAGTGCTCGTTACAAAAAAAAAAAGAAAAAGAAAAAGAAAGGTGCCATTATGATGTGTGTCCAGGTTTGGGATAGAAAAAGACAATTTCCAGTGGCCAGGAATTGGGGGACCAATTTTTTATATCGATTATATTGAAAAATGATCTCTCACTTTGTGATCACATAAAAGATGTTTTGCTTTTAGTTTTTTCTCTGACTAAATCACATTTCAACGCATTGTAGACAATTTTATTTTCTTTTAATTAAATTTTTACTTAAGTTTATCATAACAAAATTCATTTAAACAAGAAATTCACTTGATCTTTTTTTTTTTGTCTTGGATCGTGAGATTTTACTTTTTTAAATTTTAACGTTAAAAATAATTAAAAAAAAAATCTTCGATTTATAAATCTAGGATTTTGTTTTTAATTAAGTTGTAAACTGAAATTTTATTTTATCTTTTCGGGAAACAAATTGTAAACTTCTCAATGTGGTCATTTTGGGACTGAACAACTTTGTCCTTATTTTTACAAAATGCTTTATTTTACCAAAAATGAAAACTTAAGTTGGTTGTATCCACATTATTATTTTATTATTAAACAGTTTTAATTCCAATTAATTAAATTAAAAAAACCAAACTTTTTTTTTTAACTTTAAAAATTGCATGAAGCCATAAATTTCATATTTAATTTAAAAGCGGAACATTTTCGGTAAAAGTGAAATAAAGATCAATATTTAATATTTTAAAATTAAACCTTTTAATTATTTACTTACCTATCAGTTGTTTCTGATCAAAAAGAATTGTTACTAGATGACAAATAAACTAAATTTATTTTCAGTCACGTTTTCCTTTTTTTACCCATTAAATTTAATAAGGAGTCAATTTTTTTCCTTTCATTCAAACATGAATTTCTAATTTAAATTTGTTTATATAACTTACTTTTTCATTCCATTTAAAAAACTTACATTTTTTAGTCGTAAGTTTTGATTTCTTTGTTCCTTTCTTTCATAATTGATTTTTTTTTTTCAGTACGAAGAAATGAAATTAAAAATGATAAAAAGTTAAAAACAACTGAATTTATTTGCACCCCCCCCCAAAAAAAACGTAACACTTCACCAAAATGTCAATAAATCCTCACAATATTAATAATAATAAGTCAATTGAATTGATCACTACTTTGATAGATTGGGGGGGGGGGGGGCGAAAAATAACGCTTAAAACTTTCTTTAAAAAATTTTACAAAGTTTACGCCTGCTTTTTTGTTGAAATGAAATTTTATGTTTAAGAAGACCTTTAAGGAAGGGATTGAATAGAATATTATTATTTGAAATTAATTTAAGGATAAATATTTAAAAAAAACAAAAAACAAAAAAAACAGGTTTGGAATGTATCCCCAGATAAGAAGATTCTTTTTTTCTTTCTTTTAAAAATCACCTTTAACTTAATTAACACTCTTTCAAGGCTTCAAGGTGCTCCTGACACCATTTTCAGTTTTTCTTTCATTTGGATTATTTGTAAATTAAAAAAAAAAAGTTTTATTTTATATTTTTAAGAAAAATGTCTCTTACACAAATCAAATTTGTTTTTTAAATTTAATGTGGAGTAATTTTAATTTTAAAAGTAAAGCTAAGTAATTCATATTTAAAAAAAAAAAAATGTCTTCTCGAACGGAAAAGTGTTTTTGTTAATTTTATATTTACATTTTTTTTTTAAACCGGAAATTTTTGGGGTAATTTGCTTTTTAATACCCGCGCTAAGTATCTAATAAAGATTTCTCAAATTTTAGGTGTAAATATCCTGTGACGAAGTTCATTATCCTCGTCATGTGTCGAAAGAAATTGGAAGAAAAATGACTTGTACCAGGAAATTAAATTTATTTGTACTTTCTGTGAAAATTAATATTTTTTGAAATTTTGTTGTAGTTAGAAATTTTGTTGTAGTTAAAAACACTTACTCTGGTATTTATTTATTTATTTTTTATTAAATAAGCTCGATAAATCAAAGTTTCTTTATTGTAAATTTTATTTCTAATTTTAATTAACTTTTGAGATTAGTTATATATTTAAAAAAAAAAAAAGTTTCAAATCCTTGTTGACTTTTAAAATGTCTTCCTGTTGAAAATTTAATCTACTGATTTGCTGACCAATTAAAAAAAATGTTTGAATTAACTCACCAAATAACAAATTAAGCATTAATTTTTTTTATTTTTATTTTTAAAAATTAATTGGCTATTCCCCCCACAATAAATTGAAAATGTTTGAATAATTTCCCGTTTTTGGTTTGCCAAAAAAAAGGAAATAATAACAACAAAAATACATTTAATTCATATTTATTGAAAACATGCTAAAATTTCTTAATTATTGTAGAAGTTGTGAGATAGTAAAATGTTTAATTTTGTAATTATATCGAAGTCTGTTACTTAAAGAAATGTAAAATTAAAAACTATTTATTTTCTCTTTAAACAAGATTACATTAATGAGGGTAGACAACTTTGCTATATTAGCCAGAGTGTAGAAAATAATATTTGAATAATGTAATTTCTCAAATTATCTACCTCAATTAAACATTAACTTTTTTCTGCGACATTGAAATTTATTGAAAACCAGTGTTTTTAGTTTTTATCATAGGAACAAAAATTTTCATATTTTTCGATATGCTTGGCAGCTTGGGCAACCCCAAATGCAGACAATTCTCGGCACATGATGCTTTTCACGAGTGATAGGAAGATTTTTAATATCTATTTTCCTTCATAGTATTTGCTTGAAAGATAAAATTATATACATATTCAGTAAGTGCTTAAAATCATGGAAAATAAATGGCAATATGGTTTACTTTTTAAATGTTTAATAATGAATTTTCTTTACTTAGGATTCCTCAAAAATACAAAATTGTTGCAATTTAAAAAAAAAAAAGTAATGTTTTAAATTAGAAATTTCAGACTTTGTCCCCATATTTATTACAACATTTTGTCCGTTGTACGCTCCGGCCTTCTTCAGGTGGTTGGAATGTTGAACTGAACCCTTTATTTTGCTCACTGGGGTATAACTGTTCTAGTTCCACGTGCCATGTCTAATGGATGTCAGTTATCAGGAATCTCCTGTTAATTCCCCTCTCCAAGTTCTCCACCACCGTAACCAGGTATTGAACTCCTGTCACTGGATCTAACTAACGCCTTTATCCACTGTGCCATGTGTCCTTGAGGACATCTGTGTATGAATTTCTGGGTATTATAAACCTGACGTCTTCAGCAAGCAATTTTTTTTTTTTACCAGTGCTCATAATGCAATTTTTGCTGTTAGTATTGCTTTTCTCTGGCACTCCTTATTACTGGTTCCCATATTGTATTCATTTCTATGCTTGGTCGGCTCAGGAGATTATTGTGGCCTAGCATATGTGCTGATTCCTTACGTTTATGAATTTTCCAATGATGTTCTTTGTCTATGATTTCAACCTGATCCCACAGAGTGCGGTGATCTCCCTTTTCTCTCCATATGTGATCAGCCACACCTGATTTTTCTACTTCCCCTCGTGTTACAGCTTTCTGGTTTTCTTGAAGCCTTACCTTAAGGGGATGGCCTGTCTCCCTTTTATATTTCTTTCTGCAGCTGCACGGGATAGTGTACATACAGTCTTTAGTCATATTCTCCTTTATGGGGGGGGGTACTCGGGTGAGGTATCTGCGAAGTGTCGTCCAGCTTTTGAAGGTTGTCCTGATGTTATATGGACAGCAGATCCTTTGTACTTTCTCTGCAAACCCCTTCACATACGGCAGACAGACTGTTTTCTGAGTGGTGTTGTCCTCCTCCTCTTGTACCCAACTATCCCAGTTTATTGGGGCTGCTGCCATGTACCCAGGGTAGTTGTTACATTGTTAGGTACTACTTATACTGATCAATTCTTTATCTGTCTCTGGGTCGTCACTTATGACCTTTGCTCAGTGTTGTAAGCAGCGGACGATCCCTTTCTTTTCGCTGTATGGATGGTGGGATTTGAAATCGAGGTACTGTCCGGTGAATGTCGGTTTATGGTATACGGATGTCTTGAACCCATGCTCTGTTCGAGATATTAGAATATCCAGGAATGGGAGTGTGTTGTTACCCTTTCTCCATCATGAACTGTATCGAAGGGCTTATTGATTTCACATGGTCCAGTAGAACCTGAACATCTTCCTGGTGTGGCCAGAGTATGAAGGTGTGGCCAGAGTATGAAGGTGTCGTCTACGTGCCTTAACCATAGAGTTGGCTTTAGAGATATTTCTATGTATGACTAGTGCATTAGCTAAGTTGTTTTTTGTGCTCATAAATGCATTTTTTAAAATTTCCACTCGTTTCTCCAATATATTGGGAGGAACCGTTTTGGCAGTTTATTTTATAAATGCCTGCTTCAGAAATATTATTGCTATTAGTGTTTGAGGATCTGAGTATAGCCATAATGGTTTTGGAAGTGTTTGTGATTATTTTAAGGTTATTTAGATGGGATAGGTTATTCTGGATAGTGGACGTGACAGAGTTGGTCTATAGTATTATGTATCTGTTTACACGTAATTTACTATTGTGGATTATGTTATTATTTTTGTTTCGGTTGTATATTTTGTATGCTTTTCTTCTTGCGTTGTGGATGAAATGATATGGGTATTGTAGGTTTTTGAATGTGTTTTCTATGTTTTTTTCTTCTTTAAGTAAATATTGGTAAATATTCTTAACGCTCTTAGATTGAAACATTACAACATTACAGACAGAAATTTGGTTTACCAATAGGATCTCCTCTCAGTGGCGTTTTTGCTTGTCTATTTTTAGAATTTCTAGAAAGTGAATGATTCAAAAATATTCTCCCTACAAATTCTTCATATTTCAGATACATAGACGACTCATTATTAATATATCCAAAAAACACCAATTTAACCGATCTTCTCTCCAAACTTAACAATGTTGAACCTAAAATAAACTTCACTTTTGAAACTGAAACCAAGTACACCCTTCCGTTCCTGGACATCTTGTTACATAGAAATAATAACAAACTTAATTTTGACGTTTACAGAAAGGCTACAAGTTTGCAAGTTTCATCAGCCAATCCAAAACTTGCAAACTTCGCTTGGAGGAAAAAATAGCTATCATTACCTTCCCAGACCAAAATAAATTATTAAATAGACGATCCAAGCTCATCTCAAAATGGAGACATGAAAACAAATTTTTACTACGTTACTTAAAAATTGAAAACTGAAAAAAATAAAATAAATAAACAAAATGACAATAAAATAAGTAAAATAAATTAACGCAAACAAATTACCAAATCACACCCGTTAGAATAGACAAAATAGAATAAATAAATAAAAAATAAAAAACAAAATCAATGAACCCAAATAAAGTAAATAATAAACAAATTAATAAACTATTATGACCAAAATATTAGACTATAAAAATCAAACCAAAAATCGGACGAAAAACATAGCTATAACTGTTATATAAGGATAAAAAAATACTATGTTACTTAAAAATCGAAAAGAGTAAATAAAAATATACAGTATAATAAAAAACAAGTAAAAGAAATTGATCCAAATAAATAAACAAACCAATCCTGATAAATTAACTGTTAGAAAAAACAAATAAAGATAATCAATCCAAATAAATACATGAAGTAATAAACAAATTAAGAAACTGCTCCTGCCAAAATAATAGTTAAAATAAATAACAATCAAATCGGCCCTAAAATTGAATAAACAGCTTTAATTATTTTCCCAAACCAAAACAAAACTATTAAATAAGCGATACAAACAAATTTTTACTACGTTAATAAAACACCGATTAAAATAAAAAAATAAATATATAAGAGAAATAAAATAAAAATAAAATTTTAAAAAAGTCAAGCAAAATAAATTAAACCAAATAAATAAACAAACAAATAAACAACTTCCAGCAAAATAACCGCCAAAATAAACTACCCACAATGTACCACTGACCTTTATATATAAATAGCAGAGAAAAAAAACAGCACTTGTGGCCTGATGATTGCATCTAGCATGAAACACTGTTGCCTCTAAGTGTTGACTTCAATGTTCACTTATTTTATATATATATATATATATATCTAGTGATGGGATTATGAATCTGGAATACACCCATGGCTTTCAGGATTCCATAGTTGAGCGACAGCACCCTGGAGAAATCCTAAGTAAACCAAGAATCCAGTGGCCCAAAAGTAACCAGAAGGCTGTTTGGACAAATCTTGGCAAAGAGTTTTCTTTTATCCTTAATAACAATCTTAAGCGTCCCATAGGGCAACAGATCAGTTCCTTTTGTAGAATAATATAAGACGTTTGCTTTGAGTGGTTTGGACCAGTAATGGAAAAGAAAGATAAAAAAGAGGAGAAACGACCAAATCGACGACAAATCCAGAAAGGAAAGTTAGAATCAGAGCAAAGATTACTGAAGCACCGTTTTAAAGAAGCTCCAATCCAGGAGAAAGCAGGCCTTCAAGAACTCATGAACGATATCAGAAGGAAGATTCTAGTGATATCCAGAGCTGAAAATCCAAGGGAGCATCGGAGGAAAAGCGGCAGTCTCGGAGATCTTTCTTGATAAATCCGCATGCGTTTGCTAAAAAACTTTTCGTGGAAGAAAAGAGCGGCAAGCTTGATATCCCAAAGGAGGAGTTGGAGAATCACTTGAAGATGACATATTTAGATAATATGCGCGATATACCAATCCCTCTTATAAAAGGTGTACCAATGCCTCAAAATGTTATGTTTGATGATAGTGGGTAAAATTAAGTCAAGTCCGAGATTTTGTCCGAAAGGCACGTGCTGGTAGTGCCCCCGGTATGAATGGGATATCATATAAACTATATAAAAACTGCCCTTGCGTTCTCAGGAAACTTACTGTCCTCCTTCAGCGGGTGTGGAAGCAGAATATTGTACTACAAGAATGGTGTTTGGCTGATGGTATTTGGATACCTAAAGAGGTAGATTCAAAAGGCATTTCCAATTTTCGCCCCATATCCCTCCTTAATGTAGAAGGCAAAATATTTTTTGGAGTTCTTGCCCGTTGCATGACAGATTTTCTTATAGGAAACGATTACATAAACACATCTGTCCAGAAGGCTGGGATACCTGGCTTCCCTGGTTGTCTGGAGCATGCACAAATGATATGGAACTCCATACTATCAGCCAAAAGAAAGGAAACAGAACTCCATGGAGTACGGCTTGATCCTGCCAATGCATATGGGTCAGTCCCATATCAATTAATAGGAATGGCTCTTGACTTTTTCAATTTCCCTGGCAAGATTAAGGAAATCATAATGAAGTACTTCAACTCAGATTTCATGAGATTCACCGTCAAAAATTACTCTACCAAGCAGCAACCACTTGAGATCGGCATCATGATGGGCTGCATGATTTCCCCGCTTCTTTTTGTTTTGGCCATGGAATTGGTTTTACGAGGCATATCAACCACAGCCAAAGGTGTGATGACTGATGAAAAACTGGTCCTTCTCCCTTCTAGGACATATATGGATGATATCACAATTCTCGTCCCGTCTAAAATTGCTGCCAATGATCTGTTAGGAAAATATCACGATCTTTTCATATGGGCGAGAATGAAGGTCAAGCCCAAGAAAAGTCGAAGTCTGTCATTAGTCAGGGGGTCTGTTGAGGAAATCCACTTCAAAATTGGTGATGACACAATACCAACAGTAAAGGAAATGTCAGTAAAGAGCCTTGGACGGCTCTATACAATCTCACTGCCTGATCGACATCAGGGTACAGACGTTCATAAATCAACTCTAAAGGGACTAATTTTGATTGATAGAACCTATCTGCCCGGCAAAATGAAGGCGTGGTGCTATCAACATGGTCTACTACCCCGCCTTTTGTGGCCTCTGCAAATGTATGAAATTGCATTATCTCGCATTGAGCAAGCGATCAATAAGTATTTGCGTAAGTGGCTTGGAGTTCCTCCTTGTTTTTTGAAAGTGGGGTTGTATACCAACTCCGGACACATGCAGCTTCCTATGCATTCATTGGTGGAGGAATACAAGGTTGGGAAGGTACGCCTTCATATGATGATGAGGGTCTCAGCTGATGATTGCATATGAAGGGTGCATCCAGAGATTAAATCTGACAAAAAGTGGTTAGCTGCAGAGGCCACACAAGAGGCAGAAACCAGCCTGTGAGTCGGAGATATCATAGGCGTGATTCAGAATAATCGGGCTGGATTGGGAAACACGACGCACAAGTACTTCTCCAAGGAGAAAGCAAAGGGAAAAAGGCGTATGGTGATTGAAGAGGTCAAAATGTTTGAAGAGGAGCATAGAATAGCCACTGCTATTACCCAATCTAAACAATGTAAGTGGACAACCTGGAATGATATCGAACCTATTAAACTTTCGTGGAATTCAGTAATGGCGATGGAACCATTGGTGATATCATTCCTTCTTTGATCAACATACGATCTTCTCCCAAATGAGATCTCTGTTTTTTGTGTAAAAAAAGACCAAGATACCTTGCGTCATGTGCTTTCTGCTTGTCCACTATCGCTACAGATGTACACGTGGCGACACAACAAGGTATTAGAGGTGATCAGGGATCTAATAATAACACAATGTGAGAAGGCAAACCAACGGCTTGTGGCAGCTAGGATCAAGTTCCATAAGGAGGGTGAATGCCCTGCAAAGAAAAAACAAACAGCTCCCAATATGAAGCTGCTGAATGGTGCCATTGATTGGAAGGTTTCAGTGGATCTAATGACACCCTTAAATTTTCCAATACACATCGCACAGAGAGACAAGCGTCTTGACATCGTGTTATAATCCAACTCAAAAAAGACTGTCTTAATAGTTAACAGTCCCCTACGAAGGGAACAGGGTGGCGGCGCACACGAACTAAAGAAAAACCGATACGAGTCACTGAGTGCCGTCATGTGATGCCTATTGAGATTGGGTGTCGTGGGTTTCTGGGACATTCGGTCATTTCCTTCTTTTGAAAGATAGGCATCACTGGCCGTTGGTTGAAGAGCGTTTCACATAACATTCAAAAAACAGTTCAGCACGCGTCAGGTTGGATTTGGTCGAGATCAAAACAAGCAAATAAAACGCACGCAACATCATGACCTAACATGCGCGAGTAAAATATTTGCGTGGTCATCTATAATGATTTTTACGAGCGTGTCAATAACGGCAAACGCATTAAGGAACTTTCATTATGGATAGAAGCTGCAACAAGGAACAATCGTTTATTTATTTAATTTCAAGAATTTACAAATAGGAACGGTCAATTAGCTTATCTTCATACCCTGCCTGGTGGCAAATGCTGCTGGTGGCGCCAGGGGTGGCGGTCCTGCCATAGCCACCGAAACTGTGATATCACACCTGGTCGGCAGCTGATGAAGACAGGGTATCGCACGTGTTAATACACGCTAAAATTCACCTTCATCCTTGCCGTGCGGCGACGGCTTAGTGGTAGAAGTTCTGACTGACACCAATTCAGTTGGGTTTCGATCCTAGATAGAGGCAACTGGACATCTAGCCACACTGATGAGCTGTGAAACAGCGAAACAGTCTGTCTGTGGATGACAAAAATATATATATATATATATACACACACACAGACACACACACACATGTATACACACACAGACACACACACACACACACACACACATATATATATATATATATATATATATATAAGCAAGCATAAAGATCAGAATGATGTTAAGAAAAAGTTTAAATGTGAAATAACTTTTTATTTTAAAGCTTCAAAGAACATTTTATGAAGGAAAAATAAGGATACAAAGGTAAATTATATAATTCCAAAATATAAAGCTCAATAAACTTATTTTGATAAAGTTATAAGTACAATTATATAACATTCGAAAAAAATAGATGATCAAAAACCTTAGAACAATTAAATAAATCCATAAAATTTAAAAATTTTGCATTATTGAAAATTTTTTAGGGTAAAATATAAAATAGGGTATTTTACTAAATTATACCGACTCTTTACTGGCTCTTGCATTGTAAACATAGCAAAAAGATATTGGTGTCATTGGAACTTAGAAAACTGAGTCAAGTTATTTAATGAAG
>OZ038511.1:75344602-75432102 GCA_964036315.1 Acanthosepion esculentum | reverse complement strand
GTATGTATATATATATATATATATATATATACGTATGTATATATATATATATATATACGTATGTATATATATATATATATATATATATATATATACGTATGTATATATATATATATATATATACGTATATATATATATATATATATATATACGTATATATATATATATATATATATACGTATGTATATATATATATATATACGTATGTATATATATATATATATACGTATGTATATATATATATATATACGTATGTATATATATATATATATACGTATGTATATATATATATATATATACGTATGTATATATATATATATATATACGTATGTATATATATATATATATATACGTATGTATATATATATATATATATATATACGTATGTATATATATATATATATATACGTATGTATATATATATATATATATACGTATGTATATATATATATATATATACGTATGTATATATATATATATATATACGTATGTATATATATATATATATATACGTATGTATATATATATATATATACGTATGTATATATATATATATATATACGTATGTATATATATATATATATATATATACGTATGTATATATATATATATATATACGTATGTATATATATATATATATATACGTATGTATATATATATATATATATACGTATGTATATATATATATATATATACGTATGTATATATATATATATATATATACGTATGTATATATATATATATATATACGTATGTATATATATATATATATATACGTATGTATATATATATATATATATATATACGTATGTATATATATATATATATATATATACGTATGTATATATATATATATATATATATACGTATGTATATATATATATATACGTATGTATATATATATATATATATATATATACGTATGTATATATATATATATACGTATGTATATATATATATATACGTATGTATATATATATATATATATATATACGTATGTATATATATATATATATATATACGTATGTATATATATATATATATATATATACGTATGTATATATATATATATATATATACGTATGTATATATATATATATATATATACGTATGTATATATATATATATATATATACGTATGTATATATATATATATATATATACGTATGTATATATATATATATATACGTATGTATATATATATATATATATACGTATGTATATATATATATATATACGTATGTATATATATATATATATATATACGTATATATATATATATACGTATGTATGTATGTATATATATATATATATACGTATGTATATATATATATATATGTATGTATATATATATATATATACGTATGTATATATATATATATATACGTATGTATATATATATATATATACGTATGTATATATATATATATATACGTATGTATATATATATATATATACGTATGTATATATATATATATATATATACGTATATATATATATATACGTATGTATGTATATATATATATACGTATGTATATATATATATATATATACGTATGTATATATATATATATATATACGTATGTATATATATATATATATATACGTATGTATATATATATATATATACGTATGTATATATATATATATATATACGTATGTATATATATATATATATACGTATGTATATATATATATATATATACGTATGTGTATATATATATATATATACGTATGTGTATATATATATATATATACGTATGTGTGTATATATATATATATACGTATGTGTATATATATATATACGTATGTGTATATATATATATACGTATGTGTATATATATATATACGTATGTGTATATATATATATACGTATGTGTATATATATATATATACGTATGTGTATATATATATATACGTATGTGTATATATATATATACGTATGTGTATATATATATATACGTATGTGTATATATATATGTATACGTATCTGTGTATATATATATATATGTATACGTATCTGTGTATATATATATATATATATACGTATGTGTATATATATATATACGTATGTGTATATATATATATACGTATGTGTATATATATATATACGTATGTGTATATATATATGTATACGTATGTGTATATATATATACGTATGTGCATATATATATATATGTATATATATACATATATATATATACGCATGTGTATATATATACATATATATATATATATATACGCATGTGTATATATATACATATATATATATATATATATACGCATGTGTATATATATACACATATATATATATATATATACGCATGTGTATATATATACATATATATATATATATATACGCATGTGTATATATATACATATATATATATATACGCATGTGTATATATATACATATATATATATATACGCATGTGTATATATATACATATATATATATATACGCATGTGTATATATATACATATATATATATATACGCATGTGTATATATATACATATATATATATACGCATGTGTATATATATACATATATATATACGCATGTGTATATATATATATATATATATATACGCATGTGTATATATATACATATATATATATATATGTATATACGCATGTGTATATATATACATATATATATATATATATATATACGCATGTGTATATATATACATATATATATATATATATATATACGCATGTGTATATATATACATATATATATATATATACGCATGTGTATATATATACATATATATATATATATATACGCATGTGTATATATATACATATATATATATATATACGCATGTGTATATATATAGACGTATGTGTATATATATATATATATATAGACGTATGTGTATATATATATATATATATAGACGTATGTGTATATATATATATATATAGACGTATGTGTATATATATATATATATATAGACGTATGTGTATATATACATATATATATATATACATATATGTATATATATATATACATATATGTGTATATATATATATACATATATGTATATATATATATATACACGTATGTGTATATATACACATATATATATATATATATATATACATATATATATATATACGTATGTGTATATACACGTATGTGTATATATACACATATATATATATATATACATATATATATACATATATATATATATATATATATATATATATATATATATACACGTATGTGTATATATGTACACATATATATATATATATACTTATGTGTATATATGTACACATGTGTATATATGTACACATATATATATATATACGTATGTGTATATATGTACACATATATATATATATATATACGTATGTGTATATATGTACACATATATATATATATATACGTATGTGTATATATGTACACACATATATATATATACGTATGTGTATATATGTACACACATATATATATATATATACGTATGTGTATATATGTACACATATATATATATACGTATGTGTATATATGTACACATATATATATATACGTATGTGTATATATGTACACATATATATATATACGTATGTGTATATATGTACACATATATATATATATACGTATGTGTATATATGTACACATATATATACGTATGTGTATATACGTATGTGTATATATATATATACGTGTGTGTGTGTATATATATATATACGTGTGTGTGTATATATATATACGTGTGTGTGTATATATATATACGTGTGTGTGTATATATATATACGTGTGTGTGTATATATATATACGTGTGTGTATATATATATATATACGTGTGTGTATATATATATATATATATATACGTGTGTGTATATATATATATATATGCATGTATACGTATATATAGATATATATGCATGTATACGTATGTATATATAGATATATACATATATATGCGTGTATATGTATGTATATAGATGTGTGTTATATATATATATATATATATATATATATATATATATATGAGAGAGATAGACATGCATGTATATGTATGTATGTATACATTGTATCGTAATATATATATGGCCTGACGTTTGCGTGTAGCATTAAACAGACTGTCGCTTTTAAGTGTTGACTCCAATGTTCACTTTTTTTACACACGCTATTTCTGATATTGAGCACTTCCAATAAACACAGCACACCTGAAGACTATATTTCTTTATGTGTGTATATATATATATATATATATAATATGTATATATATGTATGTATGTCTTCGTTTATATCTATATTTATTTATCATTACCTTTCCAGCAACTGTTTTTTTGGGCTTTTTGTAAAGTAAATGGGTACATATTCGTGCGTTCCAAAAGTAGTCAGATTTATTTATTGTTTTTATTTGTCTTGTCACTGCGTATTGTCCCGTATCATTATGTTTACTTTATTTTTCTAATGACAATGTAAAAAACAATAAAAAAAATAGCAATAAATACAAATTACAAGACGAGCTGGTGTTCAATTTTTTCATCGATATCTTCGATATTTCTGTAGTTATCTGCCCATGTGCTGGGGGGGGGGTGTTAATGAGGACGTTCGACATTATAACCGATTCTCTTTACTTTGCTATTTTCACAAATTTAGCGTTACCGATTATCGGGAAAGCCACCCATGAATGTCATCTAAATAAAAATATATGATCTGTCTCTCTTTAGTTCTTAGTATTTTTAACCAACGTAATTGAGACTTAATTTATTGTATATATAGATTAATTATTCCGTTCTTTCATATTGATTATTGCTTAAGTCCGGAAGTTGTTTCTTTTTCTGGTTGTGTTTTTTTCATTAAATTTTTATTTCTGAAAAATTGTTTGTCAAATGCAGTAGACATGAAGATCGCCTATGGCATTAAAGGAGACGTTCATTATCGTAGCCGATGTTGCAGATTTTGTTTTCGAAGCTAGCAGTTACTTCCCTTGGTATATATGGCGACCACCTCAAAACCGGGGCCGAACTCCTCTATTTTCCAACAAACCGTCTGCTGACCGCCTCTGTCAATTTCCTCTGCTCTTCTTACCGCATATACAAACGTGTAAGACTCTTAATATTACTTAGCTGTTGTTGATTTATTTCTTGACAATATGGGAACCTTGTTAATTACTTTTTGCTTAAACACTTGCCTTCTCTCTTGTACACACTGTGTGCTGTCTGTATACACATCATAGTAGGTTTGTGTAGTGAATTTCATTCATGTCATGTTGATAACGGAATCCTTTTAATTAATTAAAGGTACGATTATTTATTTTTCTTATATCTACTGTTATTTCCGAGAGAAGAGCTGTTTATTACTTAAATAACAAAATAATTGGCACTTGAAAAATCATGTATATGACTAGTAGTGTTGTTATATATTTTATTCTCTGGTCTATTGCCATTAGACTCAAAAATTGAAGAAGCAGTTTCTTTATTGAAAACCGGTTTACCTGACTGGAATTACCGATTATTGTACGTTTGCTTATGTTAGTAATGAATTGATATTTTACCTATGTAGTAATTTAATCACTGTGTTCAATATCTATCATTACTCCTAACTCGTGTCGCTGTTTTTAAAAAAGACTGCCATTCGATAAGTGATTTATTATTCGTTTCAGCCATCAAAAAAATAATAACAATAATAAATACACATGCCATAAAAGATCTAATAATTTCTAAATAGCCCAATAAGTTACGGACAGATGCACTTAAGTCATTTTAAGTATTTGACCCCCCCCCTGCATTTTAACTTAAAGACGATTTGTCGAACCGAATATTAAAGAAAAACATAAAACTGAGACGATTTTTCAGGAAATATTAAAAATTTAAAATGTCACTGTTTCAATTCGGTTATTATTTTTCTCGATATTTATTTTTAAATAAAGAACCAACATTATTATTAAATTAGTTACTAATTGATAACAAACTTTGAATTGAATTATTTGAACGGCCTTTAAACTGAGAAATTCACTTTTATAAATTAATTAGTATTTCATTTTTTTTCTTATTTTTTTTAAGTTATATTTTTTTAATTTTTTTATATACTTGAGTTTAGTTGTCCTTTTCATGAATATTGTTAAAGAAAAATATCTTTGGTACTTCTTGCTTGGATTTCAATAAAAAAGCAAGTAATTTGTTTGAAAAGAAAAGATAACATTCAAACAAAACAAAATCATAATTGTAACAATAATGAATAAAGACATTGTTTTCAATTTTTCTGCAAATTAGTCATGAATAAATAAAATAAAAAAATAATTTATAGTTTACTTCGAGTTTTTCAAATCGGTGTCGACTGACTTGGCTATTTAAATAACTTGTTTTGAATTTTTTACGTTGTCATATCAAACAATATATTTATTGAGAATCTGTAAATTAGGAAAGGAGTTAAGTTAACTGTTTTTGTTTTTAAATCGCATTTCTTTTTTGGGTTAGCCATAATGTCATCATAACTAAAAACAACTTCATTTTTTGCTTTCTTTTTTGAGGTTTGTTTTTATTTTTAAAATATTTCAAGTCAAGATATCGTAGTTGTTAATGGAACCCCATGATATCATAGGTAATATTTATTAAATAAATACGTCCGAACTTTTATTCACAAGAGAATAGTGATAGCCTAGTGAGAGAGCAAATTCTACTCACATTTGATTTTGAACCTGGTTCAAGATGTCGGTCTTATTGCTGCTGCCCAGTAATTTGTTACTCCACAACTTGCTTTTTGTCTGTCAGCTTCTGAACTAAAAAAACAAAAAAAACTACCGTTATTTGCTGCCATATGAAGATCCTACGTTTTTTCCCCTCACAAATCTTCCATATCCTCAATGTCAAATCTGGGTTTCTGGTAGCCTCCTAATGTTTACTCAGACACTGTGACTATCGGTAATACTTTTTTACATTCAGTGTAAATAGGATGTGGGAGATTATATGCCATTAAAAAAGACCCCCCCCCCAAAAAAAAAAACTATTCCTGGCAGTGAGACGAAAACTGTTGCTTTAACATTAAACTTTTCAATTAACTTAATTTTTAGTTTCTACAGTTTCACTCTTATAAACTGAACATCAGAAAAATAGGGTAGTAGTCACAAAATAATGCAAGCCTTAGTGAAAGATATATATATATATTGTAAAGTTTGTCTTGTCATAAGTGGAGAAGGTCCAAAATTTTAACAGTGCTTCAAAAAATGCTTGCCAAATAAAGATGCCAGTTGGCAATTAGAATGATGAAAACGAAAATGTAATATTTTTTTTTCCTCTGTGGAAACAATTTCAGGTTGATATGCTTCAATATCTGTTGAAAGAAATTTTATAGAATATTTCTTCATTGGCTGAAATTGACAAATTAAGAAAGGTTTTTAATAGACTGGGCCATTCGCTTTTATTTTGGGGTATTTAGTCTGGGATGAAACTATTTCACTAAGTCCTTTCTGTTTTCATTTTATTTTTTATATTGAAAAGCTAATTTTATTGTAATATTCTAGTTTAGAAATGATTTCTCATTCAGATAACCATGTGAATAGGGTTCGTTGTGTGTGTACACAGATAAAACATGACCAAGAACATTGTGTATATGATTTCATCTAGTTGTGGCAAGGAGGGTAAATGCAAGAATAACTATCCTCTAAAAATAGGGTTTGATGAATATAGGAAACATAATAAATGAAAATACTATAAAATCTTGTATGGCAAATGGTGTTATGCTCAATAAGGGGGATATATATATTGTTCCTTATTGAAAGAAATCAAGATATGGGATATTGGACAATAACGCAATTAAAAGTAACAGCTCTAATACTCCACTGAAAACATCTGATCACAAGACCAGGCATAGATATCAATTTCATATCTAAAGGAGCCACTAATTCAGGTAAAAATAAAATTTCAGTAGGTACCTTGTTTTTTTAAATTTTTTTTTTTATAAACAATTTTAAAATTTTAAATGCAGTTTAAAAAGTGAAAAATCATTCTTGAAGCTTTAATTTTAGTTTCAGTTTCAAGCTAAAACATAAAATTCAATATTCCCAATAAGTAAAATACTTTGATGTATTTCAGACTGAATTTAAATTGTTTTTTTTTCTGCCAAAAGGAAAAAGTTACATGTAGAAGACCAGAAGTTACAGTCATTGAAATGTAGAAATTAAAATATGTGTATAATAAAACAGTAGCCATTTGAAAAAATTGAAAAAATTACTTCTATGTAAGATTTTGAATGCACAGAACACCAGAAGATGAATTTTTAAAAATTTATTTAAAAATTAATTTTTATAATTTTGTTAATTGTTGTTGGTAATTTGTCTTTCTTTACAAGATGGTGCTAAACATTTTCTCTGCCTAAAACACCACAGTGTTTTTTTTTTTTATTAGGCTGAATGAGACCTTTTCAGCAGTTCATGATATTACGTCATCAAAAATCACTGAATAAATTTTTCTTAAAATTTGGTTTATGTTAGACATAATTTATGACTTAGTGAATTATTTTGTTTAAGAATTTTTGTTTTTGTTGCTTGAAGTTCATAACCTCTAGTAATAATGTTCTTAAGCTTGCAAATACTAATGCTACAATTTCAGAATGATAATTTCAGTTATCTTTTGAAACCTGATTATATGGTTCACCAAATATTCTGTAAATTTGTATTTAGTGTCAGCATGAAAAACATTTCTTGTGTTATTAAAATAGTCGCTAACATTTTTAACCAGAACAGGATTTTTTATTATCATGAAAATATGAAAGCCTGTTAAAATATTTGTTTGTTTTCAGAAATGCTTTTTGTAAGAGTTA
Organism: Acanthosepion esculentum; assembly: GCA_964036315.1. Lineage (NCBI taxonomy): Eukaryota > Metazoa > Mollusca > Cephalopoda > Sepiida > Sepiidae > Acanthosepion > Acanthosepion esculentum. The sequence continues at coordinate 75,423,313 of OZ038511.1, read as the reverse complement.
AAAAATATTGTTTTAATATTGTCAAAAGTTTTTTAGTTATTTGATAAATCCCTAGCATATTAATTTGTTACTATATACGTATATTACATTTTTTTTGTGTGTTAAGGTTTTGCAATCGAGATCATTCCAAACTTTTGAACATAGGATTTTGGAAAAACTGAGTTGATATTAAAATTGGAATTGAAGGTCCTATATTTCTTTTACACACTAATTTGATATAAATTTTGAATATACTTCCTGTGGTAAAAGAAAGTCATTGACTTATTGAGAAAAAGAGCACGAGTATACTGTATGATATGCCAAAGATGAAATAACCAAAATAGTCATAAATGCATTTTCAGATAAGCTAATATTGTGTGTCCACTCCTACCTGTTGACCAATGAAAAAAATTGTTCTATCAATTAAAAGCAGTTGGTGTTCTCAAATTGAAGAAGTCATTTTATTTTTTTATTATTTTACCTTGTCCGTCGGTTTGTGTGTTGGATTTCTGACTGTTTACTTGTATTCGGATTTTTGAGTTCCAACTTGCAATTTGTTTATTTTGTTGTGGAATTGGGCTGCCATATCGATTATTTGGACACATTGTTTGCAAGGAAAGAAACAAAAAATTTTAAAGCTTTTTTGCTACAAGCTATTTTGGTAACATGTTGAATGGCAAATTTGATATAAAGCTGATTCCTGAATTTGATGGCAGTGGGTCAATAGTAGAATGGGTTGAGAAAGTCTAACTAGTATGCAACCTCTGTGGTGTGAAGCGGCTCAGGACCATCATTTCCCCTTCAACTGACTGGAGAGGCATTTGCAGTGTATCAGCAATTGACCAAGACAGAGAGAGCAGATGCAGCACAAATTAAGGACGTACTATACACAGTAGTTCGAAGCTCAGAAACTGTAGATGTTTACCTGGCTGATTTGATAAAGCTGGCAGTACTGTTCAGAGGAATGCCCATCCATGCATGTTTGGTTGGCCTCCAGAATGGACTTGCTGCTGCTTGAGGAGTTACTGGCCCGGGCGCTTAAGAAGGAAGAGTCGGAACAGGAACTAGTGGTGTAGTGGCTGCAAGGCCCACCCAAAGTAAATATGTTCTAATTGTGGGCTCTTCTGTGAGAATTAAGTGGTACAGATGTAATGGCTCAAACCACCTGATGAGGAACTGTAAATCAACCCAACTTTACTGCAAAATTCAACCAATATACCAGGACCTGGACAGTGTCATGAAAGTGGTCAGATGGTCATATGTGAAAAACGTGTACAAAATCAATGAAATAATTAAACGTTATTAGAATGCATATTCCCCCCCCCCGACCTCTCCACATATACAAAAGAAAAAGGGAAACTTTGACTGCAGTTGAAAAAAAATTCAAAATCGTTTCTTTTTAAGATAGCATTGTTTTCATTTCTTTTTAGACTCTTTTTCAAAATGGATTGAAAATAGTTTTGCTTTTTGGTCCAAACTAGCTTTTTGCTCCTAATTTTGTTTAGCTTGAATAAACAAAACAAAACTTGATTTTTCTGCAGATGCACATTATCTAAAACAATTGTTACCTGATGATCATAAAAGTAATGAAGATGGTTTTATCCATTTGAGAAAAGGAGATGCTAATCAATTTGTTTCTCATTAATTGTCAAGGAATCATCTCATAAGATGTAAATGGAAGTAAATGTTTAAAAATAAATACATATTAAGACTGGAGTATTTTTACAAAAATGTGACCTTTATAAACTTGGTTAAGGAATTAGCAACTTTCAAATAGACACTAAGTCTATCCATTAACTTGTTTAATTTTACCTTAATTCTTCACACCATATAAAAAAATAGTTAAGTAGAACTTAGATGATTATAAACTTTATCCATAAATTCTGTCTTTTAATGTAGAAATTATGATTTTTTTTTTTTTTTTTGCAATTTCTTTTACTTTATTCTGGTTAAGTAATTTTTCAGAAATATATTTGTCTTGAGTGATTTATTTAATTACAATACAGTAAGGATTGCATATTTAATTTTTATATATTTTATATTTTATTCTATATGGAGGGAACTAGTTAGGTGTTCAGTTGCAAAGTGAACCCATGACCACATCCAGTCATGAGACTGGTGAGGATTTTTATTTCCAAGTCTTGACTTTGTCTACTTATAGGTACCGCCCAAAATTCAGTATAGTTAAGGTTTACCTAAGGTTTAAATGTATTTTTCATCAAGGAATCCTTTTTGAAGCTTTCCCCCAGCTTCAATTGAAAGCTAAAGGATTAAATTTTCTAATTCCACAAAAAAATACTGTGGAGTATTTCAAATAGAAATTTGAATGATTTTTAGTTGATTCTTCCGAAAAAAAAAAAAACTTTTTTTTTTTTCTAACCTTTTTTTAGAGCAATGTACACAAAACTTATTTTTTTGTTTATGAAAATTCTGCTAAAATAAGATATACATTTCTGAAATGTTTTTGTAAAATTAGCAAATTAATCTGTTCTGAAACAAATATGACTTATAAAATTTTCTAGACAAACATTTCTTGACCTTGGTGTATTTTTATTTTCACATTTCCATCGATAATTTGATGGCTGAATGTGTTGACAAGTTTAGTATGATGCACCAAAATTGACATAATTTTATGTATTTTAAGTAAGAATTTAAAAAAAAATTTTTTTTATAATAATTTAAAATACTATAAAAATTTCTTACATTATTGACTTAATGGTATTTCATTATTTAATAGCTAAGATAATGATAATTTTATTAATATTACATTTTTAGTTTAATAACTGAGATAGTAACTAATAAAATTATTATTATATTAATAATTATATCACTCAATTATTGTTTAAATTGATAAATTAGATAATTTTATTACCTCAGTTTTTAATTTAATAACTGAGAGTGAGATAAGCCAAAGACCATTATATGTCAATGGGCTTTCCCTAAGGGGGAGACAAGCCTTGAAATACATAACCTTTTAACCACAATATCACTTACAAGATACCATACTAAAAAAAAAAATATAACATTTTGGCGTGCACAAAAAAAATATCTTTAATTATGGTAAAAAGTTTTGGTAGCATGATTTTTATTAAGCTTTTAATTTCACTTAGTAAATTGTCTTCACTTAAAAACTTAATAACTTACCTTGTAGTCTGTTTGGAAGAAATTTAAAACATTTTTTAAAATTAAAGAGAAATGAAAAAAACTAAAAGAAGAATGCAAACAATTCTTGTAAAAATTCTTTATTCATCAAACATTTTTTTCTTCATATAATAATTTCCTTAATGTATATTATTTATAAAAGCAAATAAAAGCCCGTCTAATTAGATAGTTCTATTGCAGTTTTTATTTTACAATTTGGAGCAGATTTTTAAAAAGTTGGTAGTAGTTGTGAAAGAAAAAATTGATGATTTACTTTCTCCAAGGAGTCTTGCTTATAAGTAAAGCAGTAAAGCCCGGCGTTGCCTGGGGTTTTATGTAGTTAAATTGCTTTGGGGTTTGAATTATTGAACTTACGCATGTATCCGCAGTTGTTGAGGTCACTGATAGGCTGGGAATCTCACTGGTAGCAAAATCAATGGGATCAAGGGCAACCGGTTGCAATAGGTGGGTGCTGTGTTGCTGCTCCGTGCTTACCCGAAGACTGCCACCCGTTCATAATCGGTCAAGATTTTTTATTCTGGCAATGTAAAATAGTGGTTGCGTTTTCACCGTAGGACTCGCTTAACATATCAGCGTCGGTGGTTGGCAAAGCTGCTCTACTCCAGTCTGCACACGTTCACCTACCCGAGCCTACTAAAGTACGGCTTGCTTAGTCTTGTTGGAAAGCCCTTGACCCAGTGGTGAATTTGTGTCCATTCCTTTTTTTTGGCACAAGTCTGGAGTGTCCATTTATTGAACCGAGAATGATTTGACTTCATTTCCTATGGTAAGATGAACCCCCCCCGGAAACTGAGCAGACGAACGCACGTGACAACCCCCCTCCGCACGCACTCAGTAATTGTCGCGGCGCACGAACAGAGGTCATCACAGCTGCATGTAGGGGTCAATAGTTGCGTTAAGTGCAATGGTTTGTGAATTGGGAGTACTGGGAGTAGCTGTTGTTGTCGGTTTTACTGCAGATGTTATGGTTTTGGGAAAAACCCAGTAAAGGAATGGAGCTTGCAGCGCAGCATTTGGCCATCCGTAAAGTTTGAAGTGTTGTACCGTAGAAGTTACTCGTAGACAGAACTACAATGAAGCACCCACAGAAATTGCTCTTCATAATAGACGCTGGCTCAATAAGTAAGCGAAATACTCGGAACTTATTGCCGACTGGCCAGCATTCAGGTTTCAGCCTATTGAATCGACGCTTGAAGTAGCTGCAGAGAGTAGTAGGGGGGCATTGTGCAACTCAACTGAAAGTGCCAACTGTTGTGTCGACATCTACGCGTCGATGACCTCATCGACTACCGCTCTGAATGCCCTGAATTGTGTGGCCCTGCTCAACTATACTCCTCCAACCCTGTGAGCGCATGCGATTGTATGATTCAGTGTTGAGTCAAAAGCAGCGGGTAGTGCACACAGTAGCACAAGTATGTTTTGCCTTAGCGCATCACAAAGTTAATGCCAGGGTTGTAATTGAAAGCCAAGAAAGACCAAAAAGAGCTACTGGGACAGGTAATATCACCAGTGGCCGCAAGGCACTGAATGTTGCCGTTGAGGTGTATGTGGCGTATGTGGCGCGCTTTGGGAGTTTGAGATAAGTGCACAGCGGCCATGTTTGTAGCTGCCCTTGAAAGTCTGTTTGCCCTTGTCTGTGGGCCCTTGGAGCTTCTGGCAGCAGAAGTCATTACAGCGTTGCGGGCATTGCGGGTTGCCCACTGCAGCTCTGTCTCAGACTCCCTTGACCTAGCTGTTGCAGCAGCGTCCCTGGATTGACAGGCACGCCTGTGGGCAAATGTTTCAGCTGCCCTCAACCTGGCAGTGGTGGCAGCATTCGTAACATTTCAAACAGATCTACCGAGTGGTGTCTCAGCAGCCCTAGAGGTCGCTGTTGCAGCAGCAACCTTGGATTGACAGGCGTACCTGCGGTCAAGTGTCTCTATTGCCCTTGATTTCACAGTGGCAACAGTGTTTCTTACATTACGAAAAAGCCTTTGATGATGAGTCTCTGAAGCCTGAGATACAGAGGTGGTTGCTGCAGCCTGTACATTCATTCTCGACCGTTGTGTATTCTTGAGCCTTGATCGCAACGAAGCCCTGTAGGCAGCTTTCCCAGCCAAGCAGGTGGCACGCTCCTCTTGTGACCGCGAGGCCTGCATGAGGATGCTGCATTGAGCAACCTGTGATAGTCACATTGTAGTCTGCTCCTGGGACACATGGGCCCTTCTTGCCCTCATTGCAGATGCTCTTGCAGACCAATGGCTAAGACGTACCCTCCTTTTTGGCGGCATGGGGAAAAGTGATGCTAGTACTGGTTGATTAGGGTTGCTCAATTGCAGGAGTACAAAGTCTTAGTATCGCAAAAGATGAGCCAGAATCGAGAAGGCAGGTATTTAAGTAAAACTGCTAAATAAATTGTTTATGGTAGTTGGAAAAATGTAGTTAAACAGACAAACGGAAAACAAAAACATAAGAAACAACTTGCGGTAGGAGAAATGATCATTTGAAGGAGCCTATCGTATCAACCGGATGGTGGCGTCACAGGAGCAGAAGTGAGACCTTCGTTCCACAGCTGTCCACAGCAGGTTCAAATGTGAAGTATTACTGGCCAATCGGTTGTGCCAATCAGTGAACGTCCTAGGGTCTCAAACACCAATCAGCAACTGTGTACTGCACTCGGCCATTGAGATACTGCTATGCGAAGCATGGTCACATGTGTTTGAATAACATTCAGCTGTAGTGTAGACGTCTCAGTTGAACATGCGTTTGATTGGTGTATTTGCAAATTCCGATGAAGACATGATTGTATCGACTTCCCTCAGGTATTTGTTGGTCACAAAGGAGCTCACAGGGCAAAAGTTTTTAATTGTCATGACTAAAGCTGATAAAGTTAATCAAAATCCCAAGCAAGTTGTGAAAAACATTGCCAAATTCAATTTGAATGGGAAGTCAAAAGGGGTATGATTTCATTGATTTTTATCCGATAATTGAAACCGAAAGTCATTACCTCAATACTGTCGGTAAATACTATGCTCAATGGGAATTTTGCTGAAAATTCTTCGCCATTTGCGAAAAATATAGCCAAAAATCAGCTAGACTGGACTTGAATCGGATGTCCCAAAGTGATCGATTGTATTGATTTTTTTTTTTTTTTTTTTTTTCCGATAACTGATATCAATTTTTAAAAACAAAGAACAGCACCACAAAACTATAAGTAAGAACATTGCTCAATGTGAGTTTGGTGGATATCACTTGTAATTTGTGAAAACTATCACTGAAAAGCTGAATTTTTTTTTTAATCAATATTTGACCCCCTATCACTTTTATCAATTTTTTTTTTTTTTTTTCCAAAATCAGAGGAACAATCAAAAAATCCGAAGATGTCATGTACGAATGCCGTAAATTTCCGATCTGTGTGTGAATTTTCATGCCAATCGGACGAACGGTTTGCTCAGGATGAGGTAACAAGGTGACACACACACACACACACCATTTATAAATATAGATACGAAACAATTTGCAAACTGTTTGAAATTTTAGAAAATTTCATAAAATTAAGTCATGGGGAGTAGCAAACTATTTTTACCAAGATTTTGTAAAAATAAAAATTTCAAAAATAAATTCATTCATTTATGAATAAGTTTCATTAAAATCAGAGTTTGATTTTTGCAAGAATTTTGAAATTAATGGGTTTCCCCTGGAAACTGCTACATTAAAATGGCTATTACCACAAGTAGTACAAAGTTGACGAGAAAAAATGATTTTTGACCTAAATTTAGAACATTTTAGAAAGAAGGAAAAAATATTTTAAAATAATTAAAAAATACTTTGTTCTTTCCTCTTAAACAAACATTTTTACAATACAACTTTTTTTTTATTAAGTTTGGGGCCTTTGATCATTATGCTATACTGATTTTTAGCAAATTATTGGAGGTACCTAGACTATTTTAAGAGTGTATGATTTTATTTCATTTGTTAAGTTTTCAATTTGAAATATAGGATTACTTTTAAATTTAGGTTTTCTAAATGGTATTTGGAAAACAAGCCTGTAGGTAATGTTTTTGATGCTATAAATATTATCTACTTTGGCCAACTAGTAAGATTGAATAGTAAATATCTTTTTTTTCTGCAAATAAAGACCAATAGGATATTATTCTTGTTTTACTTGGTTTCTCTTGGCTGGCATGAGCTAAAAAGACAAGAGTCTCCTTGTTGTCAAAATCTTCAATCTCTTCCCTATCCTACCTTTTTGTTTCTTTTTAATGATAGAAGAGGAGGTGGGGTATGTGTTTATATGCTCACAAACAACTGTTGTTTAGATATAGGAAAGAATTCTTAGGTCTCTCATGCTGATTCATAACAGTTTCAAGTGTATATTTATGGATCTGAAATGGTGGCATGAACTTGAATAATTCATTTCTATGTTTTATAGATATAAATTAATTTCTAGCACCAATGATAGAGTATACTCATCCAAAACTTATTTATTGTTACATTTGATTATTATCCATTATATACCAAATTGGTTTTGACCATTCTATTTTCCACTTGCTTTAGTTGGATATCTAATCTTGAACCTTGACCGTTGTAGTAATCTCACAACTTAATCTTTGCCCTCCCCAAAACTCACCAACTTTATTTAGATTTTTGAAAACAGGGCGAGTGTATAATGTCTTATTTATGCCATTTTATATAATTCTGTTTGAGAGGAGAGAAAGCTGGATTTTAAATTTCATGGATTCTTGATGTTCTTTTAAAACAAAAAAAACTTTCACTTGAATTTAAATATTGTTAATCAGTATTGGATATTTATTTAATTTGGAATTGAAGGGTTGATAAGCTGTAGAAGAAGAAACCAATTAATTTAGAATTGTATATGTATCTATGAAAGGAAGGAAAAACCATAATCTTAGGCCTCCTGCTGCCTTGCGGCTGTATTCTAACACGGTAAAGGCTATGGAAGTAAATCCAGACATAAAATCTGAAATGGATCCTCAGACATGGCTGGCTGCCAACACTGGCAACCTTCTGGCAACTCTGACAGCCAAACCAGCCCCTAAATGTAATGCCCTGTATTCCTTTGGACAGCAGAGAGGTGGGCATGCAGTCTGGGCAGTGCACAGCCTCCATTATGCCATCATCCAGACCTGTGTCCTGGAGTTTCTTCAGTCTCACCACCTGGTGAGTGCACAAAGAATTTTTACCATTTCTTTGGAGATAAAAATTAGTCTTCTTTGTTTCTATCCTATATAAAATAAATTCCTTCCTCTTAATGAGAATGCAATTTACTTCCTGTATTGGTTAGAGGTAGAAAGGCATCAGTAGAAACATGGTTTTTGTGGATGGATGCCTTTAATGTGTAAAAGCCAAGGTGTGTATTTGGTATTGATATTTGTTTATACTTTTACCTGTGAAATGCGTGGTTGATAGTGTTTCTAAATGAGAAATCAAAGAGCTGAGTTCGAATTCCAGTAGAATTTGTTACATTCTCTTGTGCGCAAATACCCTTAGGAAAGGTGTGAATACATTTGCCCCCAAACTTTGGGTTAAATAGGACTTGTCTCTGGAAAAATCATTGTTATTCTCAAAAACTTCTTAATGAAATATTCACTTGCAAAAAAGAAAAGAATTAGTCTTACAATCCCAAAATATTTTGGCTTTAAATAACCCACAAAGAGTTGATAAACCATAAAAAAACAATCAACCTGTTGAATGGCTGCCAACACTTTTTTTTTTTTTTTGGTCTCGCAGAAGACTATACCAATGTTTTATGAGGAATTCTGTTTCTATTGTGGGTGCCTTGGAGGCTTTGGGATGCCACATTTGGAACACACCTCTTGTGAATTTGGATTGTGTTTTGCTGTGTTGAATGGTAACCGAAGGACTGGTATGGGATTTATACACTAGGATAAGGATGCAAACAGATTAGTCTTATTTATTCTAATTACTTTTTAACAATTTAAGATGCAAAGAGAACTGATTGCTTAGAGCGGCTTGGTGATCAGTTTAACTTGTCACTGGGAGAAACTCTTTTATTGTATCTCGAGATCCTTGTATTTCTGGTATGAGAGAATAGGGAAATAGGGTTGAAATGACTGTCTATTTTTTTGATAGCGTTTAAAAATTAACAATACTAATTTAGCTGTTGTTTTTTACCTCATCATGCTTTGAGTAATCTGCTGTTGGATTTTTGTCTTGTTTTTCTTTAGGATCCCAAACTTTGAGTGATTTGAATTCTTATACTTTAATACTGGAAAAATAGTTCAAAACTTATTCCCCCAAAAGTTGTGATGTTTGATTGCTTGGCCAGATTTTTGGAAGTAGTTTGGGTTGAGGACTTTTCAGCACCTCCTATCTATAAAACAGGATAACTAGAGATTACATTATTTAAAACATTTTTATTGCAAAAGTGATACTTGTTACAAAAAACCCCAAAAAACATGCACTTAACAATGTATGTAATTGTTTAAATGGTTCTAGCCTTCATTTTATATATATATATATATATATAAAATGAAGGCAAGAACTATTTAAACAATTACATATATATATATATATATATATATATATATATATATATGTGTGTGTCTATATTTCTGAGATGAGGTATTATGTACAGTATTTACATTAGTCGGACTATTGTCCTCATCTTTGTCGCTATATTTGTCACAACGTTTCGGCCGTTGTACGCTCCGGCCTTCTTCAGGTGGTTGGAATTTCGAACCGAACCCTTTATTTCGATCACTGGGGTAGACTGTTCTAGTTCCACGAGCCATGTTTGATGGATGTCAGTTATCAGTTATCTCCTGGTAATTTTCCCTCTGAAAGTTCTCCACTGCCTGAACCCAAAGAGTGTGAGTTCAATACCCGGTTCAGGCAGTGGAGAACTTTCAGAGGGAAAATTACCAGGAGATAACTGATAACTGACATCCATCAAACATGGCTCGTGGAACTAGAACAGTCTACCCCAGTGATCGAAATAAAGGGTTCGGTTCGAAATTCCAACCACCTGAAGAAGGCCGGAGCGTACAACGGCCGAAACGTTGTGACAAATATAGCGACAAAGATGAGGACAATAGTCCGACTAATGTAAATACTATATATATATATATAAAATGAAGGCTAGAACCATTTAAACAATTACATATATATATATATATATATATATATATATAAAATATTATATTATTATTATTTTTACAGAAAATCTTAGAAATGCAGCTTTGAAAGGTTTCATCACTGGTTTCTAAATAAACCATATTTTCCAATTCATGTCTAAACTTTTGCTAAAAGAGCAGACTTTTAAACATTTTTCATAGATTGCATTTCTAAATTATTACTTTTTGATTCTGCTGCAAAATATCACTGATACTAACTATGTTCAATGGTGTCTACAATTCTCCTCACTTCACTCACAGAAAAAATATCTGGAAAAAAAAAATCTCCCTAGTTTATACATATGCTGAGATATGGTGGATAAAATTTGCCCAGACACCAGTACTTAGTCAAGCTCCATAATGTTATGGTAAATTTGGTTTATGTATGTTCTTGTGTCTACACATTATTTTCTTAAATTACTTATTTTTATCTCTTTCTAAAAGATTTTTTTAACATTTTTTATTTGTAAGTAACTTTCTTATTTAAAGGAACAATGGACATGTTTTCCTCATTTAATTAATTAAATAAATGTTTATTTTTTTCCAAGTTTATCCAATTCTTGTTATTTGATTGAAACTTTTAGTTCACCATTTCATACTTTTTTTTTTTATCCTATTTAATTTCTTTTCTCAAAATTTGGTTGATTTTAAGCTATATAGTGCTATAATGATAATTCTTGTAAATTTTTATTTTAAAAAATTAATTGGCATGTAATTGAAACTATTTGTCTTAGCAATTGATTTCATTTTTTAATCTTTTGATGTCCTGTTTTTTTTTGTTCTGATGAAAATGTTTCTAGCATCATCCATCTACTTAAAAACTCTAAGTAGGTTTTTCAGTATTTTTTTTTTTTTTTTTTCAAGTGTAGGAAGTAGTAATTCTTTTACTACCACTTTTACTGTTATTGTGTCCTTCTCTGTATCACTTGATTCTGCAGCCATCATACTAGAAATACTAGATCTATAGGAAGTACAGGAAATAATCCATTCACTTTAGTGACCTTTCAAAGAGCCATATACCCAAAAGTTTTTAAAAAAAATTTCCTTTGTTGCATATTGGAATGTCATTCACTGTCAAATATTACTGTCAATGTCTCTATTAGTTTACAACCTTATTTCCTTTGAAGCTTTTTTTTTTCCTCTCCCAAATTTTTAATTTCTGGCTCTGCATGCATATACGAGGGTTAGTTAAAAAAATAAAAATATCTACACTTCCAGCATAACATATCCTTAGGTTTTTCTGCTCATGTGTGCTTATAGTCGGTACTATTGTGGTCACGTGATTGACTGTGTACTATTGTGGTCACGTGATTGACTGTGTACTATTGTGGTCACGTGATTGACTGTGTACTATTGTGGTCACGTGATTGACTGTGTACTATTGTGGTCACGTGATTGACTGTGTACTATTGTGGTCACGTGATTGACTGTGTACTATTGTGGTCACGTGATTGACTGTGTACTATTGTGGTCACGTGATTGACTGTGTACTATTGTGGTCACGTGATTGACTGTGTACTATTGTGGTCACGTGATTGACTGTGTACTATTGTGGTCACGTGATTGACTGTGTACTATTGTGGTCACGTGATTGACTGTGTACTATTGTGGTCACGTGATTGACTGTGTACTATTGTGGTCACGTGATTGACTGTGTACTATTGTGGTCACGTGATTGACTGTGTACTATTGTGGTCACGTGATTGACTGTGTACTATTGTGGTCACGTGATTGACTGTGTACTATTGTGGTCACGTGATTGACTGTGTACTATTGTGGTCACGTGATTGAAGTTGGAGATTGATCGCACCAGTTTTCTTGCTGCTGTTACAGTGTAAACATGGCTGCTTTACTGGCAATGTGCACCAAGGAGAAACAAATATTGATCCGAATCTGCAAAGACATGATATCTCATCGATGATAACGCGCCCGTTCGCCATTACCATCTATTGAGCTTGCTGAATCTTATCAGATGTGAAGTATGACGAGCATCTTTCTCCTTTGTTGCCTAACACTTGTCCATCCATTTTTAAACTTCTTGATCCATTTGTATATGCTTTTACACAGTAGTGCACTGTCGTATTGTTAAAAGCCTCCAATGAATTCCAGCCCCTGACACACGTTCCAACAAGAGAAATCGGATCACTGCTCTTTGTTCCACCTTGGTACACACTGCTAGTGTAGTGGTCATGTTTACACTGTAATAGCAGCAAGAAAACTGGTGTGATCAAGCTCAAACTTTGATCCCATCACCACTATAGTATCAACTATAAACACGCATAAGCAAAAGGCATCGTGCCAAACCTAAAGATATGTTATGGCAAAAGTGGGGATAATTTTTGACTTACCCTCATATAAAATTTATGCAAAAGAGAAAAACTTGATAATTCATTTACTAGAGCATTAGACTGAAGACTGAGAAATTTGAGGTTTTCCTTCAGCATTCACAGTTGATAGTATTTTTTTTACTACAAATCATAATCAAATCTTAAAATGTGGGGGGGGGGGTTCTATAGCTTCCCGATTTACTTGATTTAAAATCTTCAAACTTTAATTTATTGAAAATCAATAAAAGCACTTTGGTAAAATCTTTAAAAGTAGTGAGTAAATTTATTTTTCCCCTTATTAGAATTCTTTTAACAAAGAATTTGTTTCCAAATGAAATTTTGTTATTGCTCATAATAATTGCTCTTTAATGTTTAACATTTCAATGGGCTTTTGTCTATTTTCCAGGGAAAATATTTCTAACATTCATATCTCGATTAACCCTTATCAACTCTCTTCCACGGAATACTTGGCAAATTTATGAATATATGACAAAATCTGCAATAAAATCCTATGAGATCATAAAAAAATGCTTGTATCTTTTGTTGAAATAATGGTAACATTGGTTAAGATATGCTGGCAAAGGGGGATTCTCTGAAAATATCCTTGACTATATTCTGATTGTAATGCACTAAGGAACTAGAAATGAATTCTTTTCATACACAGACAGAAGAAAAACACAACAAAAAAAAATAAGTTTCACATAAGAGGAAGCTGTCATGGAATCTGCAGTGGAATAGTATGCTGTTGAAAAATGCAAGACTATCACTGATGATGCAGCCAAATTCATTTTGTAATGTATATTGAGGTACTAGTTGGATTATAAGTATACATATTTGAATACTCCTAAATTAATACTCCTAAATTAAGTTTACTGATGTTGAGAGTTGAAATCAAGAGTAATTTGAATAATAAAACTTTTCATAATGATGGTGGTGTGAGATTTTTTTAATCATTGTTCACATGACTCATATATGCATCTTTACATATTTTAAATCCTGCAAGGAACTAATCAGGAAATTCTTTAAAGAGTAAAGACAGATTTGAAAGATTTAATGAAATTTGAATAGGAAATGCTTTTTGCAATTGGTTCCAGAGAATTTCCTATAAAGATCATTCTAGGCAGTAAGTTTTAGGATTACACAAAAATCTAAAGCTATAAAAAGAAACCAACTACTTTTAATTGTTTCTTTTTATCTTGATTTATTTATTTATTTTTCTTATGCATTAATTAATCATTTAGTGGTGATATTTATTTCACCATGTAAAAATTGTGTTTTTTTATAGACAAGTAAGCTACTTGGGATTAAAAGCAGGGGAAGAATTTTGAGTTTGCGTGTTTTTGTTTAATGATGATTGGTCAATTGAATTTTTTTCTCTCTTAACTGTTCAACAAGAGTGAAAAAGCTTTTATTCAGTTTCAGAATGGCTACTCAAAATATTGGCACAAAGTTTGATATTAAATTTGAAGGTAGTGTCAGAATACAGTCGCGTCATCTGCTATGAAATCAAGACAGAAAAATGAGCCCCTTGTAACTGAACTTGAATTTTGTAGGGACATGAATTGTAATTTGACTTTGTGACAAGTCTGATTTGCACGACATCCATTGTTTAGCAGATATAACCATTTTGAATTTTGTTTGGATAAAATTTGATTGCCTATTGACTTTGGTTTATAAAAGATAGTTTTATATCGGGACCTCCACTAATTCCTGATATCTAAGGTTTAAAATGAATTTTTAAAATTTAAAAAAATGTAAACTTTCTTTCATTTTTAGCTTTAATTGAAAGCTAAAGGATTAAATTTACTATTTCCAGTAAGCAAAATACTATGGTGTATTTCAAACAGAAATTATATTTACTAGAATCTATTTTTGCTAAAATAGTTGATTAGAACCCCTTTTTTAGTTGTCTTTTATCGTAATGTTATTTAAAAAGTATTCCAAAAATAAAATATACTTTCCCGAAACATTATTTGAGGAATATTCACTGATTTTAAAGTATAATTAATCTGGTTTGAAATAAATATTATTTACTTTAAGTTTAAAATAATACAGAAATGCATTTTTAACCAAACAATAGCTGTGTTTTTAACCAACAGTAGCCATGACAAGTGGTGACAGGTTGATGACAGATTGATTGTTGTTGTACTGAGACTTTATTTGTAAAACATAATTTAACAAAATGAAGTGGAGACCTTTTTTTTTCTTTCTTTTTTTTTAATATAATTTTTAAGTACTTGGTAATTTTAAAAATGTTGGAAAATATCTCTGTAATCTAATTTTGGGAATGTCCTTAATAAATCTTATTTATAAAAGCAATTAAAAGCTTTTCTAATTAAATAATGTCACAGTCTCATTGCATTTCTTATTTTACGATTTGGAGCAGATTTTCAGGAAATGAGTAACTGAAAAAAAATTAATTTACAATAAAAAAAAATTTTGCAATTAAAATTTAATTTCTCAAAATTTCATAAAATTAAGTGGTGTGTAACATGTAAAAAAAAAAAATCAAAGGATTTAAATAATTTATGATTAAGTCTTGAAAGTTTCATTAAAATGCAATAATTATTTGATTTTTGCAAGAATTTCCAAATCAATGTGTTTTTTTAGCCTTTTTGCTAAAAAACACATTTTATTAAAATACCTATGGTAATTTTTGCTGACTGCTGTTGCAAAAAAAAAAAAAAAAATTTTTTTAACCAAAATTTGGAATGTGCTAGAAAGGATTAAAAAATTTAATAAAAAATACTTTGGTCTTTCCTCTTAAACATTTTGATGAAAAAACTTTGTTTTTATCTAGTTTAGGACATTTTTCATCATGCTATGCTGTCTTTCAGTGAATTAATGGAGGTACCTAGATAAAACCTGAATATTTTTTTTTCTTACAGCTTATATATATTTTCAATAATTCCAACTTTAATCTTATAAAATTTGTTTCTTTTAATTTAAAAATATATTTTGTGTGCTATTAGTCATTGATGTGATATATTTATGTAGGTTAGATGCAAGAACCAAAAATTTTAAATAATTCTTAGCATAACAAGTTATTTGTTCATAAAATATTTTTCCTGTGACAAGATGATTTTAAAAAAAAAAAAAAAAGGAAACATGTGACCAAGTGTTTGTGAGTGAAGTTTTGTCAGCTTGTTTTCAAGTTTTGTCTTTTATTTGAAAAGTGTTATTTTTAGAATGTAGACTTTGTTTTGGTGTCTGAAACTATCAAAATTTAAGCTAACAAATTACTTGGTATTTTTCACTAGTTTAATTCTTTTCAGTTTTTCTTTTGCATTGATAGTATTTATATGAAGGTTTGGTCATCAAGTAATGGTTGTTTTAATTGGATCTCCAAAGTTTTACTTTGTGTGTGTGTGTGTGTGTGTGTGTGTGTGTGTGTGTGTGTGTGTGTGTGTGTGTGTGAGAGAGAGAGAGCTATAAAGCCCAGAAGAAACAAGATTTATCAAATTATTTCCCCCTTTATTTATTTATTTATAAGCTGCTTTCAAAATAACTGCCTTTCTAGGAACCCGTAGGAAGCAAAGACCTGTCATAGAATTACTATTTTGGGAGAAGAGAAAAACCTGAAAAAATTTACAGGAGGTTAGTGAATGCACAAATGTGGACCTTCATGCCCACAATAAGGCGGGGGTGTCAAAAAGACTGCCCCCCCCCCATGACCATTGTATTTTTAACTAACTTCACTCTTCAGCAAATGTTTTAAAAAGTGGCAATTTAGAATTGGAATAAAACCTAAACATCATGAAAGTGAATTTACACATTTTTTTTTTGTTCTTGAGAATTGACAACCAAAATATTAAACACTATTTATTTATTAGATTTGTTTATTTACAACATTCTAAAAACTAGTACAATTAGAACTAATGCAATATTTATCATTTACCAATTTATAAAGAAATAAATATGAAAACAATTTTTTACTCATAAACATTTACTAAATTATGTGAACCAACTATAAGGAAATAATTATTTACCATTTTTATAAAATTTAAATCAAAGGACAACTAATGTTTTGGCAACCATCATATAAATAGGGCAAATAATCTAATGGTTATTATTTTTGTTGTCAATTCTCAAGAACAAAGAAAATGTTCAAATTCACTTTCATATAATTAGGTTTTATTACAATTCTAATCATCGCTTTTTAAAACAGTAAACATCACTGAAGAGTGAAGGTAGTTAAAAAAAAAAAACGTCCTTTTGTCAGTTTTATTATGAGTACGAAGGCCCATGTTTGCCAGTGAAGGTTCATGGAAAGGCTACAATTGATGTAAGCACAGTAAGGTGGTTTAATAGAGTTGACGATAATTCTAGACACTACTATTGTGAATTCAGATAAAGCCAAACAAGTTTGTTCTTTGATTAAAGCTGATAGAAGAATCATTATTGTAAAACTGTGAATGTCTTCATGATTTTGCAGTTTGCTGCAGTCTCTTGGCTACTCAAAGGTCTGTACAAAGTAGGTTCCCATGCTACTGACAGACTTGTAAAGGAACAGACAATGGTTGGTACTCAAAAAAAATTCTGATCTGTTTAGTCTTTTCCATTGGCTCGTACTGGGGGGGGGCATATAAATATGTCAGTAAGACATTTCAGAACCGACTATATAAATCTTGTTCTCATCATTACAATATTCAATTATAGAATTTTTAACTTTAACCGAATTTTAATCTATATCTTCTCAACACATTATCCCGAGAGTTCATGACATATTGGACTATATATGAGCAAAATATTATTATTCATAATAATAAATAGTTCTTGACTTCCTGACATCATGACTGCGCAGCTTCTAATCTTGTCTTCATATTTCAATGTTTTTGATCTGTATAGGAAATTCCTCCAATATATGGATTTGTAAGGGAGAGAAAATATCCCGGTTTCTATATTTTTCTTATTGGTATCTAAAAATAAATTGTCCTGGCATCAATCAGAAAAATATAATGTCAAACTTGTAGCTTTATTTATTGTCATCGATAGTTGACTTGCCTGTCTTTGAGCAGCATTTTGCTATTTTTGCTTTTCACTTACCTAGACAGTTTTTTTTTTTTTTTTTTTCTTTTTTTTTTACCCATGCAAAAAATTCCCTTTTTACGTATAGATTAAAACACTTGAAAGCTGTAAAATGAATTGGCTAAAAAAGGGGGGGGGGTCATTGGTGAAATAAAGAATAGGTCCACTTGTCTGGCCAAATTTTGCAATAATAATAATTCTTATTTATAAACAGTATATTTGCACTCCGTATGGATTTAATGATAGAAAAGAGAAACACAAATATTCACACCTGAAAACACTGGGCCTAACTGCAACAAGACACCCCCTAGTGAGGAACACCTTAAGCAACGACTTGCCATTAAAAGAGCATTTTCAGGGATCCTCTGAAGAAGGAAAGCTCTTTAATAATATGACAATAATGAAATAAGAATCACTATAACATTAGAAAAGTTTTGAAAAGTCATTTTGTTTTTTGAAAAACAAACAATAAAACAATTGAAAAACTGCTTGTTATAAACCCAAAAACATGAACCAATTAAGAGGTGACTGTCAACAATTTATTGATTCTGAAGTGGTATTTGGCTTTGTGGCCACAAAACATCACACAAATTAAGATGAAAGGTAAGACAAGTTTTTGAGAATCTAACACCATTTCCAATCAAAAATCACCAAAGACAGACATTTTGTACAAAGAGACCAAATTATCATAAATGGTGCCAGCAGACAAAATGAAAGTGATAAATTAAAGAATTGTTTGGTAATTATAGAATGATAAAGAAACATCTTACCTTGTCTGTACAGAGAAAACTTGAATTTTAGAACAAGAAGAATCACTTATTTTTTTTTATTTTTATTTTTTAAAATAAATAAATAAAAGTAAAGAAAATGATAGATGATACAAAACCACAGCAAACTACCCTATCCTTTTTAACAGAGACCAGATAAATATCCCATTACGATCCAAAGTTAACATCCTTGGCTCAGCATATCTGTTTTGTAGCTAATCTTTGGCCGATAAAAGACATCATTGAATGTTTGGAACTGATTAAGATAGTCTTATGGTCAACTTTGTTGTAGGTGCTTTTTAATAAAGAACCAATGGAGAAAGCGTTTTCCACAGCAAACTGAAAAATGACTCTTCTTGTTGGTTGGTTTGGCAATTTATATTTCAGTATCGGATTCCGTTTTTTTTTTTTTTTTATTCCTTTGATACTGAGGTTTTCAATTCGGATTTAATTTAGTATCTTTGCTTTCTAAGGAAGCCATTCATTTTCTTGTGTAAGGATAGTATTTCCAGTCGATATCGAATAGAAGATTCACACTGGAGAAGGACTATACCAAACTTCCTTTTTTGGGTAGCATACTACCAGAAACAGATGATGGATATTGTGTATGTGAGAGAGAGAGAACGAAATTTAAATATAAAATAATACTCTAAAAATTCTTTTCTGTCAAATTGTTTGTTTCATTTCCTTTACTACTGGGTAAAATTGTCAGTTGTGATCTTGAATGCTGAAATAATTGAGGGACATTAATAGCATTAGAAGAATTCATCCTTTGTGTTCAAAAGGAATGTGATTCTTTATTTAGCTGGGAAAGAATTGGGATTCCCACCATATCTAAATTAGAACCAACTGCTACATAGCAAGGAAAGGTTTCCTGTGTGTCTCAATGATAGAATGAATTGAACCAGTTGGTATATTAGCTAAAATAAAATAAAACCACCCTTTATTTTTTTTCCTTATTTATTATACACTTGAAGAATGCTGTAGAATAGATCAACTGAAATATGGAAGAATATAAGCAGCATAAAAAAAAATGAATTCACTGTTTCAAACAAATTTTGTATTGATATATTTTCGTAAATTGGTGTAAGTTTGGTAACCCTTCACATAAATAGCATAAAATAATCTGTCAAAGTTCTGCTTTGTTTAAATGGCGTAAAATAAACTGTCTTTTTATATATTTAAATCTTTCTTTTTTTTTCATTGTAAATATCACTGTGGCCTATGGCACTCTGGCTATTGGGTAATCAGTGGGTATTGAGCAGCTGTTTGTGGAAAATTTCTTAGTTGAGGGTGCCAGATCAGTGAGTAGAGACTCTGGAAGCCATATTATTTTAGATGGTTTTCTTATGCTGGAAATGATGAAATCAACCACGGGATATACTCTCATGATGTTGTTATTCATCGCCAACATTTTGTGAATCCTGCACTACAAGAACAGTCCCATGTTTTCAGCATTTATTTGCTTTATAGTCCACCATTATGCATTGGAATTATGTTTAATTGTAATAAACTTATATACATTCGTGTTTTTGATTTTACACCATTCAACTAATAGTTTATTTTATGTTGTTTACCATGAGTTTTATTTACTGTTGATAATATCAGTTCTTCAAAATGTAATTATGACAAAATGTTAGTATGGATAATTGATATTTCTAATAAATTTCTTTCCAGTTACAGCTAATGTTGGACCAAGATGCCACCCAGCTCAGGAGAACTATGGGGCCTACATTTGATGCCGTCGCAGGTCGACGTGGATTGTTTTCTCCCTACTGGAATTCTTGTGCCACTAAGATGCAACCGTAATGCTACCTTAGAAAGTATAAAAACAGACCTCTGGGCAGAGGCTAAAAAATTCCCATTCCATACAAAACTCCTTAATCCAACATGTTATATTTTTGTGAGCATTACTCAAGAGGCTGAACGAGAAGAATTCTTTGATGAAACCCGAAGACTTTGTGATCTGAGACTTTTCCTGCCTTGGCTGAAAGTTGTTGAACCTGAGGGTAACAGAGATGAGAAAAAGTTAAATTATGAAATAGGTAAGTTAAATAACTTTCTTTTTTTTTTCTCTCTTGTTTCAGGGAATATATTGGGGGCAGATTACCAAGTTAAAGAATGTTGAATTCTCAGGTGATGGGTCTGATGGGTCACATATCTTGATGTATTATAGAATTTCTAATTGTAAGAAAGGCAAAGTGTTTATAAAATATGTCTATCAATAAAGTAGAAATAGAGCCGAGAAAAGGACAGGGCAAAAGAATATTGTGCACCAGAGTTGTAACTTTTTTCTTGACTGAAATGAAATTATAAACCTGTCATGTAGAGAAATATTTCAAATCTTATTGCCAACTGCAGAGTTTGATTTAAATTATTGATTTAAATTGCAAATGATTTATTTAAAAAAATGTTTTAAATCTCAATTTTTAAAATGATGTTTTTAAAGCAAAAGATTTAGAAAAAAATATAACTTAAATCACTTTTTTGTTATTTCATGAAGGAAAGAAAGTGTTAAACATTGAATCAAATATGTATTAACCTTCAACTTGTCTTGAAGTCAGAACGTTACATTTGCTTGTCCAAACTTGTTCTTGTGTGTCAACCCCAATTCTTAATTTGTGAACATTTTGCCTTATTACCATTAATTTGCCTTGCGTATATGGTTTGCTTGCTTTATAATATTTTTTTTGCCATATTGTTTTTTTTTTTTTATAGCACAAAGATTTTGTCAATAAAATTTTATGCTTTGTGCATTTTTTCATCATGTCCCCTTTTTTTAGTGAGTTTTCTTTTTTAGGTGCCTATATAAATTTATAAATTTAATGAAAAAATCTTGTGCTTAAAACAAAACAATACCAAAAGATGAGGAATTTTTAATTTAACTCCTCATAAAATAAAGAAAAGTTATTCATTCTCTTATTGTATTTTCAGTCTTGTTATATTCCGCACTGTTGGGATGAACAAAATGACTGTAAATAAGACGGATATTTTAACATGTAAATAAATGACCTTTATTCAATCACTGTCTGAGAAAAGCCTGGATTGAAAAAACAGATTCCACATGTGTGTCAGCTTGTCATGATCTTCAATTCAGAAGTGGCATGCTTGCCTTCACAGACAAGAGAAATAACTCAATTGTATTTTGAGTTATCGTCCTTTATAGGGGAAGGAAATTAGCTTCCCCTAACAAATTTGTTCCTTTTATTTTTATTTTCCCCTCTTTAGGTTAGAATTGTCTTGAACTTTTTTTCCTTTCAGGTCCATATTTAAATACCTGTGTATTAATCTAGTTAGTTGGGTGTAGTTTATGCCAGTTGTATACTGGTTATCAACATGAAATTGGCAAACAGTTCAAAATTTGACTAAATTTGCATTGCTTCTGCATTTGTCTTTGGAGAAGACTATGTTTACTATACAAATAATATATATCTAATAGCACTATTATGCTACTTTTCCACACAGTCACCATTGAGACTGATGTACTTGTCTTATTGGCATATGACTGCATTCATACACTTCTCAAAGAATGTGGTATCAAGTGAGTGAAATATCTCTGCCACAATAGTTTCATCTTTAAATTAACTTTAGATTTAAATTGATAACCGTCTGAAGGAATCTTGTGATGCCTGCAGTAAATTATCCCAACCATATTTCTGGAGCCACTCTTTTGTCAAGTTGGCCAGATGTGAGGTCTTCAGAAGACCAAGTTCCAAAAACATACTAAATTGGCGCCACTTGTCATCTTGAATCAATGCATGCATTGTTGTCTTGTTGTATGTGGACAACATATACAAGTCTTCTGCAGACTCATTTGCTCTTTCTGTGAATACCTTATACCAGACCATCTCCTGCTCATTACATGTTAACGATTACACACCAACAAGTTCAGGTTGAATTTCTATTGGATTTGTGCCCTTGGAATGCAAAGATCTTAGAATGCCTTGCACCTCAGTTTGTCTATGTGGCAGACATGATGAGGCAGAACCTGGGACGAGCACAACTGGTTGCGACTTGCCCTTTCCCCGCCAAAAAAGAGCCCGTATTTGCTTAGCATGTAGGTCTACTGCAGTTGAAATGAGGGAGAAAAAAAGAAAGCACTTACCGCTCTGCCGTAATCCGTCCTCGGCCAGATAACGTAGAAGAATAAGGGGAGACTTGCATTGCCTTTTTATGCAATGAAGATGCAATGCATTATGGGACAGAGACGGTATGAACTATGGGGTCGCATGAAGACGCAAGGGATTATGGGTATATGGACAAATATAAAAGCACCTAGTTTTTCACAGTTCGGGCGAAGCTTGGAGTGACGTTCCCGGTTGGCGGCTGGAAAAGTCTGTTTGTGCGATTTTGAGACGGAACGACTAGAGGTTGGATTACCAGTTGGGAGAGCTCGAATTTACTCGCTGGTGGCAGTTTTTCTTTTTATTCCATCACAGTCTACTGTTTGATGATCTATGTTGCGATGACACATAAACATGCACTCAATATTAAAGCTGTTTTTACAAAAGGCATTGCTTACTCCTTGTTGCTCTGCGTTTGCAGCTATCAAAATGTTTTAATTCCAGCCAATTTGTACTTGCATGTATCTTACTTTTTGGACATTCATTATAATACATTTAATTTGACATACTGTATATTTCTGTGCATAAGGCAACCTTTAACTCTTAAAAATTATCCCCCAAAATAGAGGCTTGTCGAATACAACTG
This sequence comes from Acanthosepion esculentum, assembly GCA_964036315.1. Lineage (NCBI taxonomy): Eukaryota > Metazoa > Mollusca > Cephalopoda > Sepiida > Sepiidae > Acanthosepion > Acanthosepion esculentum. Next base: position 75,400,201 of record OZ038511.1, on the reverse strand, counting down.
TTACAAAAAGCTAACCTTAAACCCTGTGGTGTATGCTTGTGCCATGGATTGTGGTAGGCTAACAACTGCCTCAGTATGGTAACTACCAATGTAAATATTTCTAGTTGAATCCAATTCACATTATAAATGTCATAAAACTACTTTTAGTTCTTGATTTCGCATTAAAATGCAATATTCAATGGACGATTATACACCAATTTTCAAAAGTTCTGCAGAGCAACATGCACAGGTAACAAGTAATGTAAACAAATCTTTTGTTCTTGATTTGCATTCACTCCAATCATTATTTCTCATAGTAGCGGTAAACAACATTTAGTATAACATGCAAATTTTATTTTTCAACGACGTACATTCTACAGCATTTGTCCACTGTTAGGCAACAAAACATTGAAGATGCCATAAAATCTTCATTTCTCATGACAGAATAAAAAATATAAGACCCCCCCCCCCCCGCATACATAATTAAAACCCTTCACAATTACTATGATCATCACCATCTGATGTAAAGAGCTCATCATAAACATTGTCATTTACAGTGTTGTCATATCGCTCCCAGTCGGTTGTCTTATGGATATCAGATAAAATCACAAAAATCTTAGATTTTGTTTCTCATCTTATCTATAGGTTGCCTTATACATGAAAATATATCGTAGACTTATTGACTATTTATCTTTGATGGATATTTGTTTTTTATGATATATGAATTGAATGTGTAATGTTAGACATGCAGAAACACAAACACACACACACACACACACACACAGATATATATATATATACACACACACACACACACACACACAGTGTGATGGGTAAAGTGTTGTCATTTTATATTTTAAATTTTGCACATGTGTGTTGTTTTTGATTTTGTTGATTGCGCATTGTAGTAGGATCAGTTTGGCACCATCTGAGTAAAAGAACACCATGACGGAATTCACTCTGCTAGAAATTTGGAAATGGTATGCTGTACTGCTTGGCATTCATGCTGGAAGCTCCAATACGAACATTTCCGAGTGTCTGGGTGTCAATCTGAGGACAGTACAGAGGATTCAGAAAGAGTTGGATGACATATCCAGTCAACATCCTGGTGTTTGGAGTGATCACTAAGGATGGCGACGTTATGCCTCCATTCATCTTCCCACAAGGCCTCAAGCTCAACACTAAGGCTTACATCAAGTACCTTGAGGAGGTAGGGCTGCTCTGGATCAAGAGCATGGCTTCTGGAAGACCCTATGTCTGACAACAGGACTCTGCATCATGCCACACAATCAGAAGAACCCAGTCATGGCTGTCAGACAATTTCTGTGACCACATCACTCCTTACATCTGGCCACCTATCTCCCTTGACTGCAACTACCTTAATTATTATATGTGAGGCACAGTTGAGTGAGAGACCAACAAAACTATTTGTAACAGCAAAGATGAACTGAAAGCAAGGATTAACCCTAACCCAAGGCAGCATTCACAAACTAAAACAAGACCATCCAGAAGAGTTGCAGGAGATTCTGAAGTTGTCTGGAGGTCGTGGTTGAAGCCAGTGGTGATTTTATTGAATAAATTTACTCTTTAGTATTTCAAGATATTTTTGTGTAATTTTGGTAAATATATGTTAAAATGAGATGTCGGTGTTATTTTCATTTTTGCGTCATTTATATGACAATTTATCCATCGCAACCTTTACATGTGCATTTACATCTATATAATAAATGTGAATGTCAGTGTATCACTGTGTTACACATTTTCAACTTTACTCCTAGAGGCCATAGCCCAACATATACCATTTTGTAATTAGGCCGACTCTGAGCAAATTAAAAGTCTTCGCGCTGGATTCGAACCCACAATCCTGAAATTTTGGATTCCCAAGTTTTCCTTACTGTGATTATTTTTGGATTCTGCCGTCTTCTACTGATAAAAACAATTAAAGGGACACAACTGTCTAACTTTCAATAGCTCATGTTCAAATGAAAAAAAATTACTGTTCTCAAATTACATTGTTTCAAAATAAAATTGTCTGTGTTTTCAATTTTACTCCTAGAGGCTGTATCCTAATGTATCATACCATTTTTTAATCAGGCTGACATCGTTAGCAACTTAAAAACATTCCAGGTTGGATCTGGACCCACAATCCTGAAATTTTGGATTCCCAAGTTTTTATTGCAATTGTTTTCAATATTATTTTTTCAGTATTATTTTTTATGTTTTTTGTAAGATAATTTTTATAACTTGGAAATAAATTTGGGAATAATCAAAATTAATTGCAAAATCCAGCAAGAGCCACCTATGAAATAAAAATAATTGTTTGTAAGGAAAGTAAGGACCTATATACATCAAATTGTCTTTAAATTAAGGGGTGGCTGAAGAATTGTTGAACTTTTTTAAGGTAAGCTTAAATATTAATGCAATATTTAAATACAGCGATCAATTTTGAGTTCCTTTTTAGTCTATTGTTGCCTATTGCATCTACTCCTCCCTAGCTATTGTAATGAAGGCCCAATCAAGAGCCCTCTGAAGGAGCTAGCTTAAATGCTGCCCGATAGGGTGGCTATTAAGCTAGTTTTTAATATTTGTATATGAAAAAAAAATACTCAAATGATGTATCTGTACACACAAACATATTCTGAATATTTTGTGCAAACTTTTTCTTTTGAAATCTTTGTTCGTTTTTTTGCTTTAAATAACAGTGGATTATTCTTAATCATTGTGTGTGTTAAATATTTTTTGTTTTTTTCTGAAAAGCAACTTTAGTGTCTTTTCACAAAAGCATCTAATTTTTATTTAGCCTCTGTTTCATTACTCAAACATTTTGTTGCAACTTGATGCTCGAGAAATGGGATTAAAAACAACTGGATTTTTTCTTTGTTTGTTTCAATGTAAGATTCCTCTAATAGGTGAAACATGTATATCAGAAAACATGGCAGACAACATAGTTTGACACTTTGATACATTTTTTAAATTTTAAAATAAAAATGGTAGTAGTGTTCAAGTTCGGGTGAAAAGCTATTGTTTTGAATAGTGATTTTTAAGGCAGACATACTTGGAAGATTATTATACGGGTCCTCTCCCAACTGGTGTCTTACAACACTTAAGTGTGTGTTTCTTTAATTATTAACTATATTTTTCATGGTGTGACTATTTATTTTTCTTCTCAGGTATGGCAGTTGGAATTTCAATAAATGATTTCAATGAAATGAAAGAACTTGAAGTGATGACATTCCGTCGTAACATTCTGGAAGTGTGTAAAGAAGTGGTTGCCTGTCGTGATGATCCTGGTGGCCACAATCGGGCATTGTACACCTACCCTCCAGAAGTTGAATCGTCCAGTATACCACCCAGTCATGTTCAAAGCAAATTAAATAAAGGTAATTCTATGCATCTTTTCTTTCTAATAAAGCCTGATTAGATCAGTTTAATTTGCAGCTATTTCATTCTACATTTATAGAGTTGAACTGTAAATTATACCTGTCTACATCTTAAGTAAAAAAAAAAAAGTGGGGGGTGGGCACACTTAAGAATAATGCTAAAATCTTTCTGAATAAATAATTGTAGATATGACTTAATCAGTCATTTTTGATTATGAACAGATCGATTTTTCTCTGCAGACATACATTTGTCTTTGATGGGATAAAGGAACAATTAGGAAAAATTTACAAATTTAACAAATTGTTTCACTTTTATTTAAGCTTCATCAGGAATTAAATATGGAAGAGAAAAGAAGACTGATATTTTTCATTTTTGCTTTTGTTTTTCATTAAGTAGATTTTGCATATATTTGTCTTGTCTTAGAATTGTCTTCTCAGAAATAAGAATATCTCATTTTAAACTTTTTAGAGGATATTTATCAGGTTTCGTGCTTCTGCTCAATATTTAGAGATTCTTGATGAAATCCCAAAAAGAATCTGCAATGTTAGTGATCTTGATATGGCAGCTCAGCTTCAGCCAGTTTCCCATTGCCATAACATAGCTTCCTTGTGTCTTTTCTATAAATACTTTCATCATAATTGTTCTGATAAACTTTTTTCTATGGTACATAGACTGTGGATAAAGGTGCTAGTTAGATCTAGTGACAGGGCCCAAAGAGTGTGAATTCAATATTTGGTTAAGGCGGTGGAGAACTTGGAGAGGGGAATTAACAGGAGATAACCGATAACTGACATCCATTAGACATGGCATGTGGAACTAGAACAGTCTACCCCAGTGAGCGAAATAAAGGTTCAGTTCGACATTCCAACCACCTGAAGAAGGAAGTACTTGGATAAATCTAAAAGTTGATCTATTTTTTCTTTTTGGTTTAAAGTTCAAATAAGAAAATTTGACCTTGAACTTAACCTTTAATTTCTAAAAAAAAAATTTTTTTTAAAAGTATCTTTAATTTTTTTAAATTTGACAACAAATTTGTCTGCTTTATGGCAAGTATGTACACAATTTTGTGGGGGCCTTTTGACTGTGGTCTGAGTTAGAAGGTTTTTACTGAGTTGAACGAAATTCAAAATGACAGATTTTGGTATTAGCCACTATATGCTAACATTTTCATATATCCCAATATGGTCATGTTGTATATCTTTAGAAATCTCTTTGAATGCTGGTTAATGTTCGCGAAAGAACTATGATCATAAAATCAACAGAATTTGTGTTATTTGTGGTTGAATGTTGACCAATTCAGTGGAAAATAAACAACCTTATTTTTGGTTTTGTTTACATATTTTATTATACAACAAATGGATTTTTGTATGAAAAAGTAATATAATGAAAATAATTATTTAAAAAAGTGTCAGGAATTAATGTTAAGATAATCTAAAATAAATATGCAAGAAATGATGTTAATGGCTAACAAATATTTGTTGACATGGTACACTAAATGCATAAAACAATCAAATTTACATTTTTATATATATATATATATATATATATATATATATATATATATATATAAAATTAGGTTTTGATCTGGAAAAGTGATAAATTGAAATTAATATTTAAAAAATGATTCCTCAAATTTACAAAGAGATTAACAAGCAAACTTATTTTTCTTGTTAGAATAAATGTTTAAATAGAAAATTAAAATTTAGCTATGAAGGCGTGTAGTGTGTTTGTCTTCATGGCTGGTGAAAGCCATTATGATTGTTGAATAATTCAGTTGCAGCTGAAGTCAAGGCTAAAAGTGAATTTCCAAACCCATTGTCGAAGTAGATTACCAGTACATTCTTTCTGTGTTTATTTGAAGTCTCAGAATTTTTGCTGAGTTGGCTATTGTTTTGGCAAAATTTAAGAACCGGCTAGTGTATTTAAAAGTAATAATTTTATTGTCAATGCTAAATAAATGAACCTCATCAACAGAGTTTGTCTTTGTTCAATTGCAAGTAGGTAGAATGGGTCGCAATGCAAAATGTGGTTTTTACTGTGAGTTGCAGTAAAAAGAAAAATGTTTGAAAAGTGCTGCTGCAGATCATAAATTTTTGTTTTTGTTGTATCGGATAAATTCAGATTGGAACAAATTAAATCTTTTCAACATAATTCCTTTCCTTTCTTGGTACCAATACTTTAAAAGAAGAATAAAAATAGGAATTAAATCTTCAGAATCTTTTCTTGCATATCTAATAAATTACATTGCAAATTCCTAATTTTTAACTAAAAATATGGTTTTTGCTTAATGTATAATATAGAGATGTGTGATTTTAACCGAAAAATCAACGTTTTTTTTTGTTTTTTTTTTGGTTTCATCTTCATACTGTGAAACCACATCAAATTTTTTTATGAAACTGAAAGATTTTGGTTTCATTTTTATATCACTACTGAGTGACTATATCCAAAGAAACACTATTGAAAAAGACTTTCAGGTGTTGATAAAATTAAATTTTATCAACATTTATACCATTGTAAGAGAAAAAGATTGAACAAAAATGTTAAAAACATTTAATTGTCTAGTTTTACTCTTAGGAAATAAATATGAAGTCTATGAAATGAAGAAGAAAAAAAAAGGGAATACGACATGATGTCTGAAATGTATTCGTTTCAGTTTGGAAAAAACTTTTTGAGGTAAAATTAAGTTAACAACAAAATAGCAAGTAAAAAAAAAAAAAAAAAAAAATAGATGCCAGTCTCGTCTTAATGTTAAATTTTTTGTAGTAAGGGTAATTGTTTTCTAGTAAAACCAGCGTTATACCAATCATGAAATAAAGTTGTTGTAAACAAGAAAAATGAATGAAGATTTTTTTTCTTTTTTTTTTTATAAATAAATCTGTTTTTTATCTAGGGCATGCACCTAAATTAGATATTAAGAATAATTAAAATAGTTCTTAATTTCATTTTTAAGATGTGTATATTTCCAGATATGTGAGTGTCTGTTTTCTACAAATAAAATTATGTTTCTATCTCGTGAATACACATAAAAAAATAAAAATAATAGTTATAATCTGTTTTAAAATGTGTATATTTTCAAAACTGTAAGTCATTTTTTTAAACCCAAAGTAAAAATTATTCTTTTTTTTAGCCACTAGTGTTCAATGGGTGGGTGTTACTGTTCTACCTATAAAATTCTTCTAAACAAGGAAAATTAATTCATTTTATTTTTACAAATATCTTTATGGTTTTATCTGGTGAATAATACACTTAAGATTATATTAAAATGATTAAAATAGTTTTTAATTTCAGTTTTAAAATGTGTATCTAAAAAAGAACAGGTGATACTTACAGATTTGGAAATCTGCACACTCTAAGAATGAAATTAAAAGCTTTTAATTATTTTTAATATTTAATTTTAGGTGTATTCGCAAGATAAAAACAAATTTATTTATGGGAAAATAACTCATTGATTTTCCTTGTTTAGAAGAAATTTATTTGCAAAACTCAAATAATAGTTGACTGGCGTACCAGGAAAGAATTGCCATTTTTTTTTGCTTACTTTATAATTTTTGAAGGAATTTGCTTCCTTGGGTCAGAAGAAATGAACATCTTTTGGTTGTAGCTTAAGTTATCTTCAAATTGAGTGTACAATTTCAAGAATATTGATAAAGATTGGTCATTTTGATTTTGCGAAACAAAGTAACGTAAAATTTAGTCTAAAAAAATAAAAATAAAAATCATTTAGCATTTTCGGCTGGTTGAAGCAATACCATTTTAACTCACTGTAAAAAAAATAATTCAATGGATAAAAGCTCATACAAATTACATATTTAGAAAGATTATATTATTTTCTTTCCAGCCATATGAATATTTTTAAGATTGCACCAGAAATACACAAGATATTGCAAATTGAACAGATTAAGTATTATCAATCTCAAACAAAATCGGTTATTGACTGGAAATGCTATGATTACACAAGAAAATGAATGGCTTCCTTAGAAAGCAAAAATACTAAATTAAAAACCGAACCAAAAACTGCAGTATCAAGGAAAACAGAACTGGAAACTTATACCGAAACATAAATTACCAAACCAACCAACTCTAGTATAATAGTTTATATTCAGAATTTAAGTAGCATGTTTATCAAATTAAGATTCAGACACTCTCTGCTTGTCATTTACATTATTTACATGTGGGCTATCATCCTCATCTTTGTTATTATCACATTTTCACTGTTGTGCTCTCTGACCATCATCAGGTGTAGGTCAATCCAGGTAACCTACAGGAAACTTTATTTAATCTCGTGTTCTCATTCCACTGACATTGTCTAGGGATATCTCGTCTAGTTCTTATTTAGTACTACTCATTTATTGCTCACTCTGTTTCTACTGAGTCAATGTACACACTGCCCTGTCTAGGTATTGAACTCACAATTATTGTCACCAAATTTCTGAACCAGCACTTTAGTCCACTAGGCTATTGTCCCAGGTATGTAAATAATAACTTCTGATCTCAGAAATTCGGACAGAAATCTTCTTATTGAATTGAATTTAAAGACAGGCTGAAGTCTGTAACTTGCAAATAAAAGTAGGTTTGAGTTTTGACAGGGAACAGTCAATTCTCATACTCTGTAGGTAATTTACTGTACATGGAACACTCATTTATTTTATATACTAAAGTTCCCAGTCCCGAAATCTAACCATGTCTTTTGATTCTGCTGAGAACTTTTCAACACATCCTCATATAAGTAGGTAAATTATTGGCAGTATCTTATGATCCTGGAATAATTTGCATAAATTGGTAAGGCAAATGTCATAGCAGTCATATATATTCTGATGTATAAATCAGAAGCCCTGCTCTCATGCTCCCTGGAGGTTATAAAATATCACTTGCTATCTTTTCTTTGTTTAAAACTCTCTATTGAGGCATGAAAAATTCAGGGAAGTTATGAAGAAGCTCTCTGGACGGGCCTCCATTTATGCAGGAAAATAAATGACACTGTTAGCATCAATAGACAAGGAAGGAAACAATAGGGATAATCAGATTGTAGTATATTGGACACATCCAGTAGCTCATTGTATTTGGTTGGAAGAGAGTTGTTGCGGTTTCTAAATAAACTGGATGTTCTATAAACTGAAATATTTCTTCCAACCAGGTATTACTACTATTAGGTTTATGATTGGACTTGGTTCTTAGTTAAATTTAGGACCTAGGTATCAATCACACACAAAATGTGAGGTCATTTGGGTTCATTATATAATTTAAATTAACCTTGATAGTAATAAAATTGATTTACTTTGCTATTATTCACTTTTTAATTACTTCACTTCTTGATGTCAGTTTGGTTAACTGAGGCAGTATAAATCAACAGAACTTAGAGCTCGAAAACATAACTGTCCTTAAAATTCAAATTTAACTTAAAATAATCTACTTTTTATAATAGTGTTTTATATTTACTTTGTGACTAAAGTAAATTTACTTCAGCTGTTACCTGTATATTTGGGGTATATATGTTCATATTTCTTTTTTTTTTCCTCTCTCTCTTCAGAATCTGACCATGTGATAGTGTGTATTTGGGTTTTGTCTGACAACGACGACCGTCAAAAGTATTCAGTGAAGGTCCCTCACACAGCCACTCCTCAGCTGGTTATAGCCGAGGCCATTCGCAGACGTACACGCAGTATGAAGCTTACTGCTGACCAACAACAAATGTGCATTAGACAATTCAGTAACATCTATGTCCTTAAAGTATGTGGCTGTAACCAATACTTGTTAGAGGAACACCCACTTAGTCAATATAAAGTAAGTTGGAAACATTTACAATGACGCTTTGCTTATTGATACATTAACCTAAAAAAAAAAAATATCTATGTTTGTTTTTATACAGATTTCAGGATTGTATTTTGATCATATCGCTGCATTGGGTCTGATTTAGTTTTATCCTATTTATCAGTTATCATCATCATAGTTTCTGAAGAGATCTGGGGGTATCTGTCTGGTCAGGCTGTCTTGGATGGGTGCAGGATAACTCTACACTGCTGACTGAACACAGGGACAACTCTGGACTGAGAGAACACCAAAAAAAAAAAAAAACGTTTTTTATAACCAAATAAAAGTAATTTATTAAAGATTAAAACCTTAATTAGTAAATATTTTTCTTTTAAATAAGGCATTTTAAAAGGCATTATTTAAAATATGAACCAATTTTTTGTTTTTAATTATTTTTAATATAGTAAATCATAAAGAAATTGAGTTGTTCCTTCCCAGTCTTGGATGGCCTGCCTTGGATTGTCAGATGCAGCATATATTTTAGGCAGAGAAAGAATACAGCTTTGAATAAATTTGGATGACTTCTACTGGTTGTCTTTCATAACCTTATCAATAAAGCAGGTATCATAGTAAGACAAGATCCCAAAGGCATCTTAGTTCAACCAGGAGCAATCTATGTTGCTTATATAATAATTAGATGAGGATTCTGACATTACAATAAAAAAAAATAAAAAAATTGACAAAATTCAAATGAATTCTTTAACATCTTTGTCAGAGTTGTTTTTTTCTAAGCATTTCTTTGTGAAAAGAATTCTTCACTTCAAGAAAGAATGCACCTTTAGATGTTATGTCCCTCCAGTTTTATACCCTTAAATTCATTTTATTCTCTCCAAATTTTAAAGTAAATTTGGATTACAGGTAAAGTGTAGTGACTCAAATTCATTATTTGGACTGATTTTATAAAAAATATTCTTAAACCATATTTACAACATTTTAAAAACTAGTAAAGTAATAATTCATAATATTCAAGAATTCATGTTTGACATTAATGTTTTTCCTTTTAAGTGTTTTTTTTAATTTTTTTATTTTAAGAACAATTTTTTAATGTTTGATTCTAAATTCTTGGATCTGATTTGAATCTTTTTCTTGTAGTACATTCGAGAATGCATAGCAAGAGAAAAAATCCCTCAACTAATGTTACAAGCAAAAGAAGCCGTTTATGCAGCAATACCTGAAAATATATTCCGAATGCCAACATATGTACAGAAAGGTTAGTCAGCTTCATTTTCTTTTTTCTTTGAGCTGTTTCTGCGGTAAAGATTAATGCCTCTTTTGTAAGTAAGTTGGCAATAGCACAACATCATTGCCTTCATACGTAAATGCTTTTAGGAAGAGAAGACGCAAAGTATATCTTTGCCCTTTTTCAACTTCCTTTTAGCATCTGAAGACTTTAAACTGTTCTGATATTTAAAACAATATAAAGATCAATTGAAAATCTTGTTTGACAATTGCATAACAATTACATAGGATAAAATGTGCCAGTAATTCAGAATGTGTATATACTTTTTTAAAAGGCCAAGATAAGCATAAGATTTTAATGTTGCGTTGAGTTAGTTAATAAAATTAATTTTTGCATGATGATCTTTACCTTATCTTGAGATATTTCTCCATTAATATGAATATTTTGGTCAACCCACATTCTGCAGGATCTCTCTTAGCTAAAGGTACATATTAGTCTCTTGTATTGTTGAAACATGATTAGCTTTTTAATTTTAGAGACAAGTTTCTGTTATTGGCTTTTCTGTCAATTCTGCTGCAAAATGTGTAGGAAGCAACTTTTTTTTTTATACACATGATTATTTTTTTATTTATTTATTTTTAAGCATTTATGAATTTTCTCTTTTCCATTCAGTTGTAGCGATTAAGTTTTCTTTTTTTATGCTTCAGGTGTCCAGGCTTTGAGAGATATTGACAAACAAGAAACTATCCCAATTTGGACCATCAACACCAAACTTCGAATTAAAATCAACAGTGCAGCATATGTCAATGTTAAAGGAGAAGGAAAGGTAAGGGATTTGGTTTTAAAAAAACAAAAAAACTCTCTCTCTTACTCTTACTCTCTTACTCTTACTCTCTCTCTCTTACTCTCTCTCTCTCTCTCTCTTACTCACTCACTCACACACACACACTGCAAGAAAACATTTCAGCTTAGCAAAATTCCAAAGCATGTGCAGATAGTGTACTTGAATAGCAGCTCGGAATTAGAAATCAGAGAACCATGTTCAAATTCCACTCAAGTTTATTACATTCACTTATGTGCAAATACCCTCTGGAAAGGTAGGAATCCATCTCTTCCTCCAGCTACGGGTTAAATAGTAGGACTTAAATCTGGAAAAAAATATTGTTAAAAAATCTGTTACGGCAATATTCACTCAGAAACAAAAACAAATTCTTACACTCTAAAATGTTTTGGCTTTAAATAATCAACAAATGTTTGCTTCAATTTTTACAGTTTATCAAATTGAGCAGTTTCATATATAAGTAATTTTTTTTTTCTTTTAAAAACATACTTATCTTGTTTTGTTTTTTTTTTGTTTTTTTTTTTGTAGTGTTTTGGCCATTGTACTCTTTGGCATTCTTCAGGTCTTGGTCTTTTTACTCAGATCTTGAAATTTCAAACTTAACCCTTTATTAATCTGGAAATTGCTTTATTCAAGTTAAAACATTTTAATTTATGCTAAGGAAAAAATATCAGTACTGTTTGCACACTTGAAAACAGAAATTGGATCTCTTGAAATGGTTTGTGATGGCAAGGTTTGGAATTGTGTTTAAAAGAGAAAAGAAATGAAAAGACAAAATACATATTTTTTTGGAAGCTTTTATCAACAGTTATTGCAAGAGTTTTTTGTTGTTGGGCAATAAAACTTTCCAATGGGCTGACAATTCTTTATTGGTTCATAAATTCCCCAATGGAATGGTTAATCTGATTTTAGTCTTTCATTTTCATGGTGGATTTCAACCCAACCAATGCTGCAACACGAAGGGTTACTGAATATGAGAATAAAAAAATACATTAAGAAGATAGAACAATAAAAGGACAGGAATTAAGAACTCTGGAGATGACTATTGAGATTGCATTCAAATTTTTGAGGGTCAAAGTTGATTGGGAAGCAAGAAGCCAAGAGAGCTCCACAAGTGAAAAGTGTGAGAGAAGAAATTGTTAGCATAGAACTTACAGTTACATCTAGCCATTTCAACTGTATAAGGATGAGACCTAGCTGCCAATCTAGTACTGTACTTAAATTCATAAAGTCTAGGTACCATAGTGGAAAGTTAATCAGAATTACCTTGAAAATATTTATAAAAAAACGATGCAGGAAAGCTACATTAAGGCTGTAGGAAAGTGACTGAAGCAGGTCAGGACCAATAACATTGCAGAGTCTTCTTTGTATCAAGAATCTCTAAATAGAAGCACCAAACCAGATGTGGCAACAATATTCAAAACCTGGACAAATGGTAGTCTTATAAATATGTAAGATTTTCATTAGAAAAATTGTCTAGACCAACACGATAAACAAACTTTACTATCAGCAAACCTAGCAACTGATTCAATATAATCTTTTCACTTCATGTCAGTGGAAAAACATCCTGAGAAGGTACAATGAGTTACTTTCCTAGAGGTTAGCATCTGCCATACTGATGGAAGGCAAAAAGGGTCTCTCAGCCAATTAAAAGAGAGCAGTTTGACCCTTTGAGGTATTAAAATTAACAAGACATTCCTTGACCCAGTTCACAACAGATTGTAGGTTTTTTTTTTTTTTTAAATCTCAGCTACCAATTTGACTTTATCGAACCAATCAGACTTGCTATTAAGACAGGTGTAAATAGTTGTATCATCAGCAGAGATACCAAGTTGAGAACTGATGATGTCAGGAAGGGTGTTTAATTAAAATTAGGGACAGCGTAATTCCAAGGATAGAGCCCTGAGAGACACTTGCATTAATGCAAAAAGATCTAGAAGACTGGCCGTTCAAGACAACTTTCATTTTGTGATTTAATAAGAAAGACTAAGTCAGTTCAAAAATTTGTCCATAAATACCATAACCTTTCAACTTGTGAAGAAGACTGGCATGCCAAACTCTGTCAAATGCCTTCAGGATATCCAAAGCAACGCCGTTCTTATCTAAAGCTTGATACACTCGGCTATAATTGTTAATACGTCAAGTTGACCTAGAGAAGCAAAAGCCATATTGCTTGTCTGAAAGAAGAGCCCAAGAAGTGAGGTGCTTACTCAGTTCAGCTGATTAGAACCACTAGTACTTTGCTAAAAAGAGGTAGACGGTTAATAGGCCGGTAGTTAGAAGGATCAGACAATTTACCTGAGTTCTTAAAGACTGGAACTACAGAAGAGGATTTCCAACAAACAGGGAAGCAAGAAGCAGAAAGTAATTTATTATAGAGCTTAGAGCTTAGAACAGGAGCCAGTTCAAGAGCACATTTTTTTAAGAACTATGGCAGGCATGCCATCAAGTCCACATGTTTTGTGAGGATTAAGTTTAGATATGATAGCAGAAACCATGGGTGATGTTATATGCATATCACTCAATAGAGACTTGGTTCTATATGAAAAGTCAGGCAAAGATACTCCAGATGTCAAGAGTAGAATTTGAAGAGAATTTACAAGCAAATCATTCTGCTGACGATTTTAACACCTCAAATTGAGTGACTAGAGGGTGTATAGAAGACTTACTCTTATTTAATGCACTAATACAGAGCTGCCAGTAGGCACGAGAAGCAAACTTATTAGAGTCTATATGATGAATATTCTATAAGCAATTACAATTATTACAAGCAGACACAAAGAGACCTGATGCTAATGCCAAAAAAGTGATTCCTGTGGGCTATAGCAGCTGAACAGGCAGGTGTAAACCAAGAAGATTATAGTCTTACCTGGTATTTCCAAGAAGGTACCAAAGCATTAATGCCAGCTTTAACCCAAGAAAAAAAACTTGTGAGGCATAATTCTCAATAGGATGATTAAAAATGTCAAGCCAAGTCTTGAAGAAAGTCACAAAATAAATCCTAATCAGTACATGAGTAATAGAAAGTGGGTCTTGTGACTAGGAGGTTCCTGTCTAATAGACAACTGGAAAGAAATATCAACAGATACAATGGTATGATCCACAATTTGTTAAGAGGACAGTTTTGATGCTTAAAAAAAATCTAGGAGGAGGTAAGGTGCAAATCAAAAAGCATGTTAATCAGAATTATATGGGGGAGGGACTGAAATTGAAAATCTGAATATTAGTAATATTGGTAACATTTATAGTTCTATCATTTCTGCTATTCTTAACAAGCGAATATTTCTTTATATCAGATCCTGTGTGAGGGTCAAGCCTTTAAGCAGATGTTTTCTTTTTTCTTTGTTGTCGTCTTTTTTCTTTGTTGTCGTCTTTTTTCTTTGTTGTCGTCTTTTTTCTTTGTTGTCGTCTTTTTTCTTTGTTGTCGTCTTTTTTCTTTGTTGTCGTCTTTTTTTGGTTTGTTTTTCACCCCCCGCTTCTTGTTTTTTTTCCACCCCTTCCCTCACTACGTTTTTTTTTTTTTTTTTTTTTCATTTTAATTTAAAACCTAATTTTTATCTGTTTAGATTTATGTGAAAACAGGACTTTACCACGGTACAGAACTGCTTTGTCCAACCAAAGAGACTGAATGTGTTGACTCTCTAAATCCCCGATGGAACCAATGGTTGGAATATGATATCCTTGTGTCAGAGATACCACGAAGTGCTCGACTATGTTTATCAATATGTTCAGTTGCAAAGAGAAGAAAGACAAAGGTAGTATTTATTTTAATCTTTTGCATCCATCTTGTCTATACTATTTCTGAAAATATCTCGTCATAACTAACAAAACTGAATGTAGATTCTGGAGTGCAATAATCATCTAATGCGTTAGAACTTGAAAGATTTTTTTTAATCTCACCATTCAAGTTTGTTTTTCTTTCTTTTAATAACATCTAAAGTAAAGTTTAAAATTTAAATGTTTTTATGGACACAAGGTAAATTCAAGGTAAAGCAGTAGCAACTACACAGTTTATACACTAACTAGGGAGAAATATCTTGGCCTTTCCATGTGCAGGTGTGTGTGTGGGGGGTCATTTTAATATCCATGGTAGGGAGCATACTAGTTTCTCAATGATTGACATTCCACTTTATCCAACAAATCTGACAATGTCGATAAGCTTCTCACAATCATACCAATCCTAGGTGAATGGAAACAAATGCCTAGAAAAAGAAAAAAAAGACAAAGTAATGCAGTATTTACATTAGTCGGACTATTGTCTTCATCTCATATTTGTCACAACGTTTCGGCCGTTGTACGCTCCGGCCTTCTTCAGGTGGTTGGAATTTCGAACTGAACCCTTTATTTCGATCACTGGGGTAGACTGTTCTAGTTCCACGTGCCATGTTTGATGGATTTCAGTTATCAGTTATCTCCTGCTAATTTTCCCTCTGAAATTCCAACCACCTGAAGAAGGCCGGAGCGTACAACGGCCGAAACGTTGTGACAAATATGGCGACAAAGATGAGGACAATAGTCCGACTAATGTAAATACTGTATATAATACCTCATCTCAGAAATATAGACAGACAAAGTAATGCTATCTTAAATGCACATAGGTCATACATATCTCACTCATTCATACTTGCTGAAAAATAAAAATCAACCCACATGTAGAACATGGGGAAACACATTTTAACTGAATGATAAATACTACAAGGAAAACAAAATGAGAAAAATATTTGAAAATACTGAAACCATCAAAATAATGTCCTACCTTAAAGAAATAGGTTTATACTAAAACATATAACACATACAATAGATCATCTATAAACATATATATGTATGTATATTTATTTATTTATTTATTTCTTATTTAAAAAAAAAAAACAACAAAAAAACGTTTACCCTGAAAGTATAAAATAGGGGTTTCAGGCCTCTCAACATCATATCCCTCACCCAGTTGAACTATGGCCAGGTAACAAGCTATTCAACACCATATATCATGAACTGCGAACACATTTTTATAATATGGCTTGCCTTGAGGTTTTTTTATCTATGCAGTCAGCAAATCCTCCAATCAAATGCGATTTTGGGCTCCTCCCACCACCAGAAGAAAGGAAGAATCCATGTCACTGGTTTTCTTGATCACATATAGGTTACAATGTCTGTTCAGCATTTTGGCATCTAGAATGGATTAACTACAAGAAAATATATTCCAATAAGCTTCATCGTAAAGAAAAAATGTAACTTAATTAAGCTTAAAAGCTATGATGTAACAAAATTTGGTCAGAACATATTGTATTTAATAATAGAAAAAGTTTTTTTTTTAAAATCTGATGTCCTATATTTTTATTTGCTTTTCATCATATTGAGTGTGATAAATTGATATCAACATTTTCCATTGTATTTTTCATGGTAAACGACATTTTAACTGAATGTGCTCACTTAGCCCCAGTAAGATATAAATACTACAAGGAAAACTTGAGAAGACTATTTGAAAATACTGAAACTGTCAGCATAATGTTCTACCTTAAAGAAATAGGTTTTTACCAACACATATAATATCTACAATAGACCATCTACAAACTTGAAAGTAGAAAATTATGTACAAAATATCTGTAGTTGAAGCCATAAAATTGTGTACAAAATATTTAGATTTCGGCATTAAATAACCCATAGAGGTGTTGATATTCCACTAAGCAACCAGACCAAACCTAATTTGCTAAATTGTCTTTAGATCAAAGTTATATTCTTTAAAATAAAAGTTCAATTGAAGAAGTAATTTCATTTTCACAATATGAAATTTTTTGATAACATTTTGTAAAAAATATGACTTCTGGAACCTTATCTTAATTTAGCAAATTAATTTTCAATATTCACTCTCTTGTAAATTCTCCAAGTATAATGTGGCTTCCCTGTTCTTTTCTATAAATATTTTCATGGTAATTGTTCTGATGAACTTTCATCTTTGGTATCTTGACTTTACTAGATTGGCAGTTAGGTCTCATCATTTGAAATTATTAGATATTCTATTCTAACAGTTTCTTCTCTCATTTGTGGAACTCTCTTTGGTCTCTTGTTTTCTAGTCCACTTTGATTTTCAAAAATTTAACTGCAGTGACAATTGTTATTTTCTGTCTTTTTTAATTCCTGTTTCTTTTATTGTTTTCTTTCCTAAATAATTTTGTTTTCTTCATACATATTCTTGCACCTTAGTGGCTTTATTGCCTTGTGTGAAATGATTTATTTTTTATTTTCCCTTTGTTTTGGTTAATCACTGATGCCAATGTCTTGACATTACTAGTGAGAAAGATGGAACAAAAGGTTGGTTTGCACTGCAAGTTTTCAACCATGAAGCCCATGTGGAAGTGAAAGTAAGAAATGTTCAAACGGTGAAGACAAACAACTGCATGGACACAGTTTTGATTTGACTGTCAGAAAAAACTCTTGCCTGGACTGCATGTCGCACATTGGAAAAAGTATACAGATCCCAACTACCTACATTAAAAATCTGATTGATTGTTGTAACAGTGGAATCCATCTTGGTCCATGGAGTAAAGATGGGAACTAAATCTCTGAAGAAATGGATAGATGGGTGTTATGCAAGAATGCTAAGGATGGCACTTCCTGAAGAAGTTGCACATCAAATAATGTAACACCAAAGGTGCAGCAGATGATGATGCACATCTAGCTGGATGCTGCATCTGGCATGATGAAGTTACTAATAATAATACTGCTAGAGGACTCTGGGATGAAGACAACACAAGCTAAAGACCATCATGGTAGACTGTGCTGCTTGGAAGAAGCATGTGGATACTATGGGGTGTATCAATGGATGACTTAATCTAGTCTAATGATGAGATGTTTTGTAGAAGTTCAAATCATTTTCTGATTGATTTCTACTGGGACATTTTCTCAGTTTTCTGATCAATAACAACTGATCATAATTATTGATTCCTTGTATTAAGTAGAGTTGTTAGTTGGCTAATTATTGGATATTATTAAGTCTCTTGTTAAACATTTTCTTAGTAGTTATAAATTAGCAGTAATTTAGGACTAGCTTTCTTCAAGTCAGAGACAAGCTCATCCTTTATTTGGGGAAAACTGTAAATTTATTTGATCATTACTTCTGATGCCAAAGTTTGCTATATTTCAAAACAAATACGAATGAGAAAGGATTTAGCAAAATATTTGAAGTGCAATTTACAGTGTTTTAAAAATTTCATTGGATTTAATTTTTTTTCTTCAATTCAGGAAGAAATTACTGTGAAAGGAAAGGATGGAATAAGAAAGAAAGGAGAACGTAGAGAAAAGGTAAGTGATTGAGGAAATTTTTTTAATGTTTTTTTTAATTTTGAAACTTTGTATTAAGAAAAAATTGTTATTGTTACTGAGACACTGATGCATTTAAAATAAATAGTGTTTACATTAAATCCTTCATAGTTTTGTGCAAATGCACAAAACTGCATCTTAGTGCATCTTAGTACTGAAAAGTCAGGTTGCAGAGAGGAGTTTGCTTATCCTCACAAACTCCAGTCACAAGATACAAGCAATTACTAACCTCAGACATATAATATAAGCCTACAATTATCATTCATCTGAACGCAGCCCTGAAACGTCATCGGGATGTTGAATATAAACATGCCATATGTCGAGAGCACTTGGTGGCAAGTATGAGTTGTTTCTGATGTGAATAGGTATAACATTAAATCTAATTAATAATCACAAATATTTAATAATAGGTCCAAAATGTGATAATTTGTTATGACAGAAAAATGAAACCATAGAATGGCTATTTGAACTTGCTGGCGTGGTAAGCAATTAAATACTCTCTTTTTTTGCTTCCAAAAGATACCTTAGCTAATTATAGGGTGCGCCCTACAACTTGTAGCATCATGGTAAATATATTAAGAATCAAAAAATGCTAAATGTCCATAATAAGATTAGAAAATTTCAGGTTAGATGAAGTTTGTTGTTTCACTCCAAGAGTAGTTTGATATTTGTCGATGTTTAAATCTTAAGTTCAATAGATTAAGAAATTGCTTTTCTTTTAGGCTGTTGCTTGCCTGGTATTTTATTCATTATCTAAATTAACAACATAAATATTGTATCTATTATAAGCTTAAATTGCTGTAAGCATCAAATCAATGAAAGATCAAAATTACAAGACATAGTGTTGATTTTTCTCTATTTGTCAGATATTCTCCATTGAACTGTGATAACTATGACTAACTTAAAACCTCTTTTTTTTTTTTTCTTTAAGTTTGACTATGCTCTTGCCTGGGGCAATTTACAGATGTTTGATTTCAATCATCGATTACTCAGTGATAAAGGTAGAATTCATTTATGGCCAATGCCTCAAGGAATGGATGATCTACTGAACCCCATTGGAATTCCAGGTTGGTAATTCTTGGTTTCTTTTATTCAATGAAATCTTGGCTTTTTTTAGTACGAGTATTTCTTGAACTCTGAAAGAGTTATTTATTTTGATATTTGTAAATTATTTCTACATTGTTTCATTTGTGTTTTTACTGTATTGTCTTTATAAGACTGTCCAAGTTACTTGACAATTCGTCTGAAACGATCAATGTCATATTAACTCTAAATTAACTACATTGTTTTCTGCTATTTTTCCTCTAAATCAAGGGTTGGCAACCTTTTGGAGAGAGCAGTGTCTCGAAAGGGGCATGATATCAAATGTACTAAAAATAAATTGTCTCACTCTCAGACTGCTCCATCCAGAAGGCTGCCTTAGCCTGGAAGTTTAAAGAAAAAAAAAAAAAGAAAGTTATTTTATTTAAACAAGGTTCCTTACTTTTAATGCATGAATAACAGGATAACAACACAACAAAAATGCAAGTTCCTTACTACAAATGTAATACAGTTAGCAATGGCAAATTATTTAATGAGACATTTGTTTATTGTTCAATAACTTCTCCACATCAGGTAAAATATTTGTCGATGACAGGAGAAAAACCTCACCCAGGTGATCATCACAAAAAACCTTGTTCTTAAATGACTTTTAGCATATTTCATTTTTGAAAAAAAGTTCTTCCCAAGCATATGTACTTCTAAATAATACCTTTTCACATTATTCAATAGGCTTTTATATTTTTCGCTTGGCAGTAGATTCGGAATTAAATTTTTATTTAAAAAAATCATCACATTGTAAGTTGATTAACTTATTTATTATTAAATTATTTTTTATTTTTATTTTTATTTTTTATTTATTTATTTTTTTTTTGTCACTTGCTACACAAATTAATTATATAATTAGTGTCCAGGTATTGTCTGTCAGGCTGGATGTGGTTGGGGGCTGCTCACCCCTGACCTAAATAATAAAATCCTTGATTTGTTCAATTGCTATCTTCTTATTGTTTTTTAATTTGTTCTTTCAAAAGTGTTACTTATTTTCCATTCCACACCTCCTCCATTTTGTTTATGAAACTATTTGGTTGACACTCGTTTCATTCCCAAACACCCACTGATTTGTTTTACTTTGTTTCTTTTTACAGGTTCAAATCCAAACCAAGATTGCCCCTGTTTGGACATCGAATTTGATAAATTTTCACATTCTGTAACATTTGATATGGAAAAATTTGACGAATACTGCAGGCGGAATTCCCAAGATGGTTACACTCAGGACAGCTATGTAGAGGTGAATATTAACCTTTTGACATTGTCAAGTATTAGTTGCATTGTGTGTTGTGGTTCAGATATTTTTCTGTTAATGAAAATCTATTTCACTCTGATAAAAACGGTGCTTCCCACCCCCCAATATGCTTTGGATTTCTGTGTAGTGATCCAGTCACATACATTTGATTGCATTTTTTCCAAATTGCTTTCTGTTTTCTATAAAATACAAACACCTTAGGTATTTAAGTTTATTTCCAGTACAGTAGACTGATGTGGGCTTTTGCTAATTTTTAAATTTGACCTATTATGTTAATACAGATTGTGGCAGAAATACCTCCCACGTAATGGTAAGACATTAGCTAGATGAAAACACTAATGTCTTACCTTTATGTGGGAGGTATTTCTGCTACAATCTCTATTAACCATTTCCTACAAGGAAACATTCAGCATTCATTGATCGAGCAGCCAGGAATATAGGTTTCTCAAGTTCAATAAATGGAAAGTCAACATCTTGATTATTTCATTATTTTCTCTTCACATTACATGTGATATCTATTTTAGCTCTTGCAAGTCCTCGAGTGATGTGTTTTCTGTTATTTGCTAAAGTTTTTTGTGATTCTGTAGTGCCAGTCCACAAGGTTCAAAGAAGGATGCTTTTCATCAAAATTTCACTTGCTCAAAGTCATTTTAACCATTGATTTTAGAAAATGGTTATATACAGCTGATAGTGTAGATATTTCAAAATGGGTCTGGCGCCAATGCATGACATACATATGAAAGTCTCAATCTAACAAGGCTATTTAAGAATGTAACTAAAGTTTTCAGGTTAATGTTGTGGTTGCAGTCAAGTATCGGTACTTGATGCATTAGCTGCCATCACTCAAGTACAGCACGCAGATGAATGACTTCATTAATAGTTAGGCAAGGGAATCAACTGTTTGATGACCCCTTTACCATTTATGTCAGCCTAGCAGTTCATTTACCAACTGTATTGGGGTCACTCCTCCTCTTTTAGCAATTATGATGTGTAGAAATATAACTGAAGTTTAAAAGCTAAATGAAATGTCTTGATATAGCTTTTTATATTATTATTTTAATTGGGTATTGGGGTGGGGGCCTTTTCACGTTTATGATTCTATGATGAAGGAATATTTGTTGGGGGAGAAAATATTGGCCTGATCATTTTTAACATCTGTATCATGATGGGACCAGGTTATTGTTGGTAATTAAAAAAGACTTTTTGATTGAAAATTTGGATTATGATTCCTTAATCTATTGATTAACAAACACCACAATCTTTATGGCTGGGAAAGATCTCTAACAATTCTGCCTCATGACTAACTAGAACTATGAGTTTATATGGGGTTTCTTAATGTACTCATTAATACTTTTACCACTGGATGTACTTAATGGCTTTACAAAACTTATGTTACCTGCTGTTCACATGCACACGCAGATATATATATTCATGACCCTGTCAAATGGCAGTCACAACTGTTTGTTGCTATTTTCAAACCGGCATAGACAAATAGTAGTGCACAATATGACTTGTTTTGTGGTTGTATTTTTATTATTTTGTATGTTGGAGCTGTTGTTTAACTTAGTTTATCCTTCAGAGACTCCTGTCAAAACCAAAATGATGGCACCCATGAGAAAGCGCCATCAGTGTCATTCATTTCCAGTAAATGCCAATTTCCTATTTTTCTCCAAATGGGTCAGCACAGCCAAGCTACAATGCTATAATACAGTAGTAAAAGTGTTAATAAACTCATCACACCAAAAGTGTGCTAGCAAATCCATCCTTAGGATAATTTAGTAACAATGAACTTATATCTTTTGACATTCAGTACATTGACTTTTCTCTCCTGACTGAATCACGCCCTTTACCTATGTCTACTTGTTAAACTGGGTTATTATTTTTTGGTAGGTGGGGTAAGGTTCTATGCTGCTATCTAAATAATAGAGGAGAGAAATTATAGATAATGTTAGTTGTATTAAATTGGCTAAGTCTAACAATTTTTAAATTTTGGCAGATATTCTTTCCATATTTTTAATGACAATTTTTTTATTTTATTTATTTTTTTTATTTTAAACTGCAGCATAGACCACCTGATGAGAAACAGATGAAGCAATTAGAGGAGTTAGTCAGTCGTGACCCTCTCTCAGAATTGTCGGAACAAGAGAAGGACTTTGTTTGGAAGCTCCGGTTAGTTAAACATTTTTATTGCATATAATTTTTTTTCTTTGTCCAAGTTATTGAGAGCCATGAAAATTTCACAATTACTGCTAAATATCAAATTTTATATCTCCCACATAAAAAAGTGTGTTTTATATATATATATATATATATATATATATATATATATATATATATAGCATTTTTTTTTTATGTGGGATATTAAAGTGTAAAACATTAAACATTTTTTACTCTGTAACAAAGTTTTAATTTAATTAACAGATAAAATAAAGATAAATAGGAAAGTAAAACTTTGAAATGTATATCAGATTTTTCCATCTAGCTTCAGGGAATGAGACCTGTGGATGTAAAGTAAGA
This sequence comes from Acanthosepion esculentum, assembly GCA_964036315.1. Lineage (NCBI taxonomy): Eukaryota > Metazoa > Mollusca > Cephalopoda > Sepiida > Sepiidae > Acanthosepion > Acanthosepion esculentum. Next base: position 75,376,840 of record OZ038511.1, on the reverse strand, counting down.
TTTTATAAATTCTTCAGATAATCTTTAATGATTATGGGAAGATGAGAATTGAAGACCATACTCCATTTGATATTCAATTTTAAAAAAATAGTTTAATTTTTGTAGATATTGATTAGTGGAATTCAAATGAATCTTGTCTATGGTAGGTAAACCCTGAATACAATGGCTCATTATTTAGATATAAACTTATGTTCTATCAATTACTGGATGTGCAGGTGGTGTAATAGATTCCTGTCGAGTTTGTTACATTCACTTACATACAAATGACTTTGAGAAAGGTATGAATCCATCTCATACCTAAAAATCATTACCTCCAAAAATTTGTTAATGCAATATTCTTACAATCCAAAATGCTTTGTCTTTAACCTTTAGCACTCTGTAGGTGACTATTTTCACCAAGCAAAATGATAGACCTGCCAATGCAAGTTGAATTTGAATTTCTTGGTTGTGTAGTCACATCCTTCTATGGCAACACCTAAAACAATCTTGAGCGAAATTGAGAGCTAGGCAGCTGCAATTTCAAATATATAGAACTAATATATAAAACACTATATTTTGAGGGGATTCCATGTATAGTAAAAGGGGAAGTAATATTTATAAATGATGTTAAATAACCCAGAAAGTAAGCTGTTTAAAAAAAAAAAAAAAAAAAAAAAAAAAAATCTTTCAATAGACATGACGAGTATAAATGATACGTGCAGGAATGAATGAAAAAAAAAAAGAAAATTACATTCTACTAATAATTTATCAGTGGCATAATGTTCTTGAATTTTGAGTGAAAACTTCCCATCCAAAGTTTTGTCTGGTCATCAAAGAAATGTAGCATTTTCCTCATGGAATATTCTCACTTGTGGAATTCTTTCAGCTTCTTGTTTTCCAGTCAACATTGTATTTAAATTTTTGAAGATCAATGTCAATTGTTATCTTGTCTTCTTAACTCCTATTCTTTTATTGTTCTCTCTCCTTAATTGTTTTTTTTTTCTTCTTCTCATATTCTCTCACACCCTCTGTGTCTTAGTGGCTTTGCATTGCCGAGATAACATAATTTAAAAATATATTTACACACTCTCTTTATGATGTACATTTTCAGTAGTTTTGATCTATTTGCAGACATATTTGTTTGCATATAACTCCTTTGCTTCCTTGCAAAGAACACACACTCTTAATCCCACTCTATACACAGCATTGATGCCTTTTGGGTGAACATTTGCTGTGGCAGTTCATTCATAGGCTTTTTTTGGCTTGTCTCACTAGGATTTCTTTCATTTCTCATTTCTTCTAAATTACAGTCTTTTCAACACCTGTCAGTTTGTTTGAAAAATTACAACTTTACCTTTGTTTAGGTAGTTAATCATACACACACACACACACATGGCCGAGTAGTTAGAATGTTTGCATTTTGGCCATGAGACCCGGGTTTGAATCTCACCATGGTCGAGTTGCCAGTAAGGAGACTCAATGATGTTATTGGTCTGGAGGGGTTGATCCCAGCATGTGGCATCTTTGGAAAGTGCCTGAAAACCATACCAAGGGTTAACCCAACCCTTGTGAGTGAAAATAAGTAGACGGAACCTTTGGGAGCTGTCAATAGCTGTGTTAGCGCAAAGTCACAAGTCATTGTGGCCGAGGGCTTGAGTGTGCTGGCCTTGTTCAAATTGTTGATCACGCTTTTTCCTAGAAACTGTAACTGATGTCTCCTCAGCGTAGTTGCAGTATAAACCACAGTTTGGCTCTGTGGGTGTTGAACAAACACAAATGTGCCTGAGAAAGCGTCTGCAATAGGGATTGGCTAGCTACCCTAGTAGACAGGTATCCTTGAATGCAAATGGCCAGCTATACATACATACATACATACATACACAGTAGAATAGGTTCTCCCAGTCTCTATGCATCTAACATAGTCTAAATTCTCTGTAATGAATTTGGTTATTTGAATTTAAGTGCAGTACTAAACTGGTGACGAGGTCTCACCAATAGAGAGTTGAGTTGCCTAGATGTAACCGTAAGTTCTATGCTAACATTTTCTTTTCTTGCACTTCTTGCTTGTGGAATTCTCTTCTGGCTCCATGCTTTTCAGTCATCTTTAATCTTCAAGAATTTAAATACAATGTCATTGGCTGTTTGCTGTCCTGATTATTATCTTTCATTCTTGCTCCTCAGTAATGCTTCTGTTTTCTAATTCTTTTATGCCCAGTAGCCTCTTGCTTCTTAGTGGCTTTACTGGATGAACTTGATTTAAAAAAAAAAAATTCTTAATGAATTTGAGGCAAGCTCTTTTACCAGACCATCAATGAAATGGCTTTGTATTAATTTTGCAGTATTTGTTTTTCTATCATGGACAATTTCCTTAACGTCATTACAAGCTCCTTTAAAATCGGGTTTTATTCTTATTTGTTCATGGTAATGGATTTTATATTTATTAATCAGGGGGGATTTTATCACTTTTAATGTTATCTTAGTGGATACCCATATTTGAGGGTAGAGGGCACATATTTTTCTTTAAGATTTCTCAAATATTCCGGTTGATAGACGAAAATAAATATACCATTTAATAAACAGTGTCTACTCAAATGTAGGTATCAACTAAAATAACGTTTAAAGTGATAAAATCTGTTGGATTAATAAATAAAGTCCATTACGTCATTAGAATTGCTTTGCTTACATTCAAATATGAGACTGAGGTGATATGAACTTTCGAGAATCTGGGAGGGATTTGCTTTTATAAGGCACTATTTGGCTTTGCTTGATCAGTGACATATTCTGTAGCTGAGTCAGTCTAGGGAACACCATATCTAACGACAGCTCCTCCTTTCATATCCCTGCTGGAGGGTGCTTATTTTCTTTAATAAGATTTCTCGGATATTTGGGCGAGTAGACAAAAATAAATAAATAAATAAATATACTGGTTAATAAATAAACGTAGTGTCTGCTCAAATGTTGGTATCCACTAAAATAAGGTTTAAAGTGATTAAATGGTAATGAATGTAAACGTCGAACTTTTGAGATTTAATGATTCTCTGTTCTAGTTAGAAAATGAATAAAACTATCAAATATCTTGAAAAATAATGAAATTTTTCCTTTTCCTTATTGTTATTTTGGAATTTTTTCTTTTTTTTTTTCAGGAATACATGTCTTGTATTACCACATTCACTACCAAAGCTGCTGAATTCTGTAAAATGGAATGATAGAGGTGATGTTGCAGAGGTCAGAAATATTTATTAATTGTTTCTTTATTATTATCGTGATGATGACGATAATGGATATGAAAGCTTAACAGAATTAGTTTTCAGCTGATTTTCTCATTCATTTGGTTATATAACTCAAATATACTTTGAAATAAACTCTCATAAAAGATTTTTTCTATTCCGTTCTTAACATTATTTGAGCAGAAAGTATTAGAATTAATAAGTGATATTCAAGATTTTATTTTTTCTTGTAATTTTTAAAAAAATTATTAAAATTTGAATTCAACTCGTGTTACAATGTGATTTGAGATTTGTATGAAATTCTTTTACATTTACTTTTACACAAAAAGAAACCCAATGAAATCTTATTTAGGTTGATTTAAATATTATTTACAGTATTTACATTATTCGGATTGCTATCTTCATTCACAACGTTTCAGCCATTGTATACTCCAGCCTTCTTCAGGTGATATATGTTGGAATTAACAAACCAAACAAAACTCTTTATTTAACCCACGGGGGTAGATTGTTTTAGCTCCATGTAGCATGCCTTTCATTTTCAGTTGATTCCCTTTAGTAACTCAACTATCCAAGTGTATATTTTTTCCACCTCTGTTGTGGCCAGGTATTGAATTTGCTACTCTTTGGCTCAAGTCACTCAATTATTTCAACCACTGCTTTTATCTACTGGGCCATGTGTCCTTGGAATTGTGAGTTCAATACCTAGCCACAACAGGTGAACACAAAAAAAAAAAAATATCTAGAAGCGTAGAGTCACTAAAAGTAAATAGCTGAAACTGGGATCTATCCCAGTGTATGAAATAAAGGATTTGGTTTGAAATTCCAACGTATGTCACTTGAAGTGAACAACCAAAACGTCGTGAATATGACAATAGACAGGACAGCTGTCTGATCACTGTAAATAGTTACAATACCTCATCTTGGAAATATAGACAGATTTAAATATTACTTTAAAATATTTTCAGATTCAGTCTTAAGTGTAACTTTAGAAAACAGTAAATAGCTTCAAATTTATCTCCTTGGAAGTTTAATTCTATATTAAGAATATTAATTTCAATGATCATACAATTTGTGTTGATTTGCATTGTTATCTTGTTTTAGATCTATCGGTTGCTGCAGAAATGGCCAACTCTTTCACCAGAAGATGCCTTGGAACTACTTGATTGCTCCTATATGGACACAAATATCAGGAACTTTGCTGTTGACTGTTTAAATAAAGGACTGACCAATGACAAACTGTCCCAGTATCTTTTACAAATTGTCCAGGTATATTTACCTTTATTACATCTAAAATAGATCTGTATCCTAATTTGTCAGGATTTCTTTTATATTTTATAACTTAACCTGTAAAAAAGATAAGACCAACTCAACGCCTTAACTGGCAAAAGACAAAATGGTTAAAACCAATACAAAGTTTATGAACTTTTTGTTTGTGAATAAACCGATTCGAGAAGTTTTCCTTCACAGACTGTTTTCTTAAAGGAAATAGTGTGTATAATGAATAAACTGATGCTGAGTTAAGGAGTCTGTTTTTAGGCACCAACAAAACTATTTTTTAAGACTTGTAATAAGAAGTTTGATCACCTTTGCACTTTATAATAAGAAAATTGAACTTAGCCCCCCCCCCCCCCCATATTCCACATTTGAAGGGTCATGACGTAATTTAAGTGGAATATATAACAGATTTCTCTAAGTGAAAAGTTTGAAGTAAGACATCTCGGGGGAATAAAAACATGGCTGATTTAGGACTTTTGGTAATTTTCGTTTCTGTATTTGATCTGGTTGAGTTGTCAGTGTGGGATCACACACACACACACACACAAAATTGTGTATTCGGGCAGCAATTCTTCTTTTATACGAGTTTCGATAACAATGACTGAGGTACTGTGGTTAAGTTTTTTTTATTTAATTTTATTGTGTGCTTATTTTTTTCTTTTCTAGATGTAAATTATGTAGAAATTATCCAAATGCTTTGTATGTTCAAGCGTTTCATCTACACTTTTAACTATTATCAAGGATGATTTTTTTTTTTTCTTAAATGAATGTATGGATTGTTTTATATATGTATCTTGAGTTATAGGAATGTTTTGTTTTCCAAACATGTTCATAGTTGATATTGAGTGTTGGCCTTTTCTTTTTTATTATTATTAGGGTTTCCATTATTTTTAATCTTTTTAACATGTAGATGAGGTGATTTATATTTTAATTATCAAATATGACTTTAATGAAAATTATATATATATATATATATATATATATATATAATGAGAGAGAGGGGTGTGTTCCTGTAACTTTATTTCAATGAGATCAGCTTTACACTGAATTTTGTGAATAGTTTTGACTTTTGTTTGCACAAGAACAAATAAACAATGTCTTACACCACACGCCCTCTTTTTTTTCTCGCTCATGTGGTTTAATTTGTTTAAAAATTGTGTGATTTTGGTATTGCTAATTAACTTTTTTTTTCTTCTTTTTTTTTTTTTTTCAGGCACTAAAATATGAACCCTATTTAGATAACTGCTTAACAAGGTTTCTTTTAAAAAGGGCCTTGTTGAACCAAAGGATTGGTCAGTTCTTCTTCTGGCATCTTAGGTTAGTTTCTTAACATCTCTTCTACAAATGGCATGTGCATCATTTTACAAACACTAAAGGAATATGGAAATATTTTTTTTCCTGTCTTTTTTTTTATGCTGAAATTGTTCAAACATTTTTTATCAAAGTGCCATAATAATTTTATAAGGAATTTCCTTCCATTACATATAAAGAAACTATTGTTACTAAATTTTATCTTTAATCTCATATTTTTTTCTTTAAATCATTTCACTTCAAGCAAGGCAATAAAGCCATTAACATAGGGTTACTGAGAGAAAAAGTAGCTGAAAAACATTAATGTGAAAGGATAATAAAAAAACAAGATGCAGATGACAATTGATGTTGCATTTGAATTATTGAAGATCATAGTTGACAGAGAAGCAAGAAGCTGGAAGAGTAATGCAGGCAAGAATTGTGAAAGAAGAAACTTTTAGAATGGAACTAATGGTTACATTTACCTAATTGCAACAATAAAATTAAGAGACCTAACTGCCAATTTAGTATTTCGGTTAAATTCTTGAGTTTGAGGTACCAAATTACAGCAGGGAGAAAGTGATTGAAGTCAAGATTCCAGGTTAGGACCAATATCATTGCAGATTCTTTGGATTTTGTCAAGAAGAATCTCTAGATAATTAGCAGAAGCACCAAACCAGATGTGGCAACAATATTCAGTGCACATACAAATGGTAGACATACAGATGCAAGATAGATTCTGGAGAGAAAAATTCTCTCATACAGCACAGTGAAGTTATTTTCCTAGCAGCAGATTTAGCAATTGACCCGATATTATCATCAGACCTGTTCTGTAACTGAGGCAAAATTACTGGTTCCCATATGACCACTAAAGCTAAGCAACATCAAGTCTGCTCAGTACCTAGATGGGTGACTGCTTGGGAATACTAGCTGCAGTAAGCTGAGATGTGTACCTGGTATAATAGATAATGGCGTGAAATTGGAAATCTGAGTTTCAATTCAAGTTGGGGTTGTTATATTCACTTATGTGCAAATACCTTTAGGAAAGGTATGAATCCACATTTTCTACCCCCAGCTATGGGTTAATTAGTAGAAATTGTATCGGTAAAAATCATTATCTCTAAAAAGTTCTTATAATCTAAGAATAATTTCAGGCTTTAAATAAAGTGCACTGAGGCAAAATTAACTGTTATTGTATGAAAAGGTAGATGGAAATTGTTTGTCAATCATTCTGACAGGTGTAACTATTTAAATCCTTGTGTAAATTGTCTTTCTAATAATCTTTTCTCCTTCAGATCTGAAATGCATGAAACATCCATCCGTCTAAGGTTTGGTTTGATATTAGAAGCTTATTGCCGGGGATGTGGAGCATTCCTGAGGAACCTTCTCAAACAACTGGAAGCATTAGACAAATTGGCGAAGCTGTCAGATAAAATGAAGTCAGATTTCATGCGAGAAGTGAGTATGCTCTCAAAGTCTCACCTCCTCACGGATATGACTTTGCCTTTTATTCTAATCATAATGAAGTACAGATTTATAAGAAAATAGGTTTCTGTTTATTTTAAATAACTTTCCATTTAAAAAAAAAAAAAATTCCTATTTGTTCTGATTGCATTGTTTATCTTAAGTGTCAAGGCTTTTGAGAATGTGGCTCAAGACAGCATTATAGATTACCCCCCACCCTCCCAAGAACAAAAAACTGGCATCTTGTTTAATATTTTGATTTATTTCTTTCATTGGTTGGTCTCTCTTGGTGTGAAGCAAATATAGAGTTGCTTCCCTTTACAGTCGAGTTTTCTCTGGTGTAGTGTTATCACGTAGCCGTGAATGAAATCTGTGTGGTGGCATTTTGGAAGTTTTAATGACATCCTATTAAAGGCTCATGTTGTTCCATTTTATTTAATATAGCCTCCCAAGTAAGTTGTGAGCATCATAACAGTTTTACAGTCTTCTTGACCCATTTATAAATGCTCTTTTTTATAGCCAATAACTAATTTCACAATCTTATAATGAAATATTTTTGATAATGAATATCACTAATGATATCAGTGAATGACAGATCAACATGCCGTACACAATTATTTAATATAAACTACATCTTTAGTATTAATAAATTCCATTTGGAGCAATAGACATAACAGCAATCTTTATAAGAAATAGTTTTCTGATTTCACATGAGAAAGCAGCAAGAGATCTCATCTTGTCAGCTGTGATGCTTGTAATCCTGTACTGAATAACCATTGTTGAATAGGAAAGCAAGATCTGTCTCATCAGAAATCAGTACTGAGGACTTGGTTATGGGGACCATTAACTGTAAATTGGATAATTCATTTTTGCTTTAGAAAGGGAGTCACATCATATGTGATTTGCTTTGTATTTTATCAGCTCAATGGTAGTCACTAATCTTGTTAATACAGAGTTCTGACCCCACCTGCCTTTACAACCTGGGCACTTATATAGTTTCTATGCTTTGGCTATGCTAATTAGGCAGTCATTTGCATATCACTACAAGGAGAAATCAGTTTATTGCTTTTATAATTTCTAGAATCTGTATAGGATTACTGACAGACATAAGATTTTAACCATCCCTCCCTTAAGTTCATTCCAGAGAATATGGCACTTCCCAACTGATTGATGATACATGTATGTAATAAATTTGAGTATAATTGAAAATAATATCTGATAATGCATTTCACCTCTATGGCTTCATCAGATGGATAACAAAAAACATGTTGTGTATGTATGCATTTCTGCGTGTTTAAAATAATTAAATATTATATTATTTTTCCCAAGCTGGCGTTGCTTGAAACAACAAAATGAGTGACTTTTTTTTAGTATCGAGCAACACCAGCTTGGGAAAAATAATATTTAATTATTTTAAAATGCACACAAATATACACACACACACACACACACTTTTCGTTATCCATCTGGTGAAGCCATAGAGGTGAAATGCATTATCAGATATTATTTTCAAAACATACTTTCATGTATGTTTTTCCCAAATGTTATATATATATATATATATATATATATATATATATATATATATTCTCCTTTCTTCTGTGTTCCTTTCTGGAAATGATGCATATTTGGTAATGTCAGTATTGAAGATTATAACTGCAAAATATGAAAAATGTTATTATGTATATTTTTGGTTATTCATTTGGTTCTTCGAATGCTAATTACACATCAGGTGGAAATAAAACTGGGCTTGGTGCTTAAGGTGGAAAACTCATGCAGACAAATCTCAATAGGGATGTCCAAATCTACAAGGCTGGAGCATTTAACATGAACATTGCTACACAAACAGAAAAAAATAAATACAAATTTTGTACAAAAACAGTAGAAAATTGAATTCTGCTAATTATAATTATCTTTATAAAATCATGTCCCAGGAAATCTGTTCTGGCCTATACCCCCTTCCATGTCCTAAAAATCTTAATACATACAGTCTTGAAATACCTGCAACACATTTTGACTATTTGGTCTAAACTGCTCTGTACACCATACCTCATGCTCTACCTGATGCTCCTGTGGTGAAAGTAGGCTTACTGGAAACTTGTCATAATAGTATTTCTTAAATAGAATTAAAATTGCTCTGTTGAAATATATATAACACTGTGGACATAGGAATGAACACGGCTCTGTGACGGACATTTTGGCACCATAATATGCTCATCAATGTTCAGTTTGATGCAAATGGGTTTTTTCTTTTTCACTGTTTTCTCATGTCATTAAAGTGTTTGCCACATCTAATCTGAATATGTTTATTGCATTTCAGGAAGATCAAAAACGTTTCCTTACTGAGCAACTCTCCCAAGCTGATTATCAAGAAGCTCTTCAACGATTCATCTCTCCACTCAACAACAGCCACATGCTTGGAGACATACTGTAAGTCACTATCAAGTCTTTGTAAATATCAAATATTTAAGTGCCAAAATCCCTTGTGGTAAGTGATACATAACTATTTCAATTTTGTTAAAAACCAAAATATTTGTTTTAATAGATTTCCTGCTAACTTAGGTAACTAATTTTTTCGATTTTTTTTTATTTTTTTTTATTTTTTATTTTTTTTCCCCCTCTCCTGTATAATATTCAGTTTTGTTGCTGTGGAAATTATGGCTTATTTACAGAAATAGAAATGTCATTTTAAAGAGTAACTTTTTGTGAAATTTAGCTAAAGGGGATTTCTCTTAATTTGGGAGAGGATCTCAATTATACATTAACAATACTTGAAAGATTTCCTGGGTTCAATCCTGAAAACCTTGAACTTTAGTTTTGAATGCAATTTGCCGATATGACTTAATTACCAGTTTTTAGTAGGCATTTAATTCTTGCATTATGTGCCAGAAATTACTAAGAAGCAAATAGTTCTTGTTTTACAGACAAAACTCTGTAATTTATGTTGTGTTTGAATCTTGTAATGAATTTTCTTCATACTTCCTTTTATGTTCTTATGTTTGATAAAATATCCAACTTACACAAATGATAACTGTAAATTAAATATGGGAAATTAAATTTTTTTTTTTTTTTTTTTTTTTCAGAGTTCAACATTGCTATTTAAAATCCTCCAAAAAACGTCCATTGTGGCTTGTATGGCAAAACCCAGATCCCTTGGCTGAATATTGGTTGTCATACTACAAACTCATTTTCAAGAATGGAGATGGTGACTTGATTGTATTTTACTCTTTTGTATGAGGGTCTGTCAACAAATTCTAATGACTGTTCTAATTTCCTTTCTCTCTTTCTCATATGAACCATAATCTGAGAAAGCAGGAAAAATTTTGTAAAGATTTCTATTCATATTTTCAAAATTGCTTTACCTCTGGGCATACATAGAAAGCAAAGGAGGTTAGTAAATGTTCAAGGAAAGCCTGCACTTGATGTAAACACGGTAAGGAGATGGATTAGTAGAGTTAATGGCAATCTTAGAAAGAAAGAAACTGACTTCACTGAAAAGCTCTACAGTGGCAGGCCAGCTTCTACTGTAAACGAGGATACGGTCAAATAGTCTGATGTTCTCATTACAGCTGAGAAAAGAATCATTAATGCATAACTCTTGTAAAAAAAAATCCATCTGGTGAGCCATGATTACTGATGTGTACACAACTTAAAGAACCGGACAAGTAATCACAGTGCATGGTGAGGCAACTTTGCCTCATCCATGATTATGATCGTGGAATCACTGGCACTCTCTGACTTTATTTGTTTGGTCCTATGAAGTAGGCACTTGGAAGATAGCAATTCTTCAGTGATGATGGCGTGGGAGGGACAACTCACTCATGGCTAAGAAGTTTTTATGAATCTCTAGCAAGAGGGACTAATTTTCTGTTTCAAATTTTAGGGAATTTTGTTTATTTTTATTTATTTATTTTTTTTTCTTTTCTGTTTTTGGCATAGAATTCCATTTTCTCCCCTCCCCCCCACACCATTTTCAGTCTAGATTTCTATTTTTGCTTCATTATAATACTTAGTGAGTAAGAAGTGTAACAATATATATATATGTTATGAAAACAAAAAAGGAAAACGAAGAATTTTACTGGCAGGAATATCCACCCATTGGACAAGATGCTCTAGCTTGATAGGCTTTTATATCTCATATTTCAGTCTTTAATCTGACTTGATATAAGTTTCCAGGGCAACTCTTGCAAAGAATGCTACAATCCTAAATAAGAATTAAGTGGAAGTGTCAAAACCTACACCAATGTAGCAGCATATCATTTGGCCACTTCATTTGACTTTCTGAAATGGCAAACTTCCCCCACCTCTGTCACCATGATTGATAGGGAAAAGAAAGGATAAAACAAAACAAAAAAAAGATGAAATTCTCCCCCCCCCCTCACTGCCACCACTTATTTTTTCCCCCATATATATATATATATATATATATATATATATATGTGTGTGTGGGTATGCAGAAAAATAGGAAAGAACATGTTAGGTAAATAATCCGTAGTTCTTTAGTATTTTTGTTCTTATTTTTAAAAAGACACTGCTCCATACAGAAGTAGAGCTTATATTGTAATATTTTTTTAAAAATATGATTCCTTCACTACATGAGAACTCTTATGTAGCAAAGGAATCATATTTTTTAAAAAATATATATATACATATATATATAGCCAACTTTGTAAAACTTGGTTCCTAAATACTGTAAACTGTAGGGAGAAAGTAGGTAAGCAGGGTGTATTAAAACATTGCTGATTTTATGCTTTGATTGTCTGTCGGACCAGTGAGTTATATGAAAGACAAACATAGTAACAAATAAAAATGGCAGTTAGCAAATCTGCTAGAAAAAATTTCCATTTCAAAATTGCGATTTCTGTTTCAAGTAGGTCCTTCCGTTTTCACGGAAAATAAGCCCTTCTATCTGGCTTCATTCAAAGGTAGAATGCCACCATTGAGAAAGAAGGCGCCTATTGGGAACGAGATTTGTTTTGTTTTCTGTGCTTCTAGTATTAAGTTCTTTTATATTTAACAAAGAACATGCATTACTTTTTGACTAACCCTCATATAAGTTTTCTATTTACCCATATTAGCAATTGATTATTTTTTTTGCTTTTTAATATTAATTATAAGTTGTTTATTAATTTTTGAGTCAGTATTATAAAATGATGTGTTTAGAAAACATTTCTACTAATATCTAATTGCTGAAACTAATTATCTAATTCATTTGTGTAGCAAGTGACAGAAAAAAATATCATTTGGAGTTAATTGACTCATAATGTGACGATGAATTTTTGTCATTCCAAATCCACTACTGATTTCTCCAAGAAATATGTTTTGCCAAGTGGAATTGAAGTCTATTGAATAATGTAAAAATGATGGTAATATTATTTGGAAGTACATATACTTGGGAACGACATTTTTTGAAAATAAAATGTATACCAAGAGTCGTTTAAGAACAAGGTTTTCTGTGATGACCTCCTGGGTGATGTTCTGCTCCCGTCATCGACAAATATTTCACCTGATGTGGAGAAGTTATCGAACAAGAAGCAGAAACAAATGTCTCATTAAATAATTTGCCTTTTCTAACTGTATTTTATTTGTAGTAAGGAATTTGTATTTTTTGTTGTCTTAGTCGTTATCCTGTTATACATGCAGTAAAATAAGCAAGTTTGTTTAAATAATATAATATTGACTTTGTTGTTATTTCTTTAAACCTCCAGACCAAGGTAGCCTTCTGGATGGAGTGGTCTGAGTCTGAGACAATTTATTTTTAGTACATTTTATATGGCCCTCCTCTAAGACACCGCGTAGTTTTCTGGCCCCCTCTCTCTCTCTCCAAAAGTTTGCTGACCCCTGTTCTATATAGTGTTATCAGCTGTGTGTTAAAAATCACAATGAAAATTGCCCATCATAAGCAATTAATGATTCTGAAAGAATTCTTATTGCTTCAGCAATTTGTCTCTTTAATAAACTGAAGATTGCAACTTTTTTTTTTTTTCTTTTTTTTTTTTTTTTTTAATCCCTTCATCCCAAGGAAGGCGATAAGGCCACTAAGATGCATGTAGCTACTGGGAGTGAAAGAGAAGGATAAGATTTTAGAAGGAATTGGAGACCCAATCCTACAGAGGAATCCAGGGATAAACCTATACCCCTGTTCAAAAGACTGGGGGTGGGGTGAATCAAATTTGAGTCGAGCAGACTTTATCTTCTAATTCTCTCAAGACTGACCAATTTACTCTACTTACCAAAAAAATAATTTCAAACATTTCAGTAACATCTATGTGCAAGTTTAATTATTTGTTGAGGAACAAATTTTGATCTGCTTTTCTTTCTTTTTTTCTTTTTTTTCCCCCTTCAGATTTAAGGCAGGATATGCTGACATTGCAGGTGATCAGGATTATGGATTCCATATGGAAAAATGAAGGCATAGATTTAAGGTAAAGCCAGTCTTTTCTTTCTCTCAGTAATTGACTGTAAAAGTTTTGTTATTTCTGATTTACAAAAGATTATCAAACATGGTCAGCCATTTTTCTGAATTGTTTATTAAAATGTTTTAATTTTCAGACTCTCCAGCGATTCTGAGTTTTTTTTTGGGGGTTGTTCCTAGTTTTTCATAAAACCTTCCTAGTATTCCTAGTTTTTTTATTCTCAAAAAAATGAAAATTGTAATCCATTTCTAAAATGTTTGAAGTATTTTGCAGAATGGAATCATAAGATGTTAAGATTAAATATAGACCTATAAACTATAGATCTTAAAAGTATCTGGCCATAAAACATGAAGATTTATTAGCAATTTGGGGTTAAAAACTGAAAATATATATTCTTTATAAATGAGTGTGGGGCTTTGCCTATTCTATTTGGTAACCCTCTGTTTTGCTTTGCTGTGATCAGTGACTGAAAATCAACTTAAGAGTTGTTATAACCTATAGTTAATGTGGTGAAAATGCTTTTGCTTGTGTACTTGTTTGTGTCCTGTTTGCATGATACCATATATGATATTGTATAAATATCTAACCCTTTCATACTATGCTTGCTTTAAAACCACTTTCTTGTCTTTGTTATCTTTCTTTTCAAAAACGAAGTAGTTTGCTTAGCTATCAACATTACTAATCATGCCTAGTGGAAAAAACAATTTTAACCATGCTTGGCTTAGTAAACTTGACAATAATGGCCAACTGCTGTCCAAATGGAGTAAAGAAGATTCTTCAAACAGCTTTGCTGGCTTTTGTGTACTGTGTAAAAAGAGCATCTCTTGTTCAACTATTGGAGCTATAGAACTCATTGGTCATGCTGATGCATCAGAGACACAAGGATAAACTCTCTGATCTCAAGCAGAAATTGTTGATGCCAACCAGTCAAGTGGCCAGTACCAGCAAGCAAGGAGGAGGGGATGTGGAACAAAAAAATGTATCTTCATCTGGTGTCTCTCAGTGACCAAGTAACAAAAGCAGAAGCACTGTGGGCAATGCAGGTTGCTGCTGGAGGGTACTCCTACACATCCTGTGAACGTATTGCTGGACTATTCCAGGCAATGTTCCCAGGAACCATCTCTGACAAGTTCACCATGAGCAAATCAAAGGTATCATACCTGATATCAGATGGACTTGGACTATACTTTCAAAAAGAGACCACTGCAAAATGTCCTTTCACAATCCAATTTGACGAAATTGGCAATGCTCAACACAAGAAGTGATATGCTTGTTCGATTTTGGAATGAACAAAAAGGTGAAGTAAGTACCATGTTTCTGAAAAAGCCTTATGCTTGGACATGCTAAAGCAGAGACTGTGAGTAGTGCGATTATAGATGCTGTGACAGAAGATGGATTTGAAATGCCATTAGCTCAGCTGATATCCTTAGGTAGCGATGCTCCAAATGATAATAAAACAATATGGAAAGCTGTACAAAGTCATCTGAAAACAGCTGAATTGCCAGGACTGATACCGTTTGTGCCATGCACACTGCACACAGTGCATAACTCTTTCAGGAAAGGACTTCATGTTTATGGAGAAAATGCTGAACAACTAGCAATTGATATTTTCCAGTGGTTTAAGACGCACATCTGTCAAAGGGAGGACTACAGCCTTACTCTAGAGGATCTTGGTCTAAATGAAGAGTTCTTCGTTTGGCATGTACGGTGTCGGTGGTTGACCCTTGTACCAGCATTGGAACGTCTTCTCAAACATTGGAAACCTCTTTGTAAGTACTTCCTAACAGATCTTCCCAAGAAGAGTACAAAGGATCGCACCAAGGCACAACTGAAAAAGAACACCAGATACCAAAGGATATGCCAGTTCCTCTCCAGCAAAGAGTGCCTTGCACAGGTTCAGTTCCTGGTATGTGTTGGGCCTTTGTTTGATCCTTTTCTTAAGAAATTCCAGAAAGAAGAGCCAATGATCCATCTCCTGTATGAAGAGTCATCAACATTGTTGAAAACCTTCCTCAACAGATTTGTTAAGAATGATGTAGTTGGGAACAGGACGAAAGCTTCAAGACATTGATGTTTTTGACAAGCAGAATTTAGTCAAACTTGAAGACATGGAAACAGGTGAAGACGCTGAGAAGACCTTAGGAGCTCTTGATGAAGGCAAACAGAAGGTGAAACTGTATGACATAAAATAATTCTAGCAATCGGTCAGTGCCTATCTCCAGATAAAACTACCCTTGAATGACACAATCATCAGATGTGTTCAGTGTCGTCATCCTGAGGTTAAGGACCAAGACAAAGCCCAACAGCTCCTCAGAGAACTCTGCTCAGCATTGCCCTCCATAGAAGATTCCATTGTTTCAAAGATCATTGATGAATGGAAACTATACAGGTCAGAGCAAGTGGATGAAAGTGGGATGTACAACAAGGATGGCCAATTGATCAGGATAGACCACTACTGGAATGTCATTTTCAGCTTAAAGAATGCTAGTGGGGAGATCAAGTATGCTAATTTGAAGAGAGTTGTGATGACCTGTCTCTGCATTTCACATGGGAATGCTGATGTAGAAAGGAGCCTTTCTGTGAACAAGAAGTTAGTCACTCCTGAGAGATGTTGTTTGTCAGATGAGTCAATTAATGGACTGAGACTCACAAGAGATGCTGTCAGCATGTTCCAGCATGTAACAGACATCCCCATAACCAAGGACCTTCTGGCTGCAGTGAGACATGCCCACCAAATGTATGAAACAAGTCGAGAAGCTGAAAGGAAAGAGGAGGCATTGCTGGAGAGGAAGAAAAAGGAAGCTGCTCTCCAGAAACAGGTAGAAAAAGAAAGGATTGAAAAACAGCAGCAAACCAAACGAATGCTTGATGAAAAGGAGAAAGATGTTAAGAAGAGTGAATTGGAACTGAAGACAGAAATGGAGAAGGCGAATCAGATCTTTGAAGAAGCCAATTTAAGATTATCTGAAGCTATAAAGTCTACAAATTTCAAAGAAATGAATATTAGTCAGGGTCTGTTGGATGTTGCAAAGGCAAATCTTCAGAAGATAACAGCCGCTATTAGCAAATGCATTGAAGATAGAAATGACATTGGAAAGAGATTGCGATTGATAAACTCATTTATGAAGAAGTAAAAAGGACTGTTAAACTACCTCTTCAACTGTAATGCTTGATGCTTTATATGTACCTGTTCATTTTATATGTTTTACAAAGTACATGTTTATGTTTAATATACTTGTCTCCTTATGTTTAATTTTATCATTATGGAACTGTGTTCAATAATAGTTTTTTATGAAACCTGAAGTAATGTATACTTATCATTATAAAAGGAATATGGCCCTGCTTCTATTTGTTTGAAATATTCAATCTTTGACTACATATCCAATCTTTGACTTAATAGAGTAATGTCACATGAAAATGGAAATATGTTTTATTAATATGTTACTGCATTTTTATCATACCATCATTGTTTTGTATAAAGATTTTGTTCTTTGCCTATATTTTAAAATAAACCTTTCAAATTGGGTCATTGTTGCTGAATTAGAGCTGCAAAAGAATGTGTTATGTCAGCAGAACATCTGCATGATTGTCGTAATTAATATCATCTGAAAGGTAAAAGCATGTTTAGCTGAAAAATTCCTAGTTTTTTCCTAGTTTTTCAATATTCTTGGCTGGAGAGCCTGAATTTTGATCCTGTATTTTATAACATTCTCTTAAGCAACTATCAGGTTTCAATTCCCACTGATTTTTATTTTATTTTTATCGTTTTTATTATTATCATTTCATCCCAATCAAGATAATAAAGCCACTAAGACACAAAGGGTTAATGAGTGTGAAATAATGAGAAAAAGAAAAACATTATTAAGGAGAGAGATAATGATGGACATTGTATTTACATTCTTGCAGATCAAAGTTACTAGGAAACCAGAAAGCTGGAAAAGAAGTGAGAAGTGTAATAGAAGAAACTATTAACATGTAACTTATGGTTTTATGGTTTATATATATATATATATATATCTGTAAGTTCTATGCTAATAGTTTCTTCTCAAAAAAAAATTTGTTTGGTCATAAATACAAAATTTTGAGCATAAGCTATTATTTTTTAGGTTTTTATAATTTTTGATTCTTTTAAAAATCTTAAAATGGTTAGATAAGTTTATTTCCTCTAATCATTGAACACTAAAATTTTGACATATATATATATATATATATATGGTGGACTCTCCCGTCGAATTCGACATGAGGATCAAGCAGCTCAGTTTCTAGGAACCGACAGCCAGATACCAGCACATGTTTTGATTATAGTGGTGAATATTTTGTGCAGAGCCAACCACACTTTTTGAAAGGCTGAATACAGAGACCTGGTGTACTACATACCACAAGGTCCCCAAACGACCCTCCGCAGGTTTTGAATTCAGAGTTGACCTTCTCCTAGACCAGTTTCCATCCAAGAGAACCCAGTCTATCCTGCTATTTACCCATAGCTGGAGGTAGAAGAGGAGGATTAATACTGTTCCCAAGAGTCTTAGCGTAAGTAAATGTAATGGTTTCAACTGGAATTTGAACTCGGCTCTCAGATTCCTCAATCTGAGCCGCTATCCACTACTCCACCATATGTGTGTTATATATATATATATATATATATATATATATATATATATATACACACACCGATGTGATGAGAACGAAAGTAATATATAAATTCCAATGTTCACAACATTAATCCAAAAGAGGGCTCGATACCAACAGTAGTGCAATAATTATTTATTTATAATTATGTATATTTTTCTTCTCGAACAAATGGAAAAAGGAAGTGACATTTCACATACGGCTTGCCTATAAGCAGGATTGCTCATAATCATTTTTGATTCTCACCCGTCGAAGTGCAGTTGAAATGCACTGAAACGAAGTTGCATCTTCGTAGTGAGTAAAATGGTTTTGTCTATATGATAAAATTATAATAAATAAATATATATATGTATAATGTGTGTGTGTGTGTGTGTGTGTTTATAAAAATATGCCAGAGACATGAAATGCTTTAAAAAAAATCTTGTGAAAATATGAAATTTAGAGGAAATTTTTTTTTTCTTTTCTTTTTAACAGTTTTTGTGCTTTCTCAAAGTATTTGCCTTCTGTTCAGTAGAACTTTGAATTCCAGTGTTCTGCAATTGTTTCTGGAATTGTTTCTTGACACAAATCTAGTACTTCTTTTTGTAAGATAAGTGAAAAGGATAAAACCATTCACTCTGAACAATGAAAGTATTTGAAAATGATGTAATGTTTTAGTAATTCACTTTAACACAGCCCCCAGCCCCCTTCTCTGTTGCTTGGTAGTCTAACTCTGCCAGTTGATCTTCCCCATGCATGTTGTGATTAAGTTATTTTTGGTTATAGCTGAGGAAGTCTTGGGTAACGCTGGTTGAAACACCCTCAGGAGTAAAGAGAATGAGTTACAAGAAAAGTAAAAGAAGGAAGTGACTTTTCAGGACAGACAACCAAAACTGGATTCTATAAACAACACAGTTTATCTATTGAAGATCAATTTAAACCTTCCCAATTCTGCAATGATGTAATCAATTATGGCCAGTTTATTAGTTACTAGGTCAGCTGTATAGACAACATGTCTCAAAAACAACAGTAATATCTTCAGCTGGTGACTGGTGGTCAGTTCAGTAATTCCCTCAGGAAATTTGGTTTTGTGCTTGCACACAAAATTGGTTTCCAAAACATGATTTTTAACTCTTTCACACAACTGTCTTTTTTGTTTGCAAAGGAAAATTTCATTTTTGGGTAGGGAAAATTTCTTCATTTGACTAAATTCATCTTGGCAGTCAATGAAGGTGTAGTGAAGAAGAATGGTGATATCAAGTACAGGCCTCTCTCTCTCTACCTGTAGAAAACTGTCACCTACTGTTAAGTGTGTGGCCTCATCTTGATTGAATCTCTATTTATAGGGTATACATGTCAGGTGTTGACTTAACAGTGGATTTGAATAAGGACTAAGTAATAGCATCTAGGGAAGGGATTTGGTGATTGTATCCAAATTCTTGACTATAATAAACTGGTGAGTAGTATTAAAATGAAAACAAAAAATTCCAACACTGAATTTTAACCAAGATCCAACGTTGCATGTACCAGCTGTTTTATCTAAATTGTCATTTTTCTAGTAGGGGTGAAGAATATGTGCCCTTTGTTTAACTTGATCCTACAAGTTAAAAAAAACTTTTATATGCCATGAGTTCAAATTGAGATAATTCTAGGTACTAATGCAATTTATTATAACTGAATGATTTTCATTTTTCCAACGGCCCAAAAGAAAAAATCAGCTCAAATTCTCTAGCTTGTTTATCTAAGCTTTTCCCATCAACTTCTTCCTTTCCAACAGCTCTGGATATAGATTTATTCACTTGTAAAATCCACATCAGTAACTCTGTTATATTTCATCTATCAAGTTGTTATTCTCTCCCCATTATTAATTTCTACAGTCAGAGTGATGTGATGGTCCATCAGTTACATTTTTATATCTTTTCCTGGGTTGCCTTTGTTGTAATAGTTTCTTTGTGGATTTGACTCAATAACTGATTGGAGCAAATCAATTTTGGCTTTTCAGAATGATACCTTATGGATGCTTATCAACTGGGAAAGAGATGGGGCTCATTGAAGTTGTTCCTGCTGCCAAAACTGTGATGGCCATCCAGCACAGGGGAGGCAAAGCTGCTTCAATGCAACTGGACAGTTCTCAGCTTCATAAGTGGATCCGGGAGCGTAATCCAAAAGAACAGTATGTAAATACAACCATACATAAATAAAAAAAAAAACTGACTATATATAAATTAAATTGTTTGTAGATGTGTGTGCATATTGTGATAGTTTCTTTATTTACATTCAATTTTCATTGTAGCAGGATATTAACAGAATACAATTCAAACAATAACTCTTCTTTCTCGATAGATATATATATATATATATATATATATATATATATATATATATATATATATATATATATATATATAGTAGCAAGCATAAAGATCAGAATGATGTTAAGAAAAAGTCTAAATGTGAAATAACTTTTTATTTTAAAGCTTCAAAGAACATTTTATGAAGGAAAAATAAGGATACAAAGGTAAATTATATAATTCCAAAATATAAAGCTTAATAAACTTATTTTGATAAAGTTATAAGTACAATTATATAACATTCGAAAAAAATAGATGATCAAAAACATTAGAACAATTAAATAAATCCATAAAATTTAATTATTTTGCATTATTGAAAATTTTTTAGGGTAAAATATAAAATAGGGCATTATAATAGTAGGATTTTATTAATCGTTCTGATGTTTTTGATCATCTATTTTTTTAATGTTATATAATTATTCTTATAACTTTATCAAAATAAGTTTATTGAGCTTTATATTTTGGAATTACATAATTTAACCTTTATATCCTTATTTTTCTTTCATAAAATGTTCTATGAAGCTTTAAAATGAAATGTAATTTCACATTTAGACTTTTTCTTAACATCGTTCTGATCTTTATGCTCGCTACTGTATATATATATATATATATATATATATACTTAGGAAATTGTTTTTTTGCAATCATAGTTGCATTGCCATTATTTGGCCTATGCAAGAAAGATCTTTGTAATATGAGAATATTAGAATTCTTTAAAGATTGTAATTTCCCCCTCATTTAATAAGTATCTCTTGTATCCTTACCTGCTTCTCATTTTTCTTCCGCTTTATTATCTAGACCAACGTTTCTCAACCAGTTCACCTGGGCACACTAATGTGCCTCGAAAGGTAACCAGGTGCACCCCAAGTTAACAGACGAGTAGTTTATGAATTATTATTATATATTTAAAACATTTTTACTTTTAAAAAGCTAGACACATGAAGCAATGTAATGTCTAGAAGATAAATGATTTTCAGGAGACTTCTTTATTATTTTCCTATTTTCAAATTTCATGACTTCTCCTTCCTTATTAAGATTTAAAGTGCACCCCAGAGTTTTAATTATTTGACAAGTGTGCTCAGAAAAAAAGTTGAGAAACACTGATCTAGAAGAATTTGTTGTTCACTCTAAAATATGCACTTTGTTTTTTCTTTTCTTTGCTTGGCTGAAAATTCTTTTTCTTTGTTGATCATCAATCTGTATAGTACTTTTTTTTCTTTTAATTTATAATTTAAGATAGAATTTATTGCTTTTATCTATATATCATTGTAATTGTTTTCAGGTATGACGTTGCCATTGATACATTCACAAAATCATGTGCGGGATACTGTGTAGCAACTTTCGTTTTAGGAATTGGAGACAGACATTCCGAAAATATCATGCTGACAGAAGAAGGACAGGTATAAAAAAAAAAAAATCATTCTTCCACCTTTTTATGTGATCAGCAGTAAGTATAAATACTCTAGAGAACCTCACCAACCCAGCATTCCTGATCTGTGAAGATATTGTGAAAGTCATTCATACAAAATTTGTTCTTCTATATGAAATGCTTGCAGCAAAATAACTGATATTTTTACATCACTACAAAATTTAGTATGGGAGAAAACGATATACAAATTTTTATATACCAGAACACTGTTAGGAAAATTAATGGCAAAAGAGAAAAAAATGTGTAACCCGTTTCGTCCTTTTGGACTTCATTGGATTGAAGTGATATTTTTATTAATGTAACTATGAAAGGGGAGGGCACACTGATATTATAAAATCTTAAATTTAAAAAAAAATTTTTTTTGTAGATATCTCTAGCCAATTTTAATTTATTTTTATACTTTTATTGCTTTTGTTATAAAATATCTCACATTGTGATAACAGATCTGCCAAGAATGGTGAAATATAAGAACCTGGACACAAATTTACTGTGGATGACCTAGTGATTAAG
Source organism: Acanthosepion esculentum (assembly GCA_964036315.1). Lineage (NCBI taxonomy): Eukaryota > Metazoa > Mollusca > Cephalopoda > Sepiida > Sepiidae > Acanthosepion > Acanthosepion esculentum. Next base: position 75,354,291 of record OZ038511.1, on the reverse strand, counting down.
GCATTTTTGTTATAAGTTGCTTAATAACAAAAGTGATAAAAACAAGAAGAAACTTAAACAAAATTGGCTAAACTATATTCACAGACATCTTTAAAAAAAAAAAAAAAACTTTTAAAAGTATAAAATTTTAGCCCCTGCACACCCACCACCAAATTGTGCACCTATGCAGGTACATCAAGAAATATTTGTTTGGTCTTTTTTCTGAAATGTGTCCCACAATGAAAATTTTTTTGTCATTAATTTTCTCTGACATAAATATGAATAAAAAGTCATTTAAAACTTAAGTTATTTGCATATTAATTTATTAACTACAAACACTAAGAAAATTACTATTTGAATGTTTCAGTTATTAATTTTTAGTAATTTATACTGAATTAATGTCTAAAATTTTCCAGATTCATCTGGTTAATTTAATATTTTCATAAACGCAATAACATCTTGGAAAGAATATGTTGTTCTTGTTTGTCAGCTAGTTTTTCTAACTAGCCTTCATCTTCAATTACTGTCAGGCCTCTTTTTTACCTTATGCTAAATCATTTTTGGACAAAACCCTGGTTAGCTTACAGTTTACAACAGTTCAAAACTTGAGATATTGAGACTATTTTGGTAGATTCCAAAATTGTTTTTCTACAATTTGACTATGTGAATGAACTTTTTCAAAAATATTCAGTTACTGCAATGTTTTCCCTGCATGTATGCATAAATATGCCTACTTGTTAAAATTGACACAATGGCTTTTAAGTGACTGTTAAACAAGACCATTTAGTTAAAGTAAGCAAAGAATTGAAGTCAGTATATTTTAAAGATTTTTCATGTCAAATTTGTTTTAGTTAATTTGATTTCATACACATTCTTAATGTTGGTCATATTTACTTACTAGTTTCAGTAGGTGATGACTTATCTGTTGGTGTTAATTTACTGATTTACTCAAAAAGAGAATTAGACAGAATTAAGATTCTTTTAATCTTCCTCTTTTCATATAAATGCTAATTAACATTTACTAATGTCGAAATCTTACTTTTTCGTCTTTCCATGTGCATTTATATTTGATCCTGGTTATATTTGAAAGTAGAATTGATTAGCAAATGATTTTGCTTTATTATTCTAAAAGTGAGTTTTGTATTTACAATATAAGTTGTACATAATGGATTCTACTTGCCTTACCTTGTATCATAATGGATTATACTGGAATTTTAAGAATATGTGTGCAGTTTTAGAAATAAAACCAAAGCCACACATATATAGCATCCAGTTTATTTTGCATAATTCTTAGAACATCAAAGAAATTTAAAATTTGAATATTTACTTAATAAAAATTCAAAACTAATTTTGCTTTTTTTTGCAAACTATCAAATAGTTTTGCCAATTTTTTACTTGTTTTAATGTTGCATTACTTTTACATAAATTGTTACAGTTGAGTAAGTCAAACAGGTTTTTATTTTATTTGATAGAAATTATATCTACTAATAATCATGACAACTTATTCCACCTAAATAATATTGATTATTATTTTATTTGATTTATTTATCTATTTTTTCAGGTATTCCATATTGATTTTGGCCACTTTTTGAACCACAAGAAAAAGAAGTTTGGGATTAATCGTGAGAGAGTGCCTTTTGTGCTTACAGAAGACTTCATCAAAGTGATAGCAAAGGGTGCTGATCAACCACAAAAGAACAAACTCTTTGAAGAGTATGTATAGATTTCACTCTTTTTAATAAATGTTAATGCCTACAAATCTCTGTAAAAATGTTAAGTCGAAAGTTCAGTTATAACAGACGAACTTATTTTCACTGTTAAACTCTTTTCTTTTTTTTTCTTTTTCTTTCTTCTAAATTTCTTTATGCTGTGTGTGTGTCTCTCTCTCAGGTCGTAGGCGATCTGGCTCTCCACAATTTCCTGTCCCTTGTAGCTCTTAATAAATTTTGTCTTTTTGCTATTTCTCCTCAACCCTGTCCTACTATTCATAGTTTGTTCTAAAATGACCTGATAATCTTTGAAAATATAAAATGAATTACATTTATAAAAATAAAAAATTCGTAGAGTATATTTAAGTATATTGTGAATTTTTTTGGCCTCTAAGTGTAAGCAGATTTCATTTCGTAACAAAATATCTGTCCAAGTTATATATCAACTTCTCAGCATTGAAATTACATATGATAAAGAAAGGGAGATAACTCAAATTTCAAATTAATTCCCTTGTAAATACTTGTGGCACTTTTAGTCGCATTTCCTAGCATTTGGTAGCCAAATTATCGTCAGAAACCAAAATTCCAACAATTGTAATCAAGAAAGAGTCAGATGTGTTATAAAATGAAAGTATAGCGAAGTTTAAAAGGGAATTAAAAATTCCAAAGGATATGTACATGTGATAGTTACTGCTTAAGTAAATGTCTGTTTCAATATTCAAGTTAGAGGAATGACATATTCTTTTGGCTAAGAAAAAAAAAAATTGAATCCAACCAGATATCTTATCTCTACCATCGCAAATTCCAAATGGGCTAAGGCTTACAACCGCATCATGTTGAAATACAGGTTCCTGTACAATAATTGAAGTTAAGCAACATTGAGCCTGGTCAATATGTAGATGGTGTATAAGCTTGGATGTGCAGATAGTGCAAGGAATAATGGCTCAATTGTTAATTGAAGACGAGAGTTCCAATTCCAGTTGGGTTCATTATATTCAATTAAACACACAATACCCCCCCCCCCCCCCCGGTAAAGGTATGAATATCCACTTCTGCCTCCAGCTATGGGTTAATTTGTAAGATTATTTTTTATTTGGTTTAGTGATAAGAAGAGCCTTACTTTCTAAAAATATTTCCTGGCTTTTAAATAACCTGCAAACAACGATCCATTGGGTTAGAAATTGGCTTTATGCTCATTAGGTTGAAAGTAACGAGGCCAATTTAACAAATGATTATTAAAAAGTCAAAAAAGGTGTGGAGGGGTTTATATCCCCCCCCCCCTCTCTTTATTTATTTATTTTTTTGTGTGCATGAGGCAATTGGGTAGTCTTGGGTCATCGTGTTTTTGTTTGAACTGTTTGCAGGATAAAGTGGTAGAATCTTTTTATCCCAAATCAAATGAGTGGAAGTATTCAGATCGGGGGGGGGGAGAAAACCCATTCCTTCGTGAATTATATTTGACATTGTTGTACATGCTGTAGACTCTTGGGTATTTCACTTAACAAAACTGCTGTGAAAATAACCACGAGGCATTTAAACCATAAGAAGGATGTTGTGATGATGCTGGGGTCAAAAGGTTCAATTAAAATGCATTTTGTCTGGTCTTTATTCTGATGGTTCATTACATATTATATATTACATTAGTCATCAACTAGGAAACTTCTATTGGTATTATCTTTTATGGTTGGTATTAACGGTACATATGCTGCTTGCTTGTCAATCTAAATGCATGAGAAGAATTGCCAAATGGTGGTTGACATGGTAAAATTTTATTATCATTATATAAAATATTATCACAAGAACTGCTATACTTAGAGTATTTTGTTTTCTTATTTCTCTTTATCTCACTTGTTTAAAATGCCATGTCCTTAAGGAGTGTAGGTAATAATGACTCTCTCCAGATTCCTTTATTTTATTAGCTGAATTACCTTAACTTGGGAAAGGTAATGGTGTGTATTCTCTGTTTTGAATTCTAAAAAGCCCTTCTAAACTGAATATCACACAAGGTTAGAAGAGAGCTCATTCTAAGGTGGGGAGGAAATGGATTTATGCCTTTCCCATGATCATGAAGGTGAATGCAATAAATGAGGGATTTGAATTTGACTTCAGTTTGTAATTCCATTCTGCTACCCACACTTCCCTTCAGAGCACAATACAGACAATGAGAACTGTAAAATAATTAAGACCTGCCTTTATCATGCAATATATTTATAAAATTAAAAAAAAAAAAGTACATATTGAAATGAACAAAGGAGGTGCTTACAAGATTCTTATGAATCACAACATCATAGACACCAATGGAGTGGGGGGAATGAAAAAAAAAGTGCCACTCTTTAAAATCTGTTTATCCTGGGTAACATTGTGCAGACATTATCCCGAGTAATGTTTCATGTACTTGAACTTAGTGGAGATGGTGTGAGCAATAACTGAGCATTGCTAAATAAGATGAAACATAGACATTGGAATGTGAACAATCTACCCTCATAGATTAAATAAAGTGTTCAATTTGAAATTTCTTGAAGGTTACCTGGGACAACAATCACTTAATGAAGGTCGGACAGTTGAAATGTGATAATAATAATAATAACAAAGATGGCGGATAATCTATGTCAATAATTTTGTAACACCTTAAAATATTTTGGTGGTTATGATTTTAAAATTAAATTCATACATTTTCTTGTCCATTCCAAAGAATTTTATCAGTCTGCTATTTAATAAAAAATATTTTTGAAAATTACTTTAAGAACTTAAAAAATATCAAACTTTTTTTTGTGGTTGGGTGGAAGGAGGGAGGGATAGAATAAATTTCAATAATTTGTACCTTTTGAGATTTTGTTGTTTATTGGCCATGGCCATGTGTGGTCCCCTTTCTAAATCGGTAATTTGATTAAGGATGTTTTACCATCAAGACCAGTAACCTAACCATTAAAAAGACTGCTTTCTATTTGTTTGTTGCTATCTCTGTCTCTGAAATTGCTTTGATGAAATCTTGTTGCCTTTGCAGATTTCAAGAGTTATGTGGTACTGCTTACCTAGCGTTGCGGAAACATGCCAAGCTTTTCATTACCCTATTCACACTGATGTTGTCTTGCAGCATCCCAGAGCTGCAGTCCCTTGATGACATTGGCTATCTTCGCAAAACCCTGGCCGTAGAAAAATCCGAGCAGGAAGCTGCAACTTACTTCCAAGAGCAGTTTAGCAATGCGTATGGAGGCTCTTGGACGACTAAGCTGGACTGGTTCTTTCACTACTTGAATAACAGAAACCGATGAACTATCACACACTCCACTCCTAGCTTTTAACTCTTCTTTGGCTCAATCAGCTCTGGTTGGCATCATCACTTATATGCTGGTCATTTTTGTCTGCTGAATGGTGCGAGAATAAAATAGAAAACAACCAAAATGTTCACAAAAATCTTGCTTCATATTTAAAAACTGTGATTTATAATAACCAACTGAAAAAGAGATTGAAGTGGGAGGGGGGGAGAAGAAAAAGAAAAAACTTCATTGTTGCTTCTTGCTTAACACTGTTGAATTGAAAGAAAATAAAAAAGTATGTATGCGTGTATGTTTATGTATGTATGTATGTTTTTCTTTTTTTTTTTTCCTTCTTTTTTTTTTCTTCTTCCATACTCCTCTTTATCTCTGGCACTGCTTTCCTGCAAAGTAACATGCAGTGAAAACACTGAAAATGATTAGTGTACCTTTCAAATAGGTATTGATTACCACTGTATACAAAAAGAAAATATCTGAAATCACATTGTTGATGGCAAAGAGAGGAGCTGGGGTTTGTTTTATTTATTAATTTGTTAATGCAAATATCTGCTTTGATCTTTCTATTCATTTCCATCATTGCTTGAACTTTTTTGTCATTTCGTTGCAGTAACATTACTTTTCCTGCCTTTAATTTTCATTTAAAAGAAAAATTAGCAAATATTTCTTGAAAGTTTCTTTATATTTTAAAGTAGTTGTTGACATTTTTTGTATCCTGCCCTCCCCTGGTGCCATCTTCTGTTTAACCTTTTCTTTTTTCTTTTTTTTTTTTTCTTTTTTATTATAGATGAGAAAGTTGTCACTGACTGGGATATGCATGATGTATGTAAAACTGCTTAGTGTCCACTAATTCTTCTTCACTTTTAATTCCTTCTTCTCTTTTATTCATTTTTTTTCTTTTGATCTCTCTTACTCTTTTTCTTCTGGTCTCTCTCTCTACACTTCTCTCTCTCTCTCTCTCTCTCTACACTTCTCTCTCTCTCTCTCTACACTTCTCTCTCTCTCTCTCTCTCTCTACATTTCTCTCTCTCTCTCTCTACACTTCTCTCTCTCTCTCTCTCTACACTTCTCTCTCTCTCTCTCTCTCTCTACACTTCTCTCTCTCTCTACACTTCTCTCTCTCTCTACACTTCTCTCTCTCTCTACACTTCTCTCTCTCTCTCTACACTTTTCTCTCTCTCTCTCTACACTTCTCTCTCTCTCTACACTTCTCTCTCTCTCTACACTTCTCTCTCTCTCTACACTTCTCTCTCTCTACACTTCTCTCTCTCTGGACCTCTCTCTCTCTCTCTGGACCTCTCTCTCTCTCTCTGGACCTCTCTCTCTCTCTGGACCTCTCTCTCTGGACCTCTCTCTCTCTCTCTCTCTCTCTGGACCTCTCTCTCTCTCTCTCTCTCTCTGGACCTCTCTCTCTCTCTGGACCTCTCTCTCTCTCTCTGGACCTCTCTCTCTCTCTCTCTGGACCTCTCTCTCTCTCTGGACCTCTCTCTCTCTCTGGACCTCTCTCTCTCCACACTAAAAGCTATATTTGTTTCTTTTTTTCTTCCTTTCTTTGCTACCTAAAACTAGTACAGGATTTGCTCAAAAATAGTTATGACTGTGCATGTAACATACTGTCTGTATGGGAATCTGTCTAATTCTGTTCTGAAGAATTTTCTCTTTGAGGACTTCTCTCTTTTACTGAAAGACACCTGATCAAATGACTTTTTTTTTTTTGTTTAAACCTACCTTAAGACATGTGTTTCTGGTTGATTGTGGCCTTGCCTACTCATTTCCCACAATTCCACTTTGATTATTCCTTTACTCAGAGTTAAACTCTGACATTATTTAATGGTGGATGCATTCTTTATTCGCAACAGCAGATAATGATCTTAATTTGTATAAATAAAAAAAAAAAAAAATAATAATAATTTTCTCTTATCTAAATCACAGTTGTCTTGAAAAAAAAATCCTTCTCAACCTGAGTGTGGATCCTGGTAAGTTTTTTTTTTTTTTTTTTTTTTTTTTTTTTTTTTGTGGTGGTGGTGGTGGGGGGGGGTGACCCTGACTATGACTGTTTAAAGGATAAACTTGTTTTAATACCAGTTGACCATCTCTAATCCAGCAGTACGTTGGGGGTTGTATATAGTGCTGGATAAGTTATTCTTGGCAGATTACTGTTGATTACATTAGAATCCACTTAACCCAGCAGCTAACCACTTTGTCCTTTTTAAATACCCTGTAAATCAGTCCATATTGGTTAATAAAGCAAAAAGATAAATGAAAATCAAGTAAGTGTATGGTGCTTCATGCCACAAGGACTATTTACTGTATTCATTGGCACCGTGAGTGGGGCTACACATCAGGTTAGAATAAAAATACATAAAGGACAAGTCAAAATGTCTTACCAGTGTTTGAATGTGTTAAAAAAAAGAAGAAAAAAAAAAGAAAAAAAACACAACTGATGCAGCAGCACCAAACAGTAGTGTCAGTCAAGTGCTGAATTACAGAATGCTGGATTGGTGATAGCCAACCTCAAGATTGGCTGTACTCTGCACTTTCTTATGCCTTTTTTTCTTTTTATTTAGCTCTGATTAATTTTATTAATTCCTTTCCTTAGGATCTCTCCATTCTTGTGTGTGTATGTGTATGGTGCCTGAAGGTTGCATTCAAGCATGAAACCAACTGAAGCCCACTTTGTGTTGGCGCCAGTGTTCACTCTTATATTTAAACACCTTCTATCCCTGATATTGAGCACTTTTACCCATAAACATGGCACACCTTATATATATATATATATATATATATATATATATATATATATATATATATATAAAATTCCTTTTTTATATTTCTTGAGCATTTAAGTACATTTTTCATCATCCTTTTCCTGGTAAGGAATTATTAAATCAAATTGAGCTACTGATTTAAATATATCTTATTGCTACAGGATATTTTCCAAAGTTGTTTGAAATTCCTTTAACATTATTTACTGTCTCCTCTTTCTCTCTCATACACACAAAGCTGTTGATTCCAGTAAGTAAGGCTTCTTAAAAAATAATTTTTTTTTTTTTTTTTTTTTTATTTGTCCAAGAAAATTCCAACATTGCATTGACCATTGGATGAGTATTTTTAGTTTTGGTCAAGTAAATTAAGGAACCATTCATTGCTCTTGTGCAGAGCTTTATCAAGTCTTTCATTACATGTTTCATTATTAAGCAACCAAAAAAATGGCTTGGTAGTTAAGTGGCTCTGTGGCCACGTCCTTAGTTCAGTTTTCTTTTTATTATCTCTTTGCAAGGGTGGATCCTCTCTGTCTTTGCCTTTGGGGGTGGAGGCAATCTTGTGCCTTTGCTTTGGTGACATACAACACAAAAACATCTTTAAAAGGTTTCTTTCTCTCTAAACATACCCCCCTCCCACCCACCAGAAAATTTTTCTATAAGCAATGATTTTAATTTCACTTGTTGCCTCATACATTGTCTCAGAATAATTTTTTTTTCTCCTCTCTAGTTTTAAAGACTATGCTCAAAATATGTTATGCCAGGAGAAAATGTCTCCCTCCAGGTGCTTGATAACATTCAAGGAATATTAATTTTGGATTACTACTTGTTCTGATGAAGATATTTTGTTGTAAGATTTACTCCTTAAACTCTCTACAATATTAATACTTCTCTTTCCACTGCATTCTTTTTCAAGGCCTCTCAATTGCAGTATCTTTATTGTTAATTTCACTCAAAATTGTTTTCTGTTGCCATAGCAGGATATGACAACACAACTATGAAATTCAAACACAATGTTGTTCAGGGATCAGTCATCTTCACTGGTGGGATAAACCTTTTGTCCACCAAATGAAGTCACAGTGATAAAGGTTAAACAATAATGCAGTAGAACTTTGTTGAAATAGTTTATTTGCTTTTGTGTATAAAGACGATAAAGACTTGTTGCCACTGTTTATTAAAAAATGCTGCCTATTTGGAATTCACTCTTTGAAAGCTCTGTTGATGCCAGTCTCAGATGGAGAATATTTTTCTTTTCTTCAGTGTTCCTGTCTTTGTCACAGATGGTAAATAATTAACTTTTTGGAGATTTTTTTTTTAAATCTACAGATCTGGTAGTTTAAAACTTGCAAAGCATTTCAAGTTAAATATTCCCTATTCTGTGTGATGTACTTGAATTAAGCCAAGTTTTCATTTACTTATCACTCATTATAATTTCAAATTCTGCCACAAGTGTCACTACACAAAAAAAAACATTTGTTTGAGTGGGGTTGTAAAATTCCTTGTGATTTCAGTCTTTTCATCTTGGTAAAGGAAAAATTTCTTTTAGAAAAGAGAAAAATCACTTGTGTGAAAATTCATAAACTCTTAAATTTTGAGGTTCTTAATTATGGTAGGTAATTAAAATTGGTTAGATATTGTGCTTTCATCAATGTTTTCACCAGTTTTTTAAAGATTAAAGCAGGCAGGGTGCCAAGTCTGCTATTCTCTGCCCTTCTGGATATTTAAAAAAAAATGTATTTTTCTTATTTTTTTTTTTTTTTTTGTTAAACATTCAAAATAGACATTTTCAAAACTACTCATTTATTTTGAATGGAAAAAAGTGTTGCTTTATACATTAGCATTTAAATTGCATGTGTATAAGATTTTCTATTTCAAGATTTACATTCACTTTTATACAAGACAAGTTATAAGTAAAATATATATAGGTTAACCAATAGGCATATAAATGCTCATTACACCAGAGGCCA
>OZ038511.1:75214602-75339602 GCA_964036315.1 Acanthosepion esculentum | reverse complement strand
TGACTTGTATCCTGCCACTTGCTATGATCCTGGTTAAAATCTATTTTATTGACTATTTATCAAAATGTTGACAAGTATAAAACAGCTTCAGGTATAGTGTTGTAAGATTTTTTTTGAAACATTTTGTATATTGTGTGTGTGTGCATGGGTTCCATCACCGATGTGTAGGTGGAATTCAATTTACATTGAGGCTTATGACCACGTTCAGTTTAAAAACTGATTCCTGTACAAGTACCATAGTTAAGCAAGGTCGAGCCCAGTCAGTACTGAGATGGGTGACCATTTGGTAATTCCAGGTGCTAGCTCAGAATTGTTAATCAGAAAGCAATGTTCCAATTCCAGTTGGGTTTATTATTCACTTATGTATAAATACCCTTGGGGAAAAGTATGAATCCCCTCTCCAGCTATGTATTAATTAGCAAGACTTGTATCGTTAAATCCTTATCCCCTCGCGAAAAAAAATATTACGCGGCTTTTGGTAACCAGCAAGTCATAGAAAATCAATCAGTTAATCCTGATATGCTGCCACAAAAAAAAAAAAGAAAAGTCGAGCAAACAAAATTCTGGTCTTTCTTTTATTATATAATTAAGCAGCTTACTTTTTCCTTAACAAAAATAAGTACAGAGGGTAAAGATGTCCTGATTAATTTGTTAAAAATCGCCTAAGTAATATTTTTGAACCCGTCAAAATTCCTTTATTCCAATTATTTAACACATCTCACTTTATATGTGGTCATTTTAGGGAATAAAGCTTTTTATGGCTACAACTGTTTCTATTGAAACATTTAAGAGCTGCATTCATCTTCTGAATGGAATTTAATTTTTGAATTCTATTTCTGATTATGTGGACTTGTAAAATAATTGTTTGAAATTTAAATGTTAACTTGATCCCTGTCTGTCTTTCATGAGATAAATATTTGAAACATAAAGATTTGGTTGTTTGGGGTTTTATGCCATATCAACCATTATGGGTTATTTAATGCCAGATCCAGTATTTACTAAATATATCAAAAAACGTATAGCTGGCAACATCATTGTTTCAAAAACGTGTAGTTGACAACATCATTGTTTCAATGTGCTGGAAAAGACCTAGAAGTTCACTATTTCCCCATAGCTGGGACCCCAACAGGTGCTACCACCCCGGCTCAGGGTGGACCTGGGAACACCAGCAATTAAGAGATGGTTCCACGCTTCCTCAAAAACCCCTGATCAGAGGCCTTGCTGTTGGATGCAGTTTAACGTCGTACCCAGGACGGGAAACAAATATGAATTCATTGAGATAAATTGCTCTTGCCTAGGATATTGTTTCTTGGATGTTTGTGAGAATTATGTAGACAAAGTGTCATTTGCTATTATTCAGTAATATATAATTGGGGACTGGATGGAACGTTCACAGCTCCATTCATTTTTATCTGATAAAATACTTTAACCCAATTGTTGGGTCTGAATATTTTTCATCTCTCCCAGATGAAAAGCATATACACTGTCTATTAAAACCTAGTTGTATTCAATAACATTAAAAACTAGATGGAAAATGTTTGGCGCACACGTACGTGTGTTATATATGAGGCATGTTTTATTGAATAATTTAGACATGGTCTGTCTACTTATTTTCAACAAGATCCTTTCATATTTGCGGATAAGCATTTTGGTGTCATTGTTGAAGGATAAGAGAAAATCGCCATGTTGATACATATTTCTTTTATTTCTGAGTACTTTCGACATAGCAATGTCATCATCAAGGTATTGTTTATTACAAGATAAACATTGTAGTGTTCATTATTGTCAGACAAAATTGCGTTATCTGAATGCTGCCGAATTTTTTCCCCCATTTTGTTGCTCTTCCTCTGTTGGTTTTTAGACGGAAGAAGATCGTTGATCGTAAGACTTGCACCTTATTGACTGTCATCAACAAGAGGTTTAAGGGGCATCGATATCACGTGTTTTTTTTTTTCATACTCTGTTGCCTTTCTGACCATGCTTTTCATAGTAAGGCTTCCTTTCGACTTGCTCACAGGAGGTGGCAGAAGACATCTGTGCCTAAGCGAATAAATACCCTGGCTTTAAAATCACCAGAAAAACAAAGAGAGCTCTGGATACTGCTCTCAATGCCCTCAAGTTTACTAACGATATCAGATCCTGAAAAACACTTCAAGATGCAGTGCAAAACCGATTCTTTGGAAGTGCTCGAACTATTGATTTGGAACACCAGGACTGGTTTGACAAAAGCAACACTGAAGTCCAGCTACCCAGAGAAAATTCACAGCTCACACAAATCATGAATTAATAATAACAAAAAAAACCTCTTCTGCAAAGAAGACTTGGTAGCAGAAATGCAAAAGTGAGCTCCAGCGTTCTCAAGAAAATGAAGGAAAACTGGTAGTCTGCAAAGGCTACAGAATTTAGGAAGCAGCAAATAGGAAGTGCTTCAAGCCCTTCTTTGATGGTCTTAAGAAGATGTATGGTCCTTGAGAAAATGGAGTCGTGCCAGTACTCTTGTTAAATGGACAAATGCTTCTGTCAGATAAATCTGATATCTTGAGCTGATGAAAGCAGAACTTCAAGGCTGTTTTAAACACTCGCTCCGTCACCCATTAAAGCGTTATTGCAGCCATTTCCCAAAGTCCTAAAATAGAAAAAATGCCTTTTGAGCCAATGTTGCAGCAAGTCTTGGACTCAAACAAATCCCTTCAAGCAAATCTTCTGGAAAGGATGCTATTCTGTACCAAATTTTCAAGTACAGTGGTAAAAAGTTAGTCAAAAAAAGGTACACAAGCTCTTAAGGAATAGGGAGGGCTGATCCTGTTCCTCAAAACTACAAGGATACCTTAATTCAACACCTATACAAGAACAAAGGTAATAGAAATCTTTGTAACCGCTATCGGGGAATACTTCTGCTGTCAATTGCTGGTAAAATATTAGCTAGACTAATTCTGAACAGGATTATCAAACGCGTCGTCAGAGAGATTTACCTGGAATCACAGTGTGGTTTCTGGGCTGGTCATACCACTACTGACATTATCTCACTCCATCAGGTAACCGAAAAAGTGCGGAAAAAGAACCAGTACTTGTATATGATGTTTGTTGTCTTTGCTTCACGATTTATTGGCAAAAGATTTAGTAATCTGGAAAGTTCTTAAAAACCTTGGACAAAATGCTGACAAGAGGATAAAGCTCTCTTGTATGCTGACAAGAGGATAAAGCTCTCTTGTATCTGATGGGGAATTCTCTGATTTCATTGATGTTAGAAATGGCATGAACCAAGGGTGTGTCATGACCCCTGTTCTCTTTGCTGTAACGCTCAAATATGTCTTTGGTGACATGCACACTGGTGTTAAATTTTAATTTTGAACTAATGGTGACCATCAGCGGTTCAAAGCAAAAACAGTTTTTTTAAAAACTCGTGCCATTCGTAATCTGCTATTCGTGGCAATATCCCGAGAGGAAGCCCAAGAAATTGACAACAGTTTCTATGTTGCCTGCAAAGCTTTTGGGTTAATAACAAAAAGAAAACTGAGCTAATCCACCATCTGCCTCCTCGTCCAAAGCAGACTCAGGGTGTCAGACAACCTCCACCAGTTCATCAATTCCCAGACACACTTTGATGGGAAAATGAATCCACTGATGTTGAAATGATAAACTGGATTTACCAAAGCTACGTGGCCGAGTGGTTAGAACGTTCGCATTCTGACCATGAGACCCGGGTTCGAATTGATTTGTCAGGAAGTAGACTTTCTGATGTTATCGATCTGGAGGGAGCGATCCTAGTATGTGGCACATTTGAAAAGCACCTTTAAACTATATCACGAGTTGACCCAAGACTTGAGTGAAATCGAATAGACGGAACACGGGGGGAAGGGGGCATCGATAGCTGTGATCGTCATCGTGACCGAGGGTTTGAGTATGTTGGCCTTATTCTAGATAACGCGCCCTCTGCCAGAAACTGTAACTAAGGTCTGCTCAGTATAAATGCAGTGAGTGCTGAACAAACACAAATGTGCCTGAGCGAGCGTCTGCAATAGGGATTGACTAGCAGCGCTAGTAGACGGGTATCCTCGAATACGAGTGGCCAGCTATTATATATATATATATATATATATATATGTGTGTGTGTGTATACACGTATGTGTGTGTGTGTGTGTGTATATATATATATGTATATATATATATATATATATATATATATATATATATAATGAGACCTCATATTCCAGCCGATACAGAAATTCAAGTCTGTGGGTAGTGTAGAAACGGATAGGTAACGTTAAAAAATGCTTTCCAGAATCTAAGCGATATAAAGAGATAGAAGAATGTCACTAGCAGTTCATTACTTTTGTTTCTCTGAAATCGTATTGGGATAGTGAAAATGCCTTCTAAATGCTAAGTAAAGTATTAAGAAACAGACAAATTTCGTTAGGAACAAAGGAATGAATATGGAATTGTTATGCAATAACACTCCTCCTATATGGCAGGGAATGCTAGACAGTCTCCTCACAGATGAAAAGTCTTGAAGCAACAGTGATATGGTTCTCTCGACGAATGTTGAGAACGTGTAAGCTGTAGATAGGTTTGCCTATCAATCGGTTTACACACTGTGGCAACACATTCAAAAGAGGTCACAAGTCGTATGCAGACATGTTTGTCGAAGAGTATGAGTCACATCGGGTTTTCCCGCCTAACGTCAGAACAGCTTCTCCAGATCCGGCTCGTTATCAGTTCTCCCATATCTATAAAAGCGACAGAAAACACACCAATTGTGGAGATGCGGCCCGTTGGCACATTTTGTTCCTGAAATTGCGTGCCTCTCGGCCGTATTGTCATTTCTGAGGTAATAGCCTTATTAGTCATGACTCATTTCTCATTCTGTTTTTCCCCACCCCGCCCTGTCTATTTCCTTTCTCTGCCTGTTACCCCATAATTGTTAAGAGTACAATCGGTTAAGTATCCCCCCCCCCACCACCATAACACGCCCTTGCCTTATTTCATAGGAAAATGCTATTTTGCTGGTCCCGATATAATATACAAAAATATTTTTAAACTTATTTTATCGGGATCGGTAAGATAGACCCTCAGGTTATTTTGCCGGTAAATATTTTTATTATGAGTGCAGGTAATGTTAAAAATAACAACACACACACACATTTCACACAGAAGTTTATTTATTTTCGACATCAATTGTTAAGACAATTTAAAATCTTTTCCACCATCAATTGTTAAAACACAAAATCATTTATTCATTACCAGTTATTAAAACAAATATAGAAGTCACTTTTAAGCACTTCAGGCATAACATTTTCTGCAAGTCCAAAACCTGCACTTGGACATGGTTCTCTTGTAAATACACATCAGATGCACCCACTGAAGGTGATAGTTACGGACCACAGAATCCATGTTCAAGTCCTGCCTCCACAGCTCGCACAACCACTGTGCTGATGATCTTAACTAGAATATATTCTTAGTTCTCAGACATTAATCATATTTACCGGCAGAATAGCCGTGGTGTCTATTTTACCTGGTCCATCAAAATAACCTATTCGTATTTTATAACACATTCCTCTCCAGTCTTATGAACAGGAGTAGGGGTTCATTCCTTGTTTCTTCTTTAGGATTGGGTTTCTGTTTTCTCCTAAACTTTACTTCAATACTACACTTCTGACGTCTCCGTATGGATTCTGAAATTGCATTTACTAATTATTTCCCTCCTTTAAAAAAAAAAGGGCTTACGGCCCCGTCACATTGAAACACCGGTTCCCGTACGTTCACTGAAGTGAAGCAAATTCCTGGTCAGTATCTAGATGGGTGACCGCCTGGGAATACCAGGTGTTGTAAGCTTGGATTTGTGGGTGGTGTAATGGATAATGGCTTAGAATCGTTAATCGCAGAGCGGAGTTCAAATTTCCGGGAGGTTTGTAGCGGACACCCTCGAGGGGGGGGGGCGTGATATGATACCACGGCCCGAGCGCCCCCGTGTCGTATATGATGATGTCACAAGGGGCCCGCCACATTTTTACTTAGTGATCTGACCAGGTGAAACAATATGGACAACAGAACGAAGATATGTATGATTTACGCTAGGTTTATTACATGAAGGAGAGTGTGTCCGCTACAGGTTCATTAAATTCGCATACGCGCAAATACTCTCGGGAAAGGCATGAACCCATCTGTTCTTCCGCTAGCTATGGGTTAATTAGACTTTTATCACTAACTATCTATAAAAAAAAATCTTACAATCTAAAAAACAAGTTTTTTCTGTCTTTAAATAAACTGAAGAGGGTTAAGTCGTAGAAAACGAATCAAATTCTTCTCAATGTGAGTGGGTAAGCTTGTCTATCGTCCAGTTCACACTCCCATCCCCTGGTCTTTTGAACAGCAGTAAATTTATTCCTTGTTCTCTGTTTAGGATTGGATTTCTGGTTCCTTCTACAGTTATTTAATTCTCTTTCAATCCCAGTAGACCACTTGCGTTTTAGTGACATTAAATCCTTGCTTTGGGCGAATTGATTTAAAAACGAGACGAGGAAGTTTTAAGGGAAAATAAACTACGAGGCCACCAATAGTTAAAATCAGAGACAGTTATAAACACGGATGTCAAAACACTTTAGAATTACGGAAAGGGTGGAACATCCGAACAGAGAACTCCATTGATTCAGACGAACAAGGACAAATCAATTCAGCCATTTATAACTGGTTAAAGCGTGAGTAAAAATTCCTTAACGTTTATGTTATCATTGGAGATACCTATACAATTTAAATATCTGGCAGGCGTTTTAACAGAGATCAAAATGTGCAACACTGAAATTCGAAGACGCACTGCGATAGCGAAAGATGCCTTCTAAAAGCTAAGTAAAGAATTAAGAAATAAAATAAAAATACCATTAGAAACAAAGAAAATAGTACTGAAGTCTCATAATATCAGTCCTATATGGCAGCAAATGCTGGACAATCACCTCGCAGGTGAAGAAGACACTTGAAGCAACAGAAAAGTCGTTCTACAGAAGGATGCTAAGAATACCATGGACCGAACATGTGAGGGGGACATGGCACACAGAAGAAGAACGCAAAAGAAGCAATTAGAAGCTGGGATTTGAATATTTTTACTTTTATTAATTACTTTTGGTAAGTCTTTTCCAACCACTTGCATGTGCTGAATAGTATCGTCGGCTTCAAACGCTTGTGTTGTGAGGGGGTCATACTATTCAAGATTGCTTACACTCAGCTTCCAATATTATAGATGAGAGAGTTCGTGAATTAGGTTGTCTGAGTGGAACTTCCTCCTTACCAATGGAATACAAAAGGGATCAGGATGATTCGGCCCTGTGGACGTAGCATGGCGGATTTTAGTTGTAAATGTCTGGACTGGTGAAACTAAAGAATGCAGCCCATCAGAACATTTTCCGTGTAAAGAGTAATAAGCTTGTGATATATTCGTCTTTGGGGAAGAGGTTGAAAATAATTGCTCACATGGTCGCTTAAATGCTTTGCGATTTTTGGATAGTGAGTATTAGGTAGTTCCAAAAAATACTCTATCCCTGGTTTGATTTGACTCTTGTAAAGACGGACCATGCCAAGAGAAGTCCGGTACTTTCTGAAGCCGTAAAAAGAACCGACCATTCCTTAAGCATTTTATCGTTGGGCACGTCTGCGAGAAAAAGCACCATGACGCAATTCGCTCCGATAGACATTTGGCAACTGCATACTGTACTGCCTGGCATTCGCGCCTGAAGCTCCAATACGAACATTGCAGAGTGTGTGGGTGTCAGTCTGAGGACAGTGCAGAAGATTCGGAAAGAATTTGATGAGTCTAATGGTGATTACGAAGGTACGGCAGCTCGCTCTTATAAGAAAAGAAATCCCGAATTTGTTGGTGAGAGCCTCAGACTCAACACGGAGGCCTCCATCAAGTATCTTGGGGAGGAGGTAGTACTGGAGGCCGGAGTTGAAGCCAATGGCGATTTTATTGAATAAATTTACTTTTTAGTATTTCAAGATATTTTTGTGCATTTTTTGTAAATATATCTGTTAAAATGAGATGTCAGATTTTAATTTTCGCGCAATTTAGACGAAAGTTTATCCATCGCACCCTATATATATATATATATATATATATATATATGGATAAAATAACTGAAAAAAATTGGGTGTTTTTTTTGCGAAAGTATTTGTATGTTTTTATATATATTTAATATTTCAGACCACCTCGGTCCTTCCTCAGAAATTAATTGAATTACTGTATTTGGCAGTTTGTTTACACTTTACAGCGTCCGTCGTTAGACGCGGACGACACGTGATGTGGAATGCAACTATGTTTGAAGTTTTTAACGTAAATCTAACGATAGTATTTTAGATGTTGTTTAAAAAGGTTTTTTTTAACTATATCTAAAGAAATTTTTTAACTATTGAAATATTTATACAGATTTAAAATACCCAAGTCTTTGTTTAACCCTTCGTGTGTATGTTGTACTAAAACCTTAGTCTATCAATATACATTTACAGTTGTCTAATGAGTGTCCTGATTGATTAAAGTGTTCAGCTATGGGGGAATACGGATTGTTTTGACGTATGTCTAGTTTGTGGTTGTTGAAACGAAATCTAAAATTAGTTCCAGATTTGCCAATATATCCACTATTAGGACATATTGTGCAGAATAGGTAGTCAATTATATTATTGCTATCACAGGTGAGGCGAGGTGGATGTATTTTGATTTTGGAGTTGGGTACAGAAAATTCACTATATGTTATTAGGTGTTTGCAAACTAGACAACGAGTTTTATTACATTTATAATTTCCTGTTTGGTTTGTATTATTTAGATATTTGGTAGAGGTGAGGATAGCTGATAAGTTAGGTGTTTGTTTTTTTTTGCGTTGATGGGTGGTTTAGCAAAAATGTCTTTGATATTTTTGTTTAATTGGAGGTTCTTGTAATCATTTTTTAATTTGTGAATAAGTGTGTGGGAATATTGATTATGGTTAAAAACCATGGGAATCCGATTGTTGTTTTTACTTTTCTTGTATCTGAGAAGTGTGTTACGATTTATATGGATAGTTTTATTTAGTGCTTCTTTTATTATATTTATTGGGTATTTACATTTTAGGAATTGTTCTGTTAAGTTATTAATGTTGTGTAGAAAATCTAGATGGTCTGAGCATATGCGTTTGATTCTTAGAAATGAGCTGTATACGATAGATTTTTTTAATTTAAGAGGATGACAGCTTTTGAAGTGTAGGAATTTATGCTGGTTTGTGGGTTTGTTATGCTATATATATATATATATATATATGTGTGTGTGTGTGTGTGGACGTAGTAATGGTACACAGTTAGCATTTGAATAAATGAATAAGTATTAAACATTTTTTCCAAATAATCCTTTTCGCTATTCTTCGATTACGTTAAGTTCATATATGTGTGTATAGATTTTTGAAAAGATCAATGGTTTTATTTCATAACATTTAAATAAATACTCTTTTAAAATTTTGCTAAGTGTGCCATTGCTTAAAATAGTTGAGAAACACTGCTGCAGACATTTGAGGTAAGAAGCCATATTGAGTCTGACCGTTCATTGTGACTGAAGAAAACTCGGGGTCTGCTCGGTGAACATTATTAGTTTGATTTTGTTGGGCTGCAATCCAAGGTTTTCGATATGACTGGCCACAGTTTTCTCGACGTTGTCTTTTCCTTGTCTGGCTTGCAGTCACTTTCATAATTGGATTCGTCTTCTATATACTTGGATTATGGTAATCTGTACAAAGCATCAACTTGGTCGTCTCGTTCACTTTCACCACAGTATTGAGTAACTGAATTGATCACATCTCCTTCATTTAAAGCAGGGTTCCTTAACATAGAAATTTCCCTCTGTCTGTCTCTCTCTCTTCCCACGTACTTCCCGGCATTTTATGTCCTCAACACTAAAAACAAACAGAAATTCTGGCCCACATTTCCATTCATAATTTATTTCCGTGTTTCTGGTAAATCGACTGCTTTAACGAAACCAGCTCAAATGATTCATTAAGCCAGCGAGACACCAACAGACATGTTACTCAGAATTGTTAAGCAACTGCAAATCGATAATCCTCAAACTCAAGCGTGTTCAAGCCCAGGTACAATCCGGGATTTGGAATGTTCATTTTCTAGAAAAGTTAGGAAGATATAAAAAAAACAAAAAACAAAAAAACAAAACAAAAACAGTTGGCCTTGTCCCGAACAAAGATAAACTTCTGATATCGTTAATTATCACCAATAGAAATTAGCAGATGTAGCTCAGTTGTAAAGGTTTGGGCCGTAATTCTGAAGATCAGTCGCAGTCTATATAAATAAAGCAAAGTGTATGTGTGTCCGTCCGTCGGTTTTCCAATCTCGGAGAATCATAACCGGAAGTAATAGGTCGTAACTACTGTAGTTATACGCGATTAAAAATTAAATAAATCATTCAAAGTTAAATTAAAATATCGAACAGGGTGAAAGTTTTAAAAAAAATCCTTTATTAAAGGTTTAACTTTAATTTCGCTTTTCGTTTCAATTGCAATTGATATCATTTAAACCGTAATTAAAACTTAAGCAGGGCACGGTACGTTGCTCATATGTTGTTTTTTTTTTTTGCTTCTCGCACGCGTACTGTGACGTATTCAAAATATTATATAATTCGGGTTCCCTAATTTCTTTTAAGAGTGACATTATGGAAATGGAGCATAATGGAATGGAGCATTGGGATTTTACAAGAAAATAAAAATTGCGCGCAAAATAAACGTAAACAAACTACGGAGATTGGTTGCGCATGCGAAGAAAGATTTTGCCGAATTAAGGTGTCGAATAATGATAAAATAATTTCATTATTTCTAAATTCGTATAACTTTTACGTAAATAAGACGCTGAAGGTAAAAGGTCGAAGGACCAAAGGCCCTCCACATGAGCTAGTCTAAAGTTCGCCTGAAGGGTGGCTTCTAGGCTAGTACAAAGTAAATGTCAGTTTCAGTTAAGTCATATTTTAAAATGCGACTACTTGCTTCTTGAAAAGAAATTAATTTTTCAAGTATTTTTTCTTCCTTTAGACTTTTATTTGAAAACTAAATTTTCTATGTGATAGGTCCTAGCCTGGCATCTAGTCTACAGTCACTTTCTCACAGACGTGATGTGGCTTCCCTCTGTCTTTTCTACAAATATTTTCGTGGTAACTGCTCTGATGAGCTATTTTCACTGGTACCTCCACTGCATGAATTTGTGGCAGAGAGCAATGGTCACCCTTAAAATATTAATAATTATAGTAATATAGAATTTTGTTTATAGACAAGAAAAATAATCTGTGGTGAAGTTTGTGTTGTTCATGATGACGGTAGTCTTTGAGTATAGAATCCAGAGGTTGGCAGTGAATATTTCGAAGACAGTAGGGAAGCGTAGCTCAGGTTGGCAGTGGATATCTCGATAAAGTAGCAGAGCGTAGTTCTTTCTTCTGTTCTGGTCATCTTTGGTTCTGACAGGTTGGCATTGGACATTCGGAGAGAGTAACCAAAATGGCCGCCGTTATATAAGACGGATTGAATATTTTACGCCTTCTGATTGGCTAACCTTCTTTTGGGGAACTATAAAGTGAGTCTAGTCATTTTGGGTTGGATCACTAGTTACATAAAGATACACAAAAATTGTAACAGTTCGTGCTCAGAGAATCTGTGCTTCGTCAAAATTATTAATATAAAACGTCAAAACAATAGTGTTCATATGAACTATGGAATACCAATTGAGAAGAAGAGACTGTTCATTTAATCCTGAAGGGAGAGAGTTCAGTAATCGGGTTGTATTGAAACATTGCGAACAGGAGGCTTTGTTTGAAACTGTAATACTGGGACCGAGACAGGATCAACGGCCGGCAGAGTACATCGATGCGGTGGGGTCAGGATAGGTATTACACATTTAAGCGTGCTAAGTGGTTGACATTTCGGTCCCGCCCTTTTACAGTCGAAACAGTTAAATGTAACCGTCTCTTCTACTCCAGCAGCGTCTTCTCTCGCACTGCTCGGCAGTGGAACACTCTTCTACTTACTTGCTTCTCTGATAACTATAATCTTCAAAAATTTAAATGCAATGTCAATCGACATCTTCGGTTGCCTTGATCCCCATTCTTCTTTTCATGCTTTCCTCAATCTCCCCCCCCATACCCAATCTTATTTTCATTCTGTGTAACCCCTTGCATACTAGTGGCACTCCAGCTTTGCTTAGAGTGAAATGTTTATAAAAAATGTACTCATGGGAAACGACGTTCAGAACAACAAGTACAAACCTCGAGACGCGTTGAGTTGATTCAGGCTAATTCCGATTACGTTCCTGTTAATTTTATCAAATGGAAAAGAAAAGTACTATTTCTCTACGTCACCTCGCTCCTGCTGGAGAGGGAAAGACAATTTCCGAACACGAAGCAGTTGCAATAGTCTCAAATAGCCCTATACCTGATTCAGGTGGGAATAACATAGCAAAATCAGAAAATACTGTACCACAACCAGTGTCCAGTGATTCTACTAAAGGGGCTGAACCAGGAATCTGTAAATTTCGTAGCCATAACACTGCAAATATGCCCCCCGCTTAAAACTCTAAGGCGCTCTAAGCGTATCATTAAAAACATAAACGACTCGGTATCGGACACTAAAAAAATTAATTTGGTTAAGTTGTTTTTGAAACTGCATCCCCCTTCTTTTGCTGAAATAAAGTATTCCAAATTTACATTTAAAAAAAAAAGAGTTGGGGAGAATGTTGTAATCATATGCCAATTTGCGCCTTTTATAAATAGCAGTTTATATAACCGATAGCTAAAACTAATCCGGAATTTGAAGACTAAACTACTAGAGAAATAATACTGAATACTTCTAGCTAATTATAGCTTACGACATAGTGTGGTTGTCTACTACACCACAGAGGTTCCATCAGTGATCATGGCTTGTACAAAGGTTTTGAGTCAAGCGCGACATTCTTCAGCCAGATTCTACAACCGCCAGATTCCCCAGATATCGCCCTTTACGACTTTTTCCTCTTCAAAAATCAAATCACACTTAAAAGGAACAAGATTCCAAAATCACGAGGCAATCCAAGAGATTGCGACAATGCAACTGCCCGCCATTCCAAAAAAAAAAGGATATCCAGGAATGCTTCTAACAATGGAAACGACACTGGACAAAGTGTGTGCCTTCAGAAAGGGGACTACTTCGAAGGAGATTAAATGCCGTATTGATATGTGTTGGAGTTTTTTTTTTTTAGCACCAGTCCTGATACATTTTGATCATATCTGCATGCCTATTTCGTTAATTTTCACACAAAATCCCTTTGGGAAAAAGTATGACTTCATCTGTTTTCCCAGCCTAAGGTACGGGATTAAATAGCGGAGTAAACGTGTCTCTCTGATCCTTGGGTGACAACCAGTCTAGGAGAAAGACTACTCTTGACCATGGTAATAGAAACAGGAAACCATTTTACTATCTTTTCCACGAGGTCATTGGCTATTCACACTTAATAAAGAAAAAGGAAAGAAAGAATTGGACATTCTCTCATTGAATATTTTATCGAAGCGTAATTTTTATTCGTATTTGCGGGAAATTACGAATATTCAGGCTATTAGGATCTGTCTACTCAGCTTTTTGTTGCTATCCGCGTGTCGGGGTTACAAAAATTTAACAGCAACAACAACAACACATCTTCAAATGAAACATAAGAGGAATTATTTTCTGAAGGAAAAGTAGAAGCGGGATGTCACTTGAAATAACATTTATATCGTCTTTTCAGAAACACACAATAGCAATAAAATGTTCAGTTTTCCTTGCAGTGAATTTTGTTTCATAGAGTAATTAAGTGTTCTCAGTCCGGTGTGAAATGTGGGAATAGACTTATTTATGACGGTCATCCTTCTGCGTTTGTGATTTCGTAGCCAAAGGCTTATTAGGCGGTTGCTGGTCATTCCTTTCTATTGCGTACATGGATAAATCCACAGTCGGCGGCTGCTGGCTGTTTCTCCTCCATTGTGCGCATGTGTGTGTACGCGAGTGTTGATTAAACTGGTCTCCGAGATTGTTTTGAGCCTCGAGAAGCGCCATGCTTTTATTTTTATATCCGTAAGGGGATTCAAAATCTAATTTTACATAGAGGTGTGAACCTTTTGAATATAAGGTTTTCATTGGTTAGAAAATAATTTCACAATGGCTCGCGAAAATAGTTTTCTCGAGTTTGTGGGAGTGGTGAAGGGAGTTATTGTTATTTTCTAAATGGTCCAAAAATAACACGTGGTGGTAGGTCTGCAACTACGTCCATAAGTATTTTGGCGGTATTTGCCCTTGTAATGATTGTTTATCCAATAAACCATCTGATGAGTTTTTATTGATTGAAAAATATATATAGGATTTAATTCCTATACAGTCTACCAAAATGAAAATTGTTTTGTAATTGTGATACCACAATGATTTCCTACGGGAGAAGTTATGCAATAATTTGGGGGTGCTGCTGTACCTACTTGTGCTGGCTTAAATAGTTGTTATAAAACTTTCGCCGTTGAAGAGTCAGAAAATCCCACTCAATCTGATTACGTTTTTTTTTTCAAAATACTGAAAATATGATAAAGTGAAGTTATTATAATTTACACTTCTTTGATATCTTGGTGACAAAACTGGTCATGTGGTGCGAAAGGTTACCATCATCAAAGAGATTGTCATTGATTGGTTGAAACTAATGCAATAAAGAGAGAATAGTGTTCATTAATCATCTCACTTTAGGACTGACATTGGTTAGTTAGCTCTGATCAATAAATGTTCAAAAAATTTCTATGACGTTGGGTGTTGTCCAGTACAATAAATTTTACTGTGTGTAGCTATAGGTGGTCTATCCTAGGCGACACTTTTATGGGGGTAGCACTTTGGGGTCTGTTGTGTAAGCCTGTATAGAAAAAGCAAGAAATGTTAGTTTGTCGAAAGTTATCATCATTTTAGAAACAAAGATGGTAAATCTTTACAGATTTTTTCGTATATACTGATTTTGCTTTTCGTTTAACAGATACTTTTTAAAAAAATTTAAGTATGTTTGATGCGTATTTAAAGCATAATAGTATATTTTAGTAGGAGAATGTAATATTTTAATGTAGGTACATCCAAAAATGTTCTAAAAATGAGCATACCTGATGTAAAAAAAGGCCCAAACTTGATAAAAACAAAGTTTTATTGTCAAAATGTTTGTCATTCTTAAGAGGGAAGACCAAAGTATTTTTAGATTATTTCATTATTTTTTTAATTCTTTCTAGAACGTTCAAAATTTTGGCTAAACATCTTATTTTTCTTGCGTCAGCAGTGGGCCAAAGATAAGTAGTTGTAAATTTAGTGTCTTTTTGGTCTTAAAATCACATTGTTTTGGAAATTCTTGCAAAAATCAAATAATTGTCAGATTTTAATTCAAAGGAATTATTCACAAATGAATGAAATTATTTTTGCATTCTTTTTTTTTTCTTCAGAAAATCTTAGTAAAAGTATTTTTTTTACGAAAGAATTTACGAATTTACACGCTTGGAGTAGTGTCAGTAGCTCGTTTTAGGAAAACTAATAGCTTCCCTGATAGCTATAATCTTCAAATGTAATGTCAATCAACATCTTCTGATGCCTTGATCCTGATCTCCGTCCTTCTCTTTATTCTTTCCTCAAACACCCCTCTTTACTCTTGCTCTCACTCTCTGCAACCCCTCCCTCTTTACTCTTGCTCTCACTCTCTGTAACCCCTCCCTCTTTACTCTTGCTCTCACTCTCTGTAACCCCTCCCTCTTTACTCTTGCTCTCCCCTTCTGTAACCTCTTGAATGCTAGTCGCACTCTAGCCTTGCTTGGGGTGAAATGCTTAAAAAGTGTCGATTCTAATAATTCGGCTATAGTAAAAGTGGTGCAACTTTAACTTAAATTTAAGTATATGATCCACGTGCACGTGTCTCCTTAAATAAGCCTATGTGATCATATTTTAAAAAAATATCTACATGAGGATCAGATAAAAATTAACATTTATATTCGCTGTACAGACTTGTACCAATCAACGGTTTCCTATTGAAAGACCCCCCACCCCAAATGTATCCTCCCACTGCTTGAAAGAAAACACACCCACTTACTATTCCCTGCACCGACCGCTAGGCGTGTCTTGGCTTGATTTTGGGTCCGTGTTTACCATTTAAACGTGTGT
Source organism: Acanthosepion esculentum (assembly GCA_964036315.1). Taxonomy (NCBI): domain Eukaryota; kingdom Metazoa; phylum Mollusca; class Cephalopoda; order Sepiida; family Sepiidae; genus Acanthosepion; species Acanthosepion esculentum. Next base: position 75,323,430 of record OZ038511.1, on the reverse strand, counting down.
CATCATTCTCTGCACAACCGCCATCTTTTGTCACTCCATAAGAACAAATGAGAATTTTCATTTCCCATAGTTTATCAAGGCTTGATTATCTTCTTTTATAGTGGTGAGGATTAAATGACCACACTTGTTTTCAAGCGTCGCTGGCTGAGAAGTGATGTGTGCGTGCATGTTTTTTTTTTTTTTTTTTTTTTTTTTTTTTAAGCTTATCACCCCAAGCAAGGCTGGATGCCACTAGCACGCAAGGGGTTACAGAAGGTTTGGAGGAAGAGCAGATAGGAGTGGTAAAGGAAAGGATGTGGAGAAAGATAGTGGATCGATCAAGGCAAGGGGGTTACAGAAGATTTGGAGCGAGAGCCGATAGGAATGAAAGGTGAAAGGATGTGGAGAAGGGAAGTGGATAGATCAAGGCAACTGGAGATGTCGATTGACGTTACACTTGAATAGTTGGAGATTGTATTTGTCAGGGAAACAGGAATAAGGAAGGGAGTTCCACAGGCGAGATGTGCGAGACATGAAGCTATTGGAGTAGAATAGACGTCTACATCTAACAGTTTCAACGGTGAAGGGGCGGGAACGGGATGCCAGCCTTGTAGGACGTTTAAATTCATGAGGCCTAGGAACCAGCGAAAGCAGCTCCTCGGAGCAATTACCGTGAAAGTATTTGTAAAAAAGACAGAGCGAGCCAACGTCGCGTCTGTGAGAGAGCGACTGCAGACGAGATGACAGATCAGGGCCAATTACATTGCATATCCGTCTCTGGATCTTATCAAGAACCCTGAGGCAAACAGCAGGGCCTCCAGACCATATATGGCAGCAATACTCCATGCAAGGGCGAATGGTCGATTTATAGATTTGGAGGATCGATTCCGGGGAGAAAGATTTCCTGGCTCGGCACAGGGAGCCAACTTTCCATGCGGTGGATGATGCAATTGACTCGATGTATTTGTTCCATCTCAGATCAGAGGCCAGCGTGAGACCGAGCAGCCGCAGAGAGGAGCTCTCGAGAAGTTGGTCTTCAGACATTCTAATGGGATGCAGGGATGGATCCTTGAGGTGGTTAATTTTTTTTTTTTTTTTTTTTTCTAAGCGTATCACCCCAAGCAAGGCTGGAGGCCACTATCACGCAAGGGGTTATAGAAGGGTTGGAGGAAGAGCAGATAGGAGTGGTAAAGGAGAGGATGTGGAGAAAGATAGTGGATCGATCAAGGCAAGGGGGTTACAGAAGATTTGGAAATGTGGATGCAGTATGGAGAAATGCTTGTAGAAGTGTAAAAAACCAATCAGACAGTGAGTATCTGTCTGTCTGCCTATGAAGGACTCGTTCTTATAGGGGTCTGTGATTAAAAGGATCCGTATCTCAAATAAAAAAAAAAAAGTTACGAACCAGATTTAGAGGAACCTATTTGACCGTGTTCCATTCACTTTCAATACAGCATAGAGGGACTGACGCTATAATTTACATTGACGTGTCCGGAACCTTTCCTGCGAAAGTTGAATATCTGGTGACATCTATTTCATTCAAACAAATCGCTTCTGCAGGCAACGTTTCTTTCTACAAAAACAATACCCTGTTCAGTGGCAAAAGCTGCTGGTGGCCCCAGGGGTGGCAGTATCACCTTAGCTACCAAGACAGTGTTACCTCCACTGGTTGGCGGCTGACAATGGCAGGGCATCGCGCGCTTTCACACGTTATACGTAGAGAATTTATAATGAATAATGCTCAATCGATCTTCAAACATTTAAATGCAATGTCAATCGTTATCTTCTTAATTCATGTTCTTTTATCATCCTCTCTCCTGAATAAGGAGGAGGGACGGTGGAGTAATGGATAGCGGTTCGGAATGAGGAGAGCCGAGTTCGAATTCCAGTCGAATTCATTATATTCACTTACATGCTAATGCCCTTGGGAAAGGTATGAATCCCCTTCTTCTCCCTCCAACTATGGGTAAATAGCAAGACAGACCGGATTGCCTTGGATGGCAACTAGTCTACCGTAGAAAGAGATGGCAACCTACTACGGGAAAAATCTGCCTAGTCAGTCATATATCGAAAGATACATGATCGCCTAAGCACATAACTGACTCCTTAATAATGTTTATCTATTTTTTTCATATTCTTTCAGAATCAGTAACCTCTTGGGTCGTAGTGGCTTTATTGCTATATTTCGGGTGAAATGATTAAAAAAATCGATGAAAAATATTGCATGAGTCAGTAACAGGGTCTGAAATAAACCGCAAAAAGACTGTTGTCCTGCGGTTGGACGCGTGGCGTGAAGAGGATAATGGTGGTTAATGATATCAGGTCGCGTTGGGCTGAGCCAGATAATGAGTGCGTTATGAAACAAAGATTTTATTCCTCAGTTTATATTTCCCTCATTATGGGCATTATTATTCCATGATATAATAATATCTTATTTCACATGCTAAATCATATATAAAATTAACAGATTTACATTTATTTCACGTAGAGAAACTACAACACATGTTTACATAACAAGCAGTGTGAAAAGGTAAAAACGAAATGATAGTCTCTTAAATTGTAATAATTTCCAATAGGAATTGGGTCTGCCGGATTCGTCTGTGTTTCTGTCCATATTTAGGATTCTAGATTCGAGTGTACCGGGAGAGGCAGATTTACTCGCCTCTCCCGGAACTAAAAAAAAACAAGAACTACTCGGTTTGACTCCTGGAAACTGACTAAAGGATTAACCATCGTCGTCACTCCATGAAGTGACGTGACTAAGCGGCCGTCACGTGATCCACGTGACTTCATCTCGACCAAAGGGGTATACGCACCTTTTGTATCCCCTTCACGGTTGCCTCCACCTTGAATGCGCTTTGATAGCACGAACAGGTAAGGATATTCGGCGTCTGATTTCTTTCCGACTCCCAGTTGGAGAAAAAAAAATCGTCGCAAATACTGAAGATGGTCGAGATCGTCATTGCTCTGTGGGGTGAAACACTTCAGCCCCAACCCTCTGAAGAAGGGTGGGGATGAAGTGTTAGTCTCCCCCACCCCGGCACTAAACTGTCACTTGCATGATAATGACTTTTTCAGGAAAGGACATAAGAAATCCTTCCAGTTTTTTAGAATAATGCATCGAAATGACGGATTGTCTCATCACGTGCCTCTAAAAGAATGCTGCTCCTATCACCTGGTCAGTACCTAGATGGGTGACTGCTTGCGAATACCAGATGCTGTAAGGTTGCATGTGCGGGTGGTGTAATTAATAATTTCTTGGAATTGTTGATCAGAGAATCGAGTTACAGTCAGTTGGGTTCGTTATATTTTCTTACACACAAATACCATTGGGGAAAGGAATGAATCCACATTTTCTCTCTCAGCTATGGGTTAATTAGTAGACCTGTATCACGAAATCATTATCCCCCCCCCCCAATAAAAATATTACTAAAAAATATTTTCTGAATTTCGGTAATCTGCAAACAGTTGATAAAACGTAGAAAATCAGTCAATCATTCCTGATTTACATTGAACAGAATTCTGCACCGCTAACAAATTGTTACAATCTAAAAATTTTTTTTTTTAAATAACGTGCAAATGGTTGATGAACCATAGAAAAGGAATGAATGAATGAATTTATCGCCAGGGTACACACGTTCGGATAGTCTTTCTTGGGTAAAAATAGGTTTCCCTAGAATTCCACAATATTAACAAGAGTGGCTGGAGATTTTATCTTTCTCAGAAGGACTTGTTTATTTAAGAACGTTTTCCTCCTGTTGAAACGAAGGAAACTATTAAACATCTTTCATTGCAAAAACATTTAATACATTTTCAATTTAAGTCATACTTAAATCATAAAACACTTTCATTTATTCTGGAAAAATTGGGATAGACCCGTTGTACGTTCACAAGGAAATGAAAAAAGAAAACAAATATCACAGCAAGAAATGAGGAGTAAAACCTATTTCTAATGCTGATTTTCTTAAGTATAGCTTAGATGGGGTACAAGGCCGAAAGTATGGGGCACCCATTGAGGATCGAACTCACTACTCAGTCATCATTATTTTAGCGAGACAAGCTTGCAAGTCTTTACACCACGCCGAGGTGCCCCAAACTGTTTCTGACGTAGTTAGGTGTTTTATTCAGGTCTTCACTTGGTCTGCTTGGGTGGGTAGGTAGGTAGCATTTTGGACACCTTCTGCAATCTCGGGCTAATATATAGACTCTCCCTCATACCAATACTCTGCCAATCTCGATATCAAGACGCGTGGCTGGCAACACGAACGGGAGGCATCAGAACTATTCGATGACCAGTCGGACCAGAACTGACTTCTTCAGTCTCAACTGTGACTGTTAATATAAACTTGTGACTGGAAATTCTCAATGTCTGGCTTTGTTTTCACTTGACCCTAAGTGTTTTCGTCTATTTATTTATATATTTATTTATTTATTTGTTTATTCGCTTTCGGTCAATTGGGTGCCACTCAGAAAACCCGTCTTCAAAGACTGTGCACCGACCATGAAACATTTGAGACCGAGATAAAATCATACCTAACTCCACTATGTGGATGCTCCAACAATAGTGTCACAGAGTTACCATTTGCTTGTCATGACTTCCTACCGAACTTTTCCTGGGTAAAATTATCAGTGATTAAAAGCGAATGATCTATAATTATAGACAATGAAAATGATAATGGTTAGTACCCACTTAAAAAGGAGAATCCCCTCCCAAACCAGAACTACACTTGAAAAAATGTTATACACTGTGCTTATTAAGATGTGCATAGTGTCATCTATTATGAAGTACTAAACGAAAATGAAACAGTTAATACAGAGAAGCGACGAACACAAAATTGCAGAAAAACCGCCCGTCTTTAGTTAATTGTAAAATCGTGTTTCTCTTATATGATAATATATAGAGGCGTGGGGCTGCGGGGGTTAAAATGAACAATTGATTTATCGGCGCCAGGAATGTTAATGGAGGCTGATAAGAACGAGAGACACACGGGTGGTTTTAACAAAACAAGATGAGGAATTTATTTACAAATTTACTCGTTTGAAATCGTGCTGGACAAGAACTGGCTTCTTCAGTCCCAACTATGACTGTTAATATAAACTTGTGACTGGAAATTCTTAATGTTTCAGGAAAATCAGAAATGTTTAAAGTCCGTAGTTTCAATGAATTGTCATGAAGAGGAACTGTTCATACAACAGATGAAATGATCCGACACAAAATAATATTAAAAAATGTTTCAAACAAAGGTAAGAGAGTTCGTTGTATACAGAAGGGTTATACGGTTGAATACATTCAAAAGTAGTCGAAGAGAGAGAGAGAGAGTTTGAAATACTTAGCTTTCTTAGATTGTTCCAAGTGTTTGGTTAAAACCGATGATATAATTGGCGAGTAATTTTTACTTACACTCACCGGCTAATTTCTGTGAGGTGGTTTTCATTGGTCCAAAGAAAATTTCACATAGGTTCAGGAATTTCTTTCCGTCTTTTTCCTCAGCTAGCCCGAATTTGAAGGAAGTGGGTAAAGGGAGTTAGTATTATTTCGTACTCGCCACAAATACGACCATGTATTGCCGAGTCACCCAGGAAAAGATTATCGCACTCAATATGGAAATTTCACTTCATCTCTCTCATTCTTCTGGCCTTGTACCATCTGGACATCATCTTTTCAGAACACTGCAAGATGCTTGTGAGATGGAAAACGGTTTATAAAGTGTGAAGAAGTTAAAACTGATATTGACAGTGTTGTTGGAATTTAATTTGAGAACAGCAATTTTACAACTTAACATTTTTTTTTTAATCGTATCACCCCAAGCAAGGCCGGAGGCCACTATCACGCAAGGGGTTAAAGAAGGGTTGGAGGAAGAGCAGATAGGAGTGGCAAGGGAGGGGATATGGTGAAAGAGAAAGACGGTGGGTCGATCAAGGCAAGGAGGCCACAGAAGATCCGGAGCGAGAGCAGATAGGAATGAAAAATGAAAGGATGTGGAGAAGGGAAGTGGATAGATCAAGGCAACTGGAGATGTCGATTGACGCTACACTTAAACCGTTGGAGATTGTATTTGTCAGGGAAACAGTAATAGGGAATGGAGTTCCATAGGCGAGATGTGCGAGACATGAAGCTATTGGAGTAGAATAGACGTCTACATCTAACAGTTTCCACGGTGTAGGGGTGGGAGCGGGATGCCAGCCTCGTGGGGCGTTTAAATTCACGAGGCCTGGGGACAAGCGAACGCAACTCCTCAGAGCAATTACCGTGGAAGTACTTGTAAAAAAGGCAGAGCGAGGCAACATCGCGTCTGTGAGAGAGCGACTGCAGACGAGATGACAGATCAGGGCCAATCACGTTGCCTATTCGTCTCTGGATCTTATCAAGAACCTTGAGGCAAACAGCAGGGGCCCCAGACCATATATGGCAGCAATACTCCATGCAAGGGCGAATGGTCGATTTATAGACTTGAAGGATCGATTCCGGGGAGAAGAATTTCCTGGCTCGGCACAGAGAACCAACTTTCCTTGCGGTGGCTGATGCAACTGACTCGATGTATTTGTTCCATCTCAGATCAGCAGACAGCGTGAGACCGAGCAGCCGCAGGGAGGAGCTCTCGAGAAGTTGGTCATCAGACATTCTAATGGGATGCAGGGATGCATTCTCGCTATTTTTTTCTATCCTCACTCCAACCTCTTGTTACTTTCAGAACCGGCACCCAAAGTTTGATCCTTATCAGAGATAAGAATATATTTTCTGACTAACCAGAGAGCTGGAAAATATAAAAAGGAATTCCACCACCATTATTCTTTCCATGGTGCCATAAAGTCTGGGGGAAACCTCACAGCTTCTTCACTCCAACCTGTTTTCAGTACCTTCAAAACGGCTCCCAGGGCCCTGATTCTTATCCGAGATACGAATGTGTTTTCTGACCAATAGACGGGGCCAGGGAATTTTGGAGGGAAAAATCGGAGCCTACCAAAACTCCATAAATTTGGAGAATCTTGCCTATTTGACAATGAGAATTTCGACCACCGTCCGTGAGGTCGACATTAGGAGCTCCAGAACCTCTTTCAACCAAAGAAGAACTACCTACTAAAGGGCTGTGAAGAACGAACGTCGGTCCACAATTCAAGACCAATTCAAAGCTGCATCCCCTCACCAATCTTTCTGACGTGCCCACTAGACTTCTGTCGTCGACCTATGAACTCACTCAACTGCAAGATTCCTATATCTACCAACGTTTTCCTACTGTACAAGAACTGTCAGTGTTTCTAAACCATAACAAAATTCTACTCGCTTAAAGAACTTTTTAGGCGCTCAGAGAAATATTTTGAGCAAGCCTTTTGTTGTAAAAAGAGTTTGAGAGGAAGTGAAACAAGGCTGAGTCCATATAGCTTGAGTGAAGCTTTATTACACTAGAAATCTACTCCGGTAGCGAACCGTAAGAAGAAAATGGCCGACTACCTCGTTAAGAGAGAAAGACGAAAACAGGGGGAAATCAATCAGTCCTGGAAAGTCAGAGAAAGATTAGAGAGTTCCTTTATTTTCACCACATTCTCCGCCACTTAAGAAAAAGTTCAGGTTTGTACGTTCTTCTGGCAAGGGGTGGTTTCTATGGGTGTCTCTGCTCAAACTGAAAGTAGAGAAAGTAGAAAAACAGAATGTTCAAAGCTGATAATTTTCAGCTAAATACGGAGCAGGAGTTTTTTCTTTATTCGTCCGCGCCTAAAAGAGAGAGTTTGTCCGCTCTAATCTTGCTGTTTTTTACTCGCGTTTTGTCGCAATCTTTTAACCTCAACCCAATTTTTTAACCTCAACCCTTGGATGCGGGAAAGCCGGGGCAAATTTCCTAGCAGTGTCTTTGCATTGAAAACTGAAGTATTTTACGGCTGAGTACCCAAATAACTTTTCACTTAGTTGGGACTATGTTATCGATAACGAGAAGAAATATTTTCTTGATTAAATATATCAGTTTAAAAATAAAAGAAGCATTTGTTTCTTTCCCATCTTCAAATACAACAGCTTAACGAATATATGTGTGTGTATGTGTGTATGTGTGTGTCCTATCAGTTTGTAACACTGTTTTTATAAAGAAATTGTTAATGCCAATTATTAAAAAGAGAAAAACGTCGAAACTCTTTATGATTTTTTTCTGACAATTTCTGTTTCTGTCTGTCTGTCTCTCTCTCTCTCTTTCTTCCCACTTACTTCCCGGCATTTTGTCATCAACACTAAAAACAAACAGAAATTTTGACCCACATTCCCATTCTTAATTTATTTCCTTGTTTCTGGGTAAATCGACTGCTTTAACGAAACCAGCTCAAATGATTCATTAAGCCAGCGAGACACCAACAGACATGTTACTCAGAATTGTTAAGCAACTGCAAATCGATAATCCTCAAACTCAAGCGTGTTCAAGCCCAGGTACAATCCGGGATTTGGAATGTTCATCTTCTAGAAAAGTTAGGAAGATATAAAAAAAACAAAAACAGTTGGCCTTGTCCCAAACAAAGATAAAACTTTATCGTTAATTATCACCAATAGAAATTAGCAGATATAGCTCAGTTGTAAAGGTTTGGGTCGTAATTCTGAAGATCAGTCACAAAAGGAAATAAATATCAGTTTCATCAGGTAAGTCATATTTTAAAATACAACTATTTGCTTCTTAGAAAGAAAAAAAAAATCATTTTTTAACTGTTTATTTTTCTTTCAAACAATTCTTATTTGAAAAGTAAGTTTTCTCCAAGTGTCGATTCCAATAATTCGGTTATATAGTAAAAGTGCTGCTATTTAAACTAAAAGTCTATGATCCACGTGCATAATTCATCTTAAACAAGCCTTAAAGAAAATTATTTACATGCGCAAGAAAAATAGAGCTGCACCTGTCCAAGCATTACATTTTCATCTAGCGATTTCATTTGCTGGAAAATTATGCTATCCGATGACTAAAATTCATTTATTGCCTATCTGAATGCTACTCAAACTGTTTTTACAGACAGTGATAAATTAGTTAAAAAATTAATAATATCCTTCAGTTTTTTTTTTATCATATGGTAGCTTTAGTACTCGCATATTAAATAAAGTAGAGACTACTACATTTTTTGTTTTATTCCTTATTAAATCTACTGAAGAATATTTGCGGGGAAAGTTTGTCCCGGCTTTCCCGCATCCAAGAGTTGAGGTTAAAAAATTGCAACAAAACGCGAGTAAAAAACTGCAAGATTAGAGCGGACAAACTCTCTCATTTAGGCGCGGACGAATAAAGAAAAAAACTCCTGCTCGGTGTGTAACAATAAAAGAAGAAAGTGTTTATTTACATATACAGAATTACAGGATAAAGACAATTAAGAGTGAAAGAAAGGGAAAAGAGAAAATGTTCTTTAAGGGAACAGAAAATGTTCATACATAACAGAAAAAAAGGCTTGCTCAAAATATTTCTCTGAGCGCCTAAAAAGTTCTTTAAGCGATTAGAATTTTGTTATGGTTCAGATAGAAACACTCACAGTTCTTGTAGATTAGGAAAATGTTGGTAGATATAGGAATCTTGCAGTTGAGTGAGTTCATAGGTCGACGACAGAAGTCTAGTGGGCACGTCAGACGGAGTGGTGAAGGGATGCAGCTTTGAATTGTGGGCCTAAGTTCGTTCTCGACAGCCCTTTAGTAGGTAGTTCTTCTTTGTTTGAAAGTGGTTCTGAAGTTTACTGGTGCTTCCTATTGTCGACCTCACAGACGGTGGGCCGAATTCTCACTGTAGATTCTCCAAATTTATGGAGATTTGGGAGGCTCAGAAGGATGGCGAATTTTCCCTCCAAAATCGTTGTACAAATTTCCTGGCCCCTCTATTGGTCAGAAAACACATTCTTATCTCTGATAAGAATCAGGGCCCTGGGAACCGGTTTTGAAAGTAATGAAAACAGGTTGAAGTGCAGAAGCTGTGAGGTTTCCCCCAGACTTTATGGTACCATGGAAAGAATAATGGTGATGGAATTCCTTTTTATATTTTCCAGCTCTCTCGTTAACCAGAAAATATATTCTTATCTCTGATAAGAATCAAGGCCTTGGGAACCGGTTTTGAAAGTAAAAAGAGGTTGGGGTGAGGATAGAAAAAATAGCGAGAATGTGAACTTGTAAAATATTGTTCTCAAATTAAATTCCAATATCTTCTCAGCTTGTAGAATCCCATATTTTATTTAGTAACTCTTTGTTCTGGAAGATCATTCTAGAAAGGTAAATCACCTACTTAAGTAAGTAGCACCCAAGTTGTCTGTACACGACACATTTAAAGATCCAATATTTGTTCAGTGACAAATTGTAAAAATTAATAATCGGTCAGATTAAATTTCGATATGAAAATGTATTTTTTTTCTGTTATTTCAAATATCAAGATTTGACATATTGAATATTGATTTAATTTTCCTTTTTAGCGACATTTTCCTGGATTCTGCCATGTTGATTTTATTTTTTTTCCTTTAAGCGGCCTTTTTCGTGTCTTTGATTTGCTATTAAAATAAAATTGTTAAATTTTGAGTATTTCAGCAAGATCTTTCTCTTTCTTCGCTAGTACAACCAGCTAAATGCCGATTCCAGTATAAAGTTTTACTTACAGAGACGAAAAAATATTCTTATCAACACTTAGGTTTGCTATATTAAAAAAAGTATAGGATCTTTTCTGATAATTCACTCCAAATAATGTAAAGTTACTTAACGCAAATATTAATTCACCTCAAGAAATTATAAATTTTAAAATCTAAGTTTGATTGTTTTTTTTTTTTCATTAAATTCTTGGCACTTTTTTGAAATTATAAATTAACTTGTTTTTGACTTGTTTATTGGAGTGAGCGCGAATGCTGACCCCACACTGAAAAATAGCGCACCGGAGTTGCCCACATTTGGGGCGATCGCAAAGGTCAACCCAAACGGAGTATACGGTTAATTCTAAGATATGCAAATTTAAAAAATCTCTTAGAAATCTAGTATTTGTTTTGGAGATGTGTTTCGAAGTCAATTAGTAGATTTGATTGATTAACTAGACTTTGTAGATATAATGAAAATAACATTTATTTACACAAGAACTATAGAAGGTAGTGAAGGAAAGCAGGAATAAAGGACTAAGCACCAACTGTAAGCAGACACAATGTATGGTTGTTAGCAAAAGGAAAGTCACTAACATGCAAATTACAAATTGGAGATACCAAAATCAAATAAGTACAATTGGGGAGCTTTTTAACATAGGACGGAAAGTGCAACACTGAAATCGGAAGTCACACTGGAATAACGAAAGATGCCTTCTAAAAGGAAAGTAAGTATTAAGGAGCAGGAAAATTTCACTAGAAATAAAGAAAACAGTACTGAACTGTTATGTAATATCAGTTTTCCTATATGGCAGTGAATGCTGGACAATCTTCTCACAGATAAAGAATGAACTTGATGCAACAGAAACATGGTTCTACAGAAGGATGCTGAGAATACCATGAACCAAACATGTGAACAACGACAAAGTTCTAGTGAGAATGAACACAAAAATGACACTAATACTTAACCACAGGAGAGACGGTGGAAATTTCCAGGAGACATAATGAGGAAAGAGGGCTTGGAAAATTTGATGCATACAGGGCAGATTGAAGGCAAGAGAGACGGAAGAAAACATCGCATAACATAGTGAACTTGAATAACTGGTGTAGGAGTGATAACAATAGAAAAGAGAATAAGAGCTATAAAAAGGACAGGATATTATGGAGAGCCATGATCGCCAACGTCCTGAAGGGACACGGTATATTGAAGAAGCTTACATGTGACACAAGGCCGATAGTAAGGATCGTACTCAATCAGTGTGCCATACGTGATACACGCCTAGGCGATCATGTATCTTTCGATACATGACTGACGAAGCAGATTTTTTTCCCCGCAGTAGGTTGCTATTTCTTTCTGCGATAGATCAGTTGCTATCCAAGGCTATAGAACCCGGTCTGTCCTGTTTTTTTTTATTTTTACTCATAGCTGGGTCGGGGAGAAGAGGATTCATCCCTTTCCGAAGAGTATTAGTACGTAAGTGAATGTAATGGATTTGACTGGAATTCGAAGCTCATCCATAATTGATCTTGCTAGACAAACTTGCTAAGCATTACACCACGTCGAATTGATCATTCCATTCAGTGAAAACATCGAGTAAGCTTACTTAACGACTTTCATTGTTAAGTTAAAAAATAATAAGGAAGCAGAGGGAATATTATCTCGAAACGAGAAACCAAATTCGTTTTTACTTTAGCTGGCTTATGTCAGGGACAAGTAAATATCTACCTGGCTTTATGTCAGAGGGTATCCCCCAGACGAGGCTCTGCCGAAGGGCAGAGTCTCGTCTCGGGAAACTTACTCCGTTTTTATGCGGTCTATATGGAATTTTTGCCCGAGCCTACGGCCTCGGATACCCCACTTTAAAACTCGGCCTTGTGCCACATCTTGCTGCGTGGGGCAGCGGGTCAAAGAATTACTTAAGCTGTATTTCTTTTTTCAGTTTTTTTCTTATATGTGAAAAAGAAAAAAGAAAAGAAAAAAAGAAAAGAAGAAAAAAAAGAAAAGAAAAAAAGAAAAATCCCAGTGAGCCGTTAAATGTATTTCTGTTTTATTTCGCAGAAATGGAATCCAATGATGTAAAATGTAAATATATTTCTGTCGTGTGTGTGTCCCGCATGACATACCATATCTCGTCACGTATGTAGGCGATCATGGCTCTCCACACCTTCCTTTCCTTTACTATTATCTATGAATTGCCTCGTTACTTTGGAAAAGTTATTGGAGAAGTTTCCTGTTGTCTACTCCACGGTTAGGAATTCAGAGTTTTTCTTCTCCGGCTGCTATCCAAAGCTAGAGAAACCACTCTACCCTGCTGTTTAGTTTACAGAACCCAGAAGAAAAGAAAAAAGAAAGAAAGAAAGAACGAACGAACACAAAATCCAAGGTGGGGAAAGAAAGAAAGAAAGAAAGAAAGAAAGAAAGAAAGAACACAAAATCCAAGGTGGGGAAAGAAAGAAAGAAAGAAAGAAAGAGACGTTCATGCCTTTCTAAAATTTGGATTGTGTATGTGTGCGTGTGTGTGTTTTTGTGTGTATGTGATTAATTTTATTTTTATTTCATTAGTTCTGTTTTCTGTTTGTTGCTCGTTTTTATTAGTTGTGCTGGGATCTTTTCTGTTAATTCACCCCCCCCAAATATAAATTCACCCCCAAATAAAAAGAATTTATTTTATATTTACTAAAATTCACTACTAGAGCGAGGCCTTTCCATTGCATTCTGGTTGTGCTGATCTTTGCTAATGCCCCAAATGTTGGCGAATCGGGTGCTCTATTTTTAAGTGCGGGGTCTGCATTCGCGCTCACTCTGATAAAAGACCCAAAAGAGATTTTTTTTTTTAAACTGTAAAAAATTCCTTGAAAGTACCTCGAATATCATCCGTACTCGCAAAATGGGAATAAATCCCTTATTTTTGGTAATTTTTCATTTTGACGCTTGGAGTTGTTGCGAGACAAGCTAAACAAATTTTAAAAATCATAATTTAAATTTCATAAGAGTGCCAAAAATCTTTGGGGTGAATTAATATTTGTGATAAGTAACTTTACATTATTTGGGATGAATTAGCAGAAAAAGATACGTTGTGTTTTTTAAAATTAGTTATTCAAAAAAATTTTTTTTTGGCGTTTTTTTAAAATGAGTTTTGTGAATTAAACTAAAAAACAAAACAAAAAAAGGATATCGTCAGGTTTAGCTAAAAATGTTATACTGTAAAATCTACAGAGGTAATGGCTCAAAAACAAAATACATATAGCATCTCTCTCCAGAAAGACCGTTCGTACAAGGACAAGATAATTCTGATCTCACAGAATTCAAAGTTTAAAAATTAAATTAAGTACAAGCCTATAATCCTTTACCATGAACCGTAATAATAACCCGTCTCTCGGGCATTACTTATCCTTTTTACAGTGTTTGAATGATAAAAATGGTTAGTCTTCAAAAGAGAGGTGTCTATTTTATAATTAAAGGGCCTTAACAACATAAGATACGTAGATGACTCAGTGCTGATAGTAGACACGGAAAGGAAACTACAAAACCTCGTACAGAATGTAGCCAAGGAGGGCGAGAAGGGACTTAGCAAAAACAATAAGAAGACAGAATGCATGGTCATTAGCAAAAAAAAAAAAAAAAAAAAAAGAGCCCGAAATGTGATTTAGGGGTCGGGGACACTAAAATCAAGCAGGTGTGGAAATTTAAATATCTGTTCTGACAGAGGACAGTCAGTGCGACGCTGAGATTTGTAGAGGACCATGCGGTGTGTGATATGTGTGAAGAGAAGATGAGTTATCCCTAGGTTATGGCTTCCGCTGGCCGGTCCAGCTACATAAAAATGTTGGACTTTAATGGAGTCCAAAGAAACAAACAAGACCGATAGAAATGTACAAAAGAAATATATATTAATACGTGAATTACAAATAGATTAAAACACGACTTACAATACAAACATTGAAGACATGAATAAAATGTTACAGTGTCTGTATGGAAAGTTGTGTATGTGTGTGTTGTTTTTAGTTGAATGTCCGTACGGGTGAATTTTGTTTTAGCGTGTTCCCAGAATATGGGAAACGCTGGTTGTGTCTAAGAGTTCACATATTGGAAATTTTTAGAGAAAGTTTTTTGTACCTCGCCGCACGTGCGAGGTTTCGGCCCGCGGCCGAAATCGACATAGTTGCTCACACGTGCGCGTAAGCAGGGAAAGAGGCGAAAGGTCAACCAGTATTTATACTCCCGGGAGAGAGAGACCCCTGTTGACGGGTTAAGGAAATGAGAAGGAGCTAACTGCGACAGATTTGACGACGCATTGGGATAGCCAAAGAAAGACGCATTCCAAAAACTAGGCAGTGTATTACGAAACAGGAGGATTTCGTTGGTAACAAAGAAAAGAGTACTGAACTGTTTTTCGTAATATCTGTCCTCCTTTTCGACAGCGAATGTTGGACGGTCTCCTCAAAGATAATGACGAAGAGACTCTAAGCAACAGAGACGTGGTTATAGACAAGAGGATGCTAAGGATACAATGGACCGAACATGTGAGCAACAATGATGTTTTGGAGAGGATACAAAGAGGAGGAAACTTATACATCAAGAAGAGGCAGCTGAAAATCTGATACTCACAGGGCGGATAGAGAGAAAGAGGGACAAGGGAAAGCAATGCGCGACATACTTAACGTGCTTTAAGCAAGTGGATGGCAGAAACAACGCCTGGGAGAAATAACAAATTGACAAAACTTATTTAGATCTACAAGAGACAGGAAGAAGTGGAGAGCCATGGTCGCCTACGCCCTGAAGGGACATGGCGCATAAAAGAAGAACTACAAAAATAAAAAAAAGTCTAAAGAAATAACTAAACGAATTAGCATCTTTACTAGATGAGCTAACACCTATTATCAAGGAAGTAACTGTATTCCTTTTGCACTCCTAAACAAAGTTGCGGTTAAGTTATAATATGACACTATAAATAAATTACTTAAACTATTTAAGAGAACTTACAGTATTTTGTTTGTTTTTTCCGAAAATACATTTCCGAGAAATTATTTGTTTTTCAAGGATGTAAATTACAAATGACCTATATTTCTTTTTATTATTGAAACCTATCCTAGTTTTAATTATTGAACCTATCCTAGTTCAATCTGGAAATATGGCGGACGGGTAGACTCTGACAAATCTAACTGCCGACTGAAAACAGTAAAAATTGAACAGTAAAAATTGATTGAATTACAACTGTTAGAGAAAAGTTCCAAATCCGAGCATCAAATATGCAAATTGTAGACGCAAAATGACTTCAATTGCTTTATACCCAAATAATCTGTATCAGCACTGATGGTGGCTGTAGTGATCATCATCATCATCATCATCATCATCATCATCTTCATCCAAAAAGAAAAACTACTTCTGTGTGCCGTGTCCTTTCAGGACGTGGGCGATCATGGTTGTCCATAATTTCCCGTCTTGTGTAGCTCTGAGTAAAAGTTGTCTTTTTGCAACCTCTTAATCTCTGTTCTGCCAAACATTTACAGAATCTCATTAGGTAGGAGTTATGCATTGATTTATCCATCCCTTTTGCCTTCAATGTGTCTTGTGAGTGTTAAATTTTTCAAGCCCTCTTTCCTTATTTTGTGCCCTAGAAATTTCAACTACTGTAAATTGTGACATACAAGTCGAGTTTTCAAGCGTAAAAAAATCTTTTTGGGATCACAGGTCATGGGTAACCTACCATATATTTGAGTGTCAACCAATACGTAAAATGCAGGCCTACCTCTTCCGGTTGACTTTTACACTGCAATTTTCAAGGACAGAATATATCTACTGTTAACTGGAAATGGATTGTTGTATGTATGTAATTAGTATTATAGAATGTTTTATTTTCAAAACACAGTCAACATATTGTGTCCATGTTCATAGTTGATATTATTCAGTGTTGTTATTTTTTGTTTTCATTAATAAGGGTTCTATTATTTTTAGCCTTTTTTTACATGTAGATGAAGCTATTACATTTGTATTATCAACAACGATGTTGCGAATAGGGCCTGGTAGGTCTCCATGGGTATTTAAATGAGACATTATCTACGGAAAAGAAAAAATTAAGCAATGTCAAACCTGGTTGGGTGTTCGGGTAGTATAAAGGGTTTATGGCCATATCATGTTGAAACGTCCAAAGTTAAGCAACATCAGGCCTGTTCAGTACCTAGATGGGTGACTGCTTGGGAATACCAGGTGCTGTAAGCTTCGATGTGCAGATGGTATAAAGGGTTTATGGCCATATCATGTTGAAACGTCCAGTGTTAAGCAACATCAAGCCTGTTCAGTACCTAGATGGGTGACTGCTTGGGAATACCAGGTGCTGTAAGCTTGGATGTGCGGATGGTATAAAGGGTTTATGGCCATATCATGTTGAAACGTCCAGAGTTAAGCAACATCAAGCCTGTTCAGTACCTAGATGGGTGACTGCTTGGGAATACCAGGTGCTGTAAGCTTCGATGTGCAGATGGTATAAAGGGTTTATGGCCATATCATGTTGAAACGTCCAGTGTTAAGCAACATCAAGCCTGTTCAGTACCTAGATGGGTGACTGCTTGGGAATACCAGGTGCTGTAAGCTTGGATGTGCGGATGGTATAAACGGTTTATGGCCATATCATGTTGAAACTTCCAAAGTTAAGCAACATCAAGCCTGTTCAGTACCTAGATGGGTGACTGCTTGGGAATACCAGGTGCTGTAAGCTTCGATGTGCAGATGGTATAAAGGGTTTATGGCCATATCATGTTGAAACGTCCAAAGTTAAGCAGCATCAAGCCTGTTCAGTACCTAGATGGGTGACTGCTTGGGAATACTAGGTGCTGTAAGCTTGGATGTGCGGATGATATAAAGGGTTTATGGCCATATCATGTTGAAACGTCCAAAGTTAAGCAACATCAAGCCTGTTCAGTACCTAGATGGGTGACTGCCTGGGAATACTAGGTGCTGTAAGCTTCGATGTGCGGATGATATAAAGGGTTTATGGCCATATCATGTTGAAACGTCCAAAGTTAAGCAACATCAAGCCTGTTCAGTACCTAGATGGGTGACTGCTTGGGAATACTAGGTGCTGTAAGCTTGGATGTGCGGATGGTATAAAGGATTTATGGCCATATCATGTTGAAACGTCCAAAGTTAAGCAACATCAAGCCTGTTCAGTACCTAGATGGGTGACTGCTTGGGAATACCAGGTGCTGTAAACTTGGATGTGCGGATGCTATAAAGGGTTTATGGCCATATCATGTTGAAACGTCCAAAGTTAAGCAACATCAAGTCTGTTCAGTACCTAGATGGGTGACTGCATGGGAATACCAGGTGCTGTAAGCTTGGATGTGCAGATGGTATAAAGGGTTTATGGCCATATCACGTTGAATCATCAGTTATTGTATGATCACCAGAGTTAAGCTTCCAGTTGGGTTTGTGAAATTCACTTACATGCAAATACCCTTAGGAAAGATATGAATCTATGTCTTCTCCCATCGGTTATGGGTTAAATAGTAAGACTTGTATCCCTAAAACCACTATTATCTCTGCCCAAATAAAATTGTGAATGAAATATTTAAATTTTTGGTATTAAATAACCCATTGAGCTGTTGATATGCCACTAAACAAAAACTACCAACCAATCAACTAAATACTGCCCCCCCCTCCCAAAATAATTTGTGGATCATCTAGGTCTCATGTTTAGAGGAAGTGATAAACGTTATTAGACAGCAAATTTTCATTTAATTAAAAAAAATTTTCTCTAAGGAATAACATTTGCAAAAACCCACACACTAAATTTACAAATGATTGTCTGGATCATAAAAAAATTTAAGAATATTTAGTTTTCAGATTGTTTTTGATTCCGCTGTGACATTAGTCACATCCGGGTGCCTTTCTCAAAATTTGTGTAGATTTGTTTATACATTCTAACATTAAAACTGGAAGAAAATATGAAACCTTTTCAATGAATTGGAATTTATTTATTTTAAGAAAAATGCAATTATCACCCTTTTCCCCAACACTGGCATTGCACACAAGAGGAGGTTTTGATTTTTCATTTTTTTTCGGCCCATTCTTTTATAACATTTTGATGATCTCAAATGAAATGCAAATACCACAGTTCCAAAACCAATCTCTGCTTTATTGCACACTTTAATGGACAAAAACTGATATTCATAAAGTAATTGTGAATTGTGTGAGTTGTGATGTGGGGTCTGGAAAGACACAACACCTAACTTGACTGAATCAGTCCTGATAGTAGTATTTAATACACAGCTAGACAAGTCACTGCAATAATAATATCTTCTTTCTTTCTAAACAATTACCCAGTGCTACTTACTATCATGAATAGATCAGTCCATTCATAATAGGAGGGTAACTGGCTCTTACCACAACCGTGTGACATTGTGAAATTTACTTGGCCCTCATAGTCACTGTTCATTTTCCCTTTCTGTGATTTTCAGGATCTAAAAACAGAGTTCAACAGAAGAATATATATACAAAACTAACAACTTCACAAATGATATCAACGACAATAAATATGAATATTACAGGTTAGTAATCATTTTTTTTCTTTTCACTCTGTAAAAAAAAATTACTATTCAAGATTGCTAATTCTTAAGTGATTTTTTAAATAAATTAATTAAATAGATTGGTTCACTCATAAAAAAAAACAATTTTTACAAATTAGCATTTTTAGACCTTCCTCAAGCTGTGACATTTGACAAAAGTAAAAAATATTGATTTTTATTGATTTAGAAAGGCGGGTCTAGTTTATAATATCAAAACATTTTCAAATCGATCCCTGACTTTTACAGAGTTAGCTACACTTAGTTTTTTTTTTATTTCAAAATGTTGCGCCTTGAAAATCTACTTACATCATTGGTATCAACATATTTTTAATACTTTTGTTAATTTATGTAAATTTTTGTTCTTTAATTAAAAAGCAACACTACTGTAACAGTGTATATATCTTTTTCTTCTTTAATGATAAAACGTCTTTGTAAAACAATGAAAAAAGTTAATGTTGCCAAACAAAAACTTGTTTAAAATATTTTCTTAAAATAAAACACATAAAGATATAAAATGTACATATTCATTTGTTCTTTATTTAAAAGAAATTGTAAAAAAAATATTTCTTTCTGTATGTAGATATCGTTGATATAAGCACAGTTGCAAACTTGACATTTTTAAACAAACGGCTAATTTCCAATAATGCTGTAAAAGTCAGAGCTTGATTTCGCACTATATCATGAACAAGACCCCCCCCATTCTAATATGATAACAATATTTTTCAATTCTGCCAAGGAAAATTGAATTAAAGAAGGTTAATCTACAAAAATTATTTCCTCTCCACATATTTATTGTTTAATTTTTTTTATTTTTACAAATAGCTGAGTTTGTATTCCTTGTAATTTTAAAACTTGTCTCTTTATGTTTTTTGTGTTGAGAACATATGATGTGATAGAATTGTTGTTATGACAGTGTTGGGAATTTATTTTTTTATACAGGTTTCTTATTTCAAGGAACACCCAAACATATAGATACAAGGTACTAAGCAAAATTCTAGGGGCTTCTGAGTAGAAATAATTGTGAATTGAACTGCATTTGGATCCAAATTATTTCTGCCCAATAATTTCTAGAATAGTTTGAAACGTAACCATTAACACCCAACCAATCACTGTTAGAATAAGATATTAAACCTGTATCCATGTTGCAGTATTGACCAACATATATAGGGTGACCCCCAAAAAACGGGAATTTTTGAAGTTCATATTGCCAGACATGAGCAAGTGGCAACACTGCGAGACAGTGACCTTGAGCAAGTAAACATTTCGCCATTTTAGTAATGAGAATGAAATTCACAGTATCCCAGCTGAGATGTTGCAGCAGTCAATGAGGAATCTCAACAGCAGATTTCAAGAATGCATTCGAACAAGAGGATGCCATCTACAGGACGTAATTTTTAAAAAATGAAAATTCCATCATTGTTTCTTAAATGGCATGTTTTAAGGTTTCAATTACTATGAATTAAATATTTTTCTTCCATCCCTCTTGGTTTTATTGGATTGTTAAAAAGTTCCCGTTTTTTTTGGGTCACCCTATATAAATATTTGAGTCAAGACATGAATGCACATGACCTGAAGATTGTGTTTAAGCATGAAACAGACTATAGCCGCTGAATGTTGACCTCAGTATCCACTTTTATATTTATATTTACATACGCTCTATCCCTGATACTGACCACTTCAACCCATAAATATAGCATACCGTAAAACTATATTTTTATCATATATATATATATATATACATATATATATATATATATATATATATATATATATATAATTGTTTATTTAAAAATTATAACATAAATATGTTATAAAATTACTACAAATATATATATATATATATATATATATATATATATATATATATATTGTATACAAACCATACAGAAATCCAATTAAAAGCCTAATATTTATTAACATAAATTCCAACCAACCCCTTACAATATTCAAACAAATACACGTCTGTAAATAAAAATCTTTCCGCAAACTGTAGTAACTTAGAGATATTCAATATAAAAAAAAACAACATACGAATCAGCTGTAAAGAAACAGCAGATATTAACAAACTAGAATATAAAAAGGAAAAACATACTAATAAAATGAGCAGAAAAGAAACAAAATGGTTTTGTTCAATCCAACCTTTAACAATATAATAAAAGAAGCAAAATATTTTCAAACTACATCCTTGTGCAAATTAAACCACTTTCTTTCACCATACGATCAGTTGTAGACCCACTGGAGTGACAGGGTGTAATTGATTTCTATCTTTTCCTCAGATTCGGTCATTTGCAGTGGTGTGCAGTAATATGAATCTATTTTGTATGATGAAAATATATTTGGTCTTGAAAAATATTGCATCATCTATGATTACACCAGGTTTTCATTGTGCCCAGACACTATTATCTCGACTGTCAATTAGTTGTCCTAAGTTGTCTGCAATGGATGTTAATCTAAAAATTGTAACGCTGCACAAACACAATGGCAAGCCTTACCAGTGAGTAAATCAAAGTTCTATAGACTGGCTTGGAAACTTTCTTGATTTAAATCCAATCGAGAATCTTTGTGGAATGGACATACAAAGACTAACATGTGAACTTGGTTATGTTTCATTGGAAAAATATGAAAACATAAATTATAACATAATTATTCCTTTTGTTTCAATTAATTTGCACAAGGGTATAATTGACAAACTTTTCCCTAAAAACACAAATTATAAAAAATTATGATTTTCATTGTGCCCAGACACTATTATCTCGACTGTCAATTAGTTGTCCTAAGTTGTCTGCAATGGATGTTAATCTAAAAATTGTAACGCTGCACAAACACAATGGCAAGCCTTACCAGTGAGTAAATCAAAGTACTATAGACTGGCTTGGAAACTTTCTTGATTTAAATCCAATCGAGAATCTTTGTGGAATGGACATACAAAGACTAACATGTGAACTTGGTTATGTTTCATTGGAAAAATATGAAAACATAAATTATAACATAATTATTCCTTTTGTTTCAATTAATTTGCACAAGGGTATAATTGACAAACTTTTCCCTAAAAACACAAATTATAAAAAATTATGAATAAAAATACAATGAAAACAAGTTACAGCCGCAAGGATAACATGGACAAATAATAACCAACCACAATAAAAAATATTCAACAAAATCAATAATAATAACAGCAACAATAATAATAACAACTGTAATAAAAATAGCCATCAACACAAAAATACCATCAAATATAATTGTAAAAAAAAAAATTGCCCACATAATAAGAATTAACTAATAATATAATATACAAAGTTACCATAACTAATAATACTAACACAGACTAAAAAGTTTATATAGGTGCTACAGAGAAAACTCCAAAAGAGAGATATTATAACCACAAAATGTCCTTTGGCAGAAAAATATATGCCAACAACACAACCCTATCAAAATATATATGGACCCAAAAAGAAAACAATATCCCCACCAAATGGAAAATTATTAAAAGCCTCCCCCCAATAGAGCTTTAACAGGAAATACTGCAAACTATGATGAGAGAAAAAATTGCAAATAATTACTTTTAGAAACCAAAACAAACTACTAAATAAGAAAAATGAAATAATAGGTAAGTGCAGACATGGCAAAAATTTAACTTTTATTAATGCTTAAATGCATTAATTTAAAAAATAATTAAACAAAAAAATGAATAAAAAGGGTATATCTATATTTCCCAAATAACCCTAACTTAAGAAAACCCCAGAACATCTGAGAAAATAAATTACCCCAAAACGTCTAAAAAAGGTTCTGTTTGTGATACTAGAAATGACATTGTTAGATTATCTTTGACACTCAAAGCTGAAGAGAGAAAAGAAAAGAAAAGGAACAGAGAGAGTATAAAGAAACAAGAAAAGGATAAAAAGGAAACAAGTTGGTTAAGTTTCCTTTTGTCTTTATTCATACTGTCCTTTTACACATGTACTCTATCTGAAATTTTTACACACAGACATATATATATATATATGTAAGCAAATGTGTGGATGTAGATCCGACGGTATGATGAAAATGTGGAAAAGACAAAGCAAAATCCGAATATGTGAGTTTACTGTTTTTATTTTGTTTTTGTTTTTGT
The DNA here is from genome assembly GCA_964036315.1 of Acanthosepion esculentum. Classification (NCBI taxonomy): domain Eukaryota; kingdom Metazoa; phylum Mollusca; class Cephalopoda; order Sepiida; family Sepiidae; genus Acanthosepion; species Acanthosepion esculentum. The sequence continues at coordinate 75,300,218 of OZ038511.1, read as the reverse complement.
TATTCTGTCGACGTTATTCTGTCCACTTAGAACACAATCTTCTTCCCTGTGCGCAGGTCTTCGTAGTTGCCGCCCACGCGACGCCAGCGTATCCGACTCCAAGAAAGAATACTTGACTTTAGAATTTCAGTTTTTCTGTTTCTGACCAGTCCTGTATATATCGTCTCTTCATCAAACTTAAATCTAATATAAATATGTCTCCATTAACCATGTCCCGAAGAAGGTCTATTTGACCGAAACGTCTGACGTCGACAGAATAACAAAAACAAAATAAAAACAGTAAACTCACATATTCGGATTTTGCTTTGTCTTTTCCACATTTTCATCATATATATATATATATATATATATATATATATATATATATATATATATATATATATATATATATATATATATGTGTGTGTGTGTGTGTGTATATATATATATATATATATATATATATATATATATATATATATATATATATATATAATACATAAAGGTTAATGGTAAGAATTGAATCAGACCAGGAAACAATAGTTATTAAAAAGTGCTCAATACATATGTGAAAAAAATAATAAAATGTAGAGTTTTTAACTTTTAAAAAATAAAATGATCACTTGAATCGGCTACTTTGGTTTAAACCTTGTGATATCCTCAAGTGATTTTTATCAATTGACATCTCAACACTTTATTTTTTAAAAAAACTAATGAATGCTATATTTCTATCACACCCAACATTGTGTGTTTGTTATTTCTTAAAAATAATATAGTGTTCATTAGTTTTATTTTTTTAAATAAAACATTGAAAGGTCAATTGATAAAAATTGCCTGAGGATAATGTAAGGTTGAAACCATGGTAGCGGATTCAACTGATCTCCTAATTTTTTAAGTTTTGTATATATATATATATATATATATATATATATATATATATATATATATATATATATATATTAAATAAAGACATTCGAATGACCAACACAGAAACAGAGAATGTCTCATATCGAGAATATTTAACATTGAAAAACATAAAGGAAAAAATTAATTATTTTTAATAATATGTGGAAATCTCCACCCTTTACCTGAAGACGGTCGTGAGACCAGAAACACGTGTTGTAAAAGTATGAAAAATAAAGAATAATATTTTTTTAAAAACCCACATTACAACCTAAAAAGTTTGCGGTACCTCTCTTCTTTTTAATATACAGACTTTTCTCTCGTTGGAACCATTATAACCTCTTCATTTATATATATATATATATATATATATATATATATATATATATATATATATATATATATATATATATAGTAAAGGTAACAAATCTGTTGGTATATCATCCAAGTAGATCCTAGTAATATAAAATATTAAAACTGATCCACAAAATGAGCTCAATGGATTTATTACTACAGTGAAACTAATTAATAAACAATAAAATCAAAAATTGCCTCATATGGGGAATAGTCTATTTCGTCAGACAAAGATATCGGTCATCTGTCTTATCAACCCCAGTGTGGACTGCGTTTTTTTTTAGTTTTCACAGTTAAATTTCTATTTCTGACATGAAATCAGTCCACACTGTGGATAATAAAACAGATGACCAATATCTTCATCAGCTGAAATAGGCTATTATATGAGGTGATTTGGGATTTTATTTGGGATTTTATTGTTTATTAATATATATATAATATTATTATTATAATATTTTTATTATAAGAGATTATAATAAAAACATTTTACATCGCTACACAAAAGCTTTCATGTTTCAATACTATGATTGTACTTTGTCAGGTAGTGGCTGGTAACTTATGACTTAAATCATAAGTTACCAACCATCGCCTGAGGAAATACAATCATAGTATTGAAACATGAAAGCTTTTGTGTAGCGATGTAAAATGTTTTTATTATAATCTCTTATAATAAAAATATTATAATAATATTTTGCTCTACTTTGTATTGAGCACTTTTTAAAAAAAAAGTAAATGCTATGAACTGTGGTTTTTTACTCCATCTGTTCTTTCTCTTATTTGGAGATAGATGTATGTATATCCCAAGAGTAATATATGTATTATAGGCACAGTGGAGTAATGGATAACGGCTTGGATTGAGGAATCGGAGAGCCGAGTTCGAATTCCAGTTGATTCCATTACATTCACTTACGTGCTAATACCCTTGGGAAAGGTGTGAATCCTCTTCTTCTCCCTCCAACTATAGGTAAATAGCAGGAAAGACTTGGTTCTATAGCCTTGGATGGCAACTGGTCTAGGAGAAGGACAACTCTGAATTCAAAACCTGCGGAGGGTCATTTGGGGACCTTGTGGCATCCGTTGCACCAGGTCCCTGTATTCGTCCCTCCAAAAAGTGTGGATGGCCCTGCACAAAGCCTTCACCACTATAATCAAATCCTGTGTGGCTGTCGGGCTTTCAGTTTCTGGGAACTGATCTGTCTGACCCCCCTCATACGTCGAATTCGACGGGAGAGCGATAAATATATGTATCCTGATATTAATATATGCATCATGGTCAGACTCAGCCTATATATAAACTTGCATAAAATAAGTGAAAATTTCTATTCTTTATCATTTTATTTATAACAATTTGTGACGTATTTTATATTTTAATATTTTTTTTTTATTTTTTAAAGCTTTTCTTTCCACCCCCCCACCCCTAATTTTGTGGCAAGTATTTATATACAATTTTGAAAAAACCAATTACCTTTTAGCTCTTGTCTATAAATAATTGTCACGAAATAAAATCCTTGCGTTTGTTTTGATAAAGTCCCTCGGAGGACGAAACTTTTCTTTTTAAATATTTTTAATATTTTTCTTTATTTTTCTTAAAGCAATTCCTGCTGCTTCAACAAAGTTGTCAAATGAAGCAAGTTTGTATCACAGGTATTTAACTTCTTAACGTATCAAAAGAATTTGCTCATAATTTATGTAGATGTGTCTTTGTAATTATTTACTTTTCCAATGGTTGTATGAATATATTGGCTCCAGCCAAATAAATGTTATATATAGACTTTCATAACATACAAGGAACTGTTAGATGTAGACGTCTCTTCTACTCCAATAGCTTCATGTCTCGCACATCTCTCCTATGGAACTCCCTTCCCTATTACTGTTTCCCTGACAAATACAATCTCCAACGGTTTAAGTGTAGCGTCAATCGACATCTCCAGTTGCCTTGATCTATCCACTTCCGTTCTCCACATCCTTTCATCTTTCATTCCTATCTGCTCTCGCTCCAAATCTTCTGTAACCCCCTTGCCTTGATCGACCCTCCGTCTTTCTCTTTCTCCACATCCTCTCCTTTACCACTCCTATCTGCTCTTCCTCCAACCCTTCTGTAACCCCATGCGTGATAGTGGCCTCCAGCCTTGCTTGGGGTGATACGCTTAAAAAAAAAAAAAAAAAAAAAAAAAATTTCTTTTTTTTTAATTATGCTAGTTTTAATATTTAAAATAGTCTGTATCTCTGAGTATTATTATTACTTATTTGGACAGCCATATTCACTCCAGCCTTCTTCAGATGATTGGAATTTATTTTTTCCATAAACTCTTTATTTCTCGTTCCACATGCCACAGATATCTCTCAGTTATTTCCCTTTAACTCAACTCTCCAAGTTTTGGTTCACCACTGCTGTGGTCTGGTATTGAACTCACAATTCTTTGGGTCTAGTCACTGGATCTAACCAATGTCTTTACCACTGGGTCATGTGACCTTGAGGACATCTGTGTATGAATTTTTGGAACTTATAAACCTAATGTCTCACCATCGTTTTTTTATCAGTGCTCATAAGACAATTTTTGGTATTATAACTTCATTTTTTTACCAGAGCTTATATAGCAATTTTTTTTGTTGCTATTCATTGCTTTTCTCTAGGACTCCTTATTACTGGTTCCCATATTGTATTCATTTCTATGCTTGGTCAGCTCAGGAGATTTTTGTGGCCTAGCATATATGCTGATTTTTTAAGTTTTCGTATTTTCCACTGATGCGCTCTATTATTTCAACCTCATCCCACAAAGGGTGGTGATCTCCCTTTTTCCTCCCTTTCCTGAAGAAGGCCAGAGTGTACAGTGGCCGAAATGTTGTGAATATGGCAATGATTATGAGGATAATAGTCTGAATAATGTAAATAATGCTAGTGATCATTGAATGTGAAATTGTTTTGTATATGAAGATTTTTCTATGGCATCAAACTTTTATTATGGATATTAAAACACAAAATTAAGAAGACAGAAGATTACGATTGACATTGCATTTAAATTTTAAAGATCAAAGTTGACTGGGAAGCAAGAAGTAAGAAGTGGGCTAGAAGAAACTCTTAGCATAGAACTTACAGTTACATGTTACCATTTTAACTGTAAAATGATAAGACCTTATTTCAGATCTAGTACGGTGCTTAAATTCATAAAATCTAGGTTCCAGAGCAGAAAGTTAAGCAGAAAAGTTACCATGAAAATATTTATAGAAAAGGCAGAGGGAAGCTACATTATGGTAGTGTGAAACTGAAATGCTAAGTCAGGACATTGCAGATTCTTCTTTGGATTTTATCGAGAATGTTTAAATATATAGCACCAGACTATATGTGGCAGCAATATTCAAAGTCAGGTCGAATGGTAGGCTCATGGGAAGAGAAATTGTCTAGCTCGACACAGTGAACCAATTTTCCCAATTGCAGGCCTAGAAATTGATTCAATATATTTTATCAAAGGAGAGAAAATGAAAGCAACAAGCAAGAAAACCTATCATTTCCATGAATGGTTAATTGTGAAAAAAAAATGATATGGTTTTCATTGCTTTAACTTCAGAGTTTGACCGAAGGAGAAAAAACAAATGTGACCCGCAACTAAAAAAAGTACATTTCCTCCTAAGTGAAAATAGGATTATTTACATTATTTCCATGTGGACTATAGCCCTGATCTTTGTCGGTGTCAGTACAACATTTTGACCTTGACTGACTGATTAGTCTTACTGTCAAGGCAGAAGTAAATGGTAGCGTCATCAGCGTAGATGCAAAATTGAGAACTGATGACATAAGGGAGGTCGTTAATGAAGATAAAAAACAACATAGGATGAAGGATGGATCCCTGGGGTGGGGGCCACCTGCATTCGCACGAAAGAATGTAGACAAATAGCCGTTCAGGACAAATTTCATTTCATGATTTGATAGGGACAAATGGATCAGCTCAAAGACGTGCCCAAAGATACTGAACTTTTCAAAAGACCTGAATACAAAACCCTGTCAAAAGCTTTTGAGAAGTCCAATGGTTCAGCCTGGGCTTCACTGTTTTTATCTAATGCATGATAGACTCTTTCTGTAATTATCATTAGTTCATCAGCAGTTGATCTGGAGAAACGAAATCTGTATTGCTTGTCTGAGAAAAGGCTCTGTAGTGAGAGATGACAAACCAATTCAGCATTGATTAGGACCTCTAGGATTTTCCCAGAAAGAGGCAGAATGTTAATAGGTTGATGGCTGGATGGGTCAGATGGTTCATTCTGAAAACAGGAACAATAGATGATGTCTTCCAGCAAGTAGGAAAGCAGAAGGCAGTGAAGCGTTTATTATACAGTTCACCCCTAACTTTCACTTTTTTTATCCATACTTGTGACAAACTTATTTTCGGTGGTGGGTTTGGAAAAAAAATATTGCTGTCCTTATATATGAATCTTGGCTTTCTTCAGCTAAACACTAACTTGGGATGGGTGAACAAGGGGATGGATATGTGGGAAAGTGTGTGGGTAGGCAGGATCCAGGCCAAAGAATTTCCCTTCGGACGGGTAGCGGAGGAGGTAGTTGAAGTGAGCAGGTCTATCTCTTGTTTTCTTCCTTGCCATTTTTTACTTTTTTTGGTGTGTGTGTGTGTGTGTGGGGGGTTCTATTGAGGAATTAAGAGTCAGTTGCTAGTTACCAAAAAAACAAAAACAAGTTATCCTCAAACAAATGCCAGATTTCAAATAATATATAGAGGCACGGTGGAGTAATGGATAACGGCTGGGATTGAGGAATCGGAGAGCCGAGTTCGAATTCCAGTCGAATCCATTTACATTCACTTACGTGCTAACACCCTTGGGAAAGGTGTGAATCCTCTTCTTCTCCCTCCAGCTATGGGTAAATAGCAGGACAGACTGGGTTCTATAGCCTTGGACGGCAACTGGTCTAGGAGAAGGACAACTCTGAATTCAAAACCTGCGGAGGGTCGTTTGGGGACCTTGTGGCATTCGTTGCACCAGGTCCCTGTATTCGTCCCTCCAAAAAGCGTGGATGGCCCTACACAAAGCCTTCACCACTATAATCAAATCTTGTGTGGGTGTCCGGCTTTCAGTTTCTGGGAACTGATCTGTCTGGCCCTCATACGTCGACTTCGACGGGAGAGTCCATCATATATATATATATATATATATATATACAAATCCTTTATAAACTAATATTAATTTTAAAGCATTAATAAATTGTATCTAGGTTCTATTGTCACGTTATTTGAATTATCATATACTTGTAATTTGATTGGTCATTACATCTTACGTAAAAATATTTACCCTAGTGGGGGTAGTGGTTGGTTTTGAACTCTTTAAAAACTTTTGGTTTTACAATCGACACCATCACTTGACAAGACACCAGAACTGTTGAAACAAAATGGGTATTTTTGTAGTGATGTTGTAACATGCTTATGTTATAATTTTTAAATAAATATTATATATATATATATATATATATATATATATGTATTTGTCATCCACAGACAGACTGTTTTGCTGTTTCACAGCTCATCAGTGTGGCTAGACGTCCAGTTGCCTCTAGCTAGGATCGAAACCCGACTGAATTTGCGTCAGTCCGAACTTCTCCCACTAAGCCGTCAGCGTACGGTACGGGATGAAGGTGAATTTTAGCGTGTTTATTTTTAGATTCGGATAAACACACAGTGACTGACAGTGACTCAATTCTGTCGAAGAGTCGTGTAGTATTAGCTTAAATAGTCACTGTTTACAAATTCACACCTCAAACCAGAGGGCTCAACCGAAATTAATTTTTCAGGAGCTAATATTTTATATTTTATATATATATATATATGGACAGTTTAATGATGCAAATTTAAATCTATTATTATTATTATTGTAAAAGTAATTATCATAACAAACTACTGGGACATTTGTTGTGTTGTCAGATGATCCATTATGCCTCATACCTCTCCCATAAATAACCAGCTGGAAGAAAGGGACATAACTCAGAGGAAATACCAGTAAATGTAAAACACTAACTTGGGAAACAATATGCAAAGGGATTTTTTGCTTTATGTTCAACTGTACCACTTGCATGGTTTTTATATACAGTAAGGTTTTCTGCTTGAATAAAATGATTCTGTAATGTTTTGTAATATATTCAGAGCCTTTTTTGAACATTGTTTCTAAATATTTCCTGCTAAAATATTTGGTTGGTAGAATTTATTTAGTGATATATCAACACCTCTATGGGTCATTTCATGACAAAATCTAAATATCCCACACGCAATTCTATGCTTTCAACTACAGATGCCTTGTATATAATTTTATACTCTCAGTGTACAGGTATATTTTTACATATATATTTTGTAGAGCATAAAAAGTGTTGTTGGTAATTTTAGTATAAAAATGTATTTTTTTTATTGTTTCTTAATGTTCCATTGATTGTCATTTTGCTATAAAAATCTATTGTTGGTCATTTTATTATAAAAATGTACTGTTGATATTTGTTTGGGAGGTTTCAGTATTAGCCCATAGCTAGGACCCTAACAGATGCTACCAGCAATGTGGATGAACCTGGGAACAGTAGCAGTTAAGAGGTGGTTCCACACTCCTCAGAACCTTCAATCTCCCAGAGGCCTTGCTGCCAGATGTCGTTTATCGACATAGCCAGGAGGCAAAAAGCAATTAAAAAGCATATATATATATATATATATATATATATATATATATATATATATATATATATATATATATATAGTTTACGAAAAACTAGGTAATCCGTATGGGTAGACACAAGGAGGATAAAATCCAGAGAGCTCAATGTAAATCAGAGCTAATAATTTAAATAAAAATAAAAACAGACCACTTTAAGGTTCCATGTAATAAATTATTTCACCACAGCCCTTTTAAAGGACCGTGGATCATCAGACTTTACTTCCAAAGGTTGAAACGAAAAATGAAAAGAAATTTACACATTTATGATGGGCAGTACTAAGTATATGTAAATTAACGAAGTGAGGAAGTGAGGCGGGAGAGAGACATGATTGAGTTAGATGTAACATTTCTATTCTTTCAAATTTAAATTGTTTGAGGAAATCCAGATATTGACACATTAAATCAGTTAACTTAATGGAAGTTATATATTGATATAGTGGAGGGAGAGGAGAAAAAAGACCTAAAAAGAAAAAGAGAGAAAGAAGTCATGAGAGAAAGTGTCAGTAACTTTCTTTGGAATGAAAGGCCCAAAAGAGACGCTGTTGTTTTGCTTTACTTTGAGAGTTCATAAATATTATAATGTTTGATATAAATTTGAATGTTTAAACATATATATATATATATATATATATATATATATATATATATATATATATGTGTGTGCGGGTATGCAGAAAAATAGGAAAGAACACATTAGGTAAATAATCCGTAGTTCTTTAGTATTTTTGTTTTTGTTTTTTTAAAAAGACAGTGCTCCATACAGAAATAGAGCTTATTATTATAATATTTAAAAAAAAAAAATGATTCCTTCGCTACATAAGAGTTCTGATGTTTCAAAAGCGAGAGCCGAGACCCTCAATATAATTATTGAAATTTAGTTGAAGGTATTGAGGTATTAAGTCCCGCTTCCTCTTCAAGTGATCAACTAAATTTCAATAATTATATTGAGGGTCTCGGCTCTCGCTTTTGAAACATGAGAAGTCTTATGTAGCGAAGGAATCATATTTTTAAAAAAAATATTATAATATATATATATATATATATATATGTGTGTGTGTCTGTGTGTGTCTCTGTGTGTGTGTATGTATGGGCAATAGTTTTTTGTTTAAACATGTTTTGTTGAATATGATAGACAAGGAAAATTTTATTAATTTTTTATTTAGCTTTTCCTACATTCTTAAATTTTTCCATTTGTGGAGAGTAAGAGAGTGCTGAAATTATCCGTATTGTCCATTGTCTCAAGCGTTTTCAGCAAATTCTTTAGCCATTTTCATGGAGGTTTTGTTTTTAGACATTGTTTATGAATTCTTATATCTTTTGGGTTGGTTGGTTGATTTTGTTTAGTGGTATATCAACACCTCTATGGGTCATTTAATACCAAAATCTAAATATCCTTCCCACAATTTTAAGCTTTCAACTACAGATACTTGTACATAATTTACGCTTTCAGTGTACAGGTATGTTTCTAAGATATATAGTTTCTAGATCATAAAAGGTATTGTTGGTAATTTTACTATAAAAATGTATTTTTATATTTTTTTAGCGTTGCATTGCTTGTCATTTTGCTATAAAAATGTATCATTGCTAATTTTATTATGAAAATGTACTGTTGATTTTTGTTTGGGGGGGGGGGGTCACTATTTGCCCATAGCTAGGACGCTAACAGGTGTTACCACCTCAAGTCAGGGTGAACCTGGGAACATCAGCAGTTAAGAGGTGGTTCCACGCCCCGCAAAACCTCCAATCTCCCGATCAGAGGCCTTGTTGCCGGATGTAGTTCTGCTAAAATGCTGGCTGAAATGTCTAATATGCTTGTGCAAATACAGTACTTATTCTATTGGATGCCAAAATGTAAAGGTTATTTGGGGATACAATCATGGCTCTCTTCAACTTCCTGTTCTTTGTAGTTCTTAATAAATTTTGTCTTTTTGTTTTTGCTAGTGAACTCTATTCCACCATCCATTGAGTATGCTATGCATTGTTTTCCCCTGTCCTTCTTACCTTCAGTCTGCCTTGTGAGGATTGGATTTTCTAAGCCCTCTTTCCTCATTATGCACCCTAGAAATCCCAACTGTCTCTTCCTGATGTTAAGTATAAGTTTGCTTTTTGTTTCTATTTTCTCTAAAACTTTGTCATTGCTCACGCATTTGGTCCATATTATTCTCAGTATCCTTCTGTAGAGTCACATTTTTGTTGCTTCATGTCTCTGCTTCATCTTTGAGGAGATTGTCCAGCATTTACTGCCATATAGGAGGAGTGATATCACGTATCAGTTCAGTATTCTTTTCTTTGTTTTTAACAAAATGTTTCTGTTTCTTAATACTTTGCTTAGCTTTTTTGGAACAACTAATATAGAACCGGCTATAGGAAGGTCAGGTAGAGGTCAATGTTCCTGGTACCATCTTCATGGTCATGACAAAGCTGGAATCAAAGTTCCTTGAATGTTGGAATTACAGGGATCCCAGGAATGAATATATCTTTGGTTTTTTTCTTTAGCTCAGAATAGCTGCCTTGATTACGTGCGGAAGAGACTACTTAACAGCTAAATGAGTTCCACTGTACAAACTTTGTGGAGTGGGGATGGGTCATTTCTGCATCCCTAATTTTAGTTGTTGGGGGGACAGAAAACTACTGTCACAGAACTGCATCAGTTGACTTGTACAACTGAATATCTATGGGAATCTGTTGCAAAAGCTTTGGGTTAAGTTTTTTTTTTTCACAAAGCTCCTGGTAGTGTCTATAGTATGGGCCCAGATTTCTTACCTTTTAAAACAGCCAAAAAAAGTTTAATGTCGAAAATTTTAGAATTTTGTCTGAACACATTATTCAATATTGTATAATGTTCTGCAAACAAAACAGAAAAAAAAATCAAGTTTTTTGTTTTCGTCTTTATAAAGTGTTCCCGGAAGTCAGACTTATAAAAAAATCCTTTCACCCTGAGCAGGGTGATAATGGCACTAAGATACAAGGAGTTACTGGAAGAGAAAGGAAATGAGAAGGCGTTAGTGAGAAGAAAGAACAATAAAAGGATAGAATTCAGGAAGACGGAAGATGGTGAGTGTTTGGCTGCAAAACAATTCATAAAGACTACAAACTAATTCTATCTCTAACGACCTCTAGTGACTTTAGAGGTCAAATTTGACCTTTTCTGTCTTACCTTTGGTTTGTTTAAAGACCATTTTTTGCATTTTATAGCAGATTCAATATCTCATTCCATTTTGGGGTCTGTCTATATTTCTGAGATGAGGTATTATGTACAGTATTTACATTAGTTGGACTATTGTCCTCATCTTTGTCACCATATTTGTCACAACATTTCGGCCGTTGTACACTCCGGCCTTCTTCAGGTGGTTGGAATTTCGAACTGAACCCTTTATTTCGATCACTGGGGTAGACTGTTCTAGTTCCAAGTGCGATGTTTGATGGATGTCCGTTATCAGTTATCTCCTGCTAATTTTCCCTCTGAAAGTTCTCCACTGCCACCTTAACTGGGTATTGTATTGTGTCTGTCATTGGATCTAAGCAACGCCTTTATCCACTGTGTCATGTGTCCTGGGTTTTCAGCAACCATTTTTTACCAGTGCTCATATTGCAAAATAAAGTGTTCAGTTTGAAATTCCAACCACCTGAAGAAGGCCGGAGCGTACAACGGCCGAAACGTTGTGACAAATATGGCGACAAAGATGAGGACAATAGTCCGACTAATGTAAATACTGTCATTCCATTTTGTTAGAAATTTCTTCTTTTTGGTACGAAACGACATGCTGCATAATTTGATAAGTTCTGGTAGCATCAAATAATTGCTTAGATCAACCTCACATATCCTGTCTTATTACTTAAGGCTGACTGTTGTTGATGCATGAAAAAAATGGGTCTTTTGGAATTTCCATTTGGGCAAGATATTCACACATGCACGCACACACACTCATTCTTTGTTTTGGTAATATAAATGATATATAGGCATGTGTATGTATATGCAGTTATATGATGTAATTATATAATTACATTGTATAATTATCTCTTTTTATGCTTGGTTTGTTGTTTGTATTTTGCGAACATACTTTGAAAATTAACAACTCTCTTAATTGCAAATAAAGATCACAGCAATGTGCAATCGTTAAAATCTATACCATAATCATCAGTTCTGATGTTAATATATATACTGGGTGTAGCAGGAAAATTGTCCATCCCACAAAATGTTTAACACCTAAAAAAACCACTAAACTAATTGAGTCTCTTTTTATCAGGTTTCCAGGTAAGAAATTTAGCTGTCTTGACACCATTTGATGTACGAATCACCGAAAAACCTTTTCAGTTATTCAGCTAGAAAGAGAACTATATCTTCCCAACTGAGCAATGGCAAGAGGAAAAAGATCATTCAAGCCTTCAGTATTGGTACCAACATACACACCCTGGCTTCCATCTTCAAAGTCCATTCAAGAACCATCAAGAGAATGGTGAATAAGTTTAAGAAAGGGGGAACAATAGAGAGGAAAACTAGATCAGCAGGTCACAACAGGAAGAGGGATCATCATTTTAACTTAGAGCTAAAGCGGTCAATTAGAAAAGATCCAACTCAATCCATAAGGCGTTTGGCTCATGAGAGAGAAGTTTCAGCTGTGACAATCCAAAGAGGAGTGAAAAATGACTTGAAAATGAAATCGTATGTGAAAACTGTGAGGTACCTTATTACTCCAGGACAGAAGTTTAGAAGGTAGATCATCTTGAATACGTTGAAAAATGATCCTGGAATTTATATATATATATATATATATATATATATATATATATATATATTTGAACTTTATTTCAATCTTTCATGAGCTTCCAATCCTTAGCTATAATTAATTAATGATGAACATTTCATTTTCATTTATGATCGATTTCATTACGATTCTTTGATTAAGCTTGGAGAGTAATTATGCATTCTTATTGATTGAAGTAGAATCCAGTAGTGTTATAAATAAATTCGGAAAATTCCAGTAAAATAAAATCATTTCTAAGATACAATGGTTCAAAGCTTAATCAAACAATTTTGCTGTTACACCTGGTGTGTGTGTGTGTATATATATATATATATATATATAAAGAAATATAGTCTTAAAGTGTGCTATATTTATGGGATAAAGTGCTCAATATCAGAGATAGAGCGTGTGTAAATATAAAAGTGGACATGGAAGTCAGCACTTAGAGGCGACAGTCTGTTTCATGCTAGTGCAATCGTCAGGCAACTAGTGCTGTTATTTTTCTCGGCTATTTTTTGGCGGTTACGGTTATATATTTATATGTATATATATATATATATATATATATATATATATATATATATATATATATATATATATAGTATAATGAGAGGCCACGTATACATGTCGTCCGAGTCTAAAAACAAACACACAAACACAGTAATTTAAGTACAACACACATACGAAGAAAAAAAGAAAAATACTGAATTCTAAAATTAGACACATATAAACTAGGGGTAAACAAACATGTGGATATTTTAAATCTACATAAATATTTCAACAGTTAAAAATATTTCTTAAAATATTTCTTGAGTTATGGTCAAAAAACCTTTTAAACAACATTTAAGACACTATCATCAGTCTTCCGCCAAAAATTAAAACAAAGTCGCATTGCACATCACGTGACATGCACGCTTCACGACAAACGCTGTAAACAAACACACAAACACAGTATCTCATTTGATTTCCGAGGAAAGACCTAGGTGGTCTGAAATATTAAATAAATAAATAAATAAAACACAGAAATAAATACTTTCATAAAAAAAACACCCAATTTTGTTTCATTTATTTTATCCAGATATTATATATATATATATATATATATATATAAAATTAAGATAGAGTATATCTGTAAAAAGACAATATGAATAAAGTCAAAAGGAAAACTTATCTTAGGTCACATGTTTCATCCTCTGATAAAGTCCCTCAGAGGATGAAACATGTCACCTAAGATAAGTTTTCCTCTTGTTTTTATTTATCTTCTTCCGTTGACAATATTTCATGGCACACCTAAGAGGACCACGCAGCACGCTAGTGGTGTTCGAAAATCACTGGAATACGGCATTAACAATTTCTTGAGGATAACAAGATTTTTATAGATGCAAGTACTAATATTTAACCCATAGCCGGGAGGAGGAGTTATATTCATACTTTTGCCAAGGGTAATTGTGCATAAGTGAATGTAATGAATATGTCTGGAATTCGAACTCGGCTATCTGATTTATCATTCCAAGCTGATATCCATTATACGTAGTCCTGAGTGTGACGATAAGCTACGCCTGGCAACAAGGCCTCTCACATGGGAAATTAGAGGTTTTGAGGAGTGTTTAATCAATTCTTAATTGCTGTCGTTCACTGGTCCACCCTGACCAGGGTGGTAACACCTGTCACAGTCCCAGCTATGGGAAAATAGTGAAACTCAAACAAAAACAATAACTATGAAAGCATAAAAATACATTTTTACAGTAAAAATACAAGCAATACATTTTTATATAAAAAATGACCAACAATAGACTTTATAGCAAAACGAGTGTGACGATAAGCTACGCCTGGCAACAAGGCCTCTCACATGGGAAATTAGAGGTTTTGAGGAGTGTTTAATCAATTCTTAATTGCTGTCGTTCACTGGTCCACCCTGACCAGGGTGGTAACACCTGTCACAGTCCCAGCTATTTACCTACTTATAGTTTATATTTAGTTGAAGCGATAAAATTGTGTTCAAAATATTTAGATTTCGGCATTAAATAACCCATAGAGGTTGATATGCTGCTAAACAAAATCAACCAACCAACAATACCTATTTATAATATATATTTAGTTGAAGGCATAAAATTGTGTTCAAAATATTTAGATTTCTGCATTAAATAACCCATAGAGGTTGATATGCCGCTAAACAAAATATACCATCCAACAATACCTATTTATAGTATATATTTAGTTGAAGCGATAAAACTGAGTTCAAAATATTTAGATTTCGGCATTAAATAACCCATAGAGGTTGATATGCCGCTAAACAAAATCAACCAACCAACAATACCTATTTATAGTATATATTTAGTTGAAGGGATAAAACTGAGTTCAAAATATTTAAATTTCGGCATTAAATAACCCATATAGGTTGATATGCCGCTAAACAAAATATACCAACCAACAATACCTATTCATAGTATATATTTAGTTGAAGCGATAAAATTGTGTTCAAAATATTTAGATTTCGGCATTAAATAACCCATAGAGGTTGATATGCCACTAAACAAAATATACCAACCAACAATACCTATTTATAGTTTATATTTAGTTGAAGCGATAAAATTGTGTTCAAAATATTTAGATTTCGGCATTAAATAACCCATAGAGGTTGATATGCCGCTAAACAAAATCAACCAACCAACAATACCTATTTATAATATATATTTAGTTGAAGGCATAAAATTGTGTTCAAAATATTTAGATTTCGGCATTAAATAACCCATAGAGGTTGATATGTCACTAAACAAAATATACCAACCAACAATACCTATTTATAGTTTATATTTAGTTGAAGCGATAAAATTGTGTTCAAAATATTTAGATTTCGGCATTAAATAACCCATAGAGGTTGATATGCCGCTAAACAACATCAACCAACCAACAATACCTATTTATAATATTTTATTTAGTTGAAGGCCTAAAATTGTGTTCAAAATATTTAGATTTTGGCATTAAATAACCCATAGCGGTTGATATGCTGCTAAACAAAATCAACAATACCTATTTATAGTATATATTTAGTTGAAGCGATAAAATAGTGTTCAAAATATTTAGATTTCGGCATTAAATAACCCATAGAGGTTGATATGCCGTTAAACAAAATATACCAACCAACAATACCTATTTATAGTATATATTTAGTTGAAGCGATAAACCTGAGTTCAAAATATTTAGATTTCGGCATTAAATAACCCATAGAGGTTGATATGCCGCTAAACAAAATATACCAACCAACAATACCTATTTATAGTATATATTTAGTTTGAAGCGATAAAATAGTGTTCAAAATATTTAGATTTCGGCATTAAATAACCCAAACAAAATATACCAACCAACAATACCTATTTATAGTTTATATTTAGTTGAAGCGATAAAATTGTGTTCAAAATATTTAGATTTCGGCATTAAATAACCCATAGAGGTTGATATGCCGCTAAACAAAATCAACCAACCAACAATACCTATTTATAATATATATTTAGTTGAATGCATAAAATTGTGTTCCAAATATTTAGATTTCTGCATAAAATAACCCATAGAGTTTGATATGCCGCTAAACAAAATCAACCAACCAACAATACCTATTTATAGTATATATTTAGTTGAAGCAATAAAATTGTGTTCAAAATATTTAGATTTCGGCATTAAATAACCCATAGAGGTTGATATGCCGCTAAACAAAATATACCAACCAACAATACCTATTTATAGTATATATTTAGTTGAAGCGATAAAACTGAGTTCAAAATATTTAGATTTCGGCATTAAATAACCCATAGAGGTTGATATGCCGCTAAACAAAATATACCAACCAACAATACCTATTTATAGTATATATTTAGTTGAAGGCATAAAATTGTGTTCAAAATATTTAGATTTCTGCATTAAATAACCCATAGAGGTTGATATGCCGCTAAACAAAATCAACCAACCAACAATACCTATTTATAGTATATATTTAGTTGAAGCGATAAAATAGTGTTCAAAATATTTAGATTTCGGCATTAAATAACCCATAGAGGTTGATATGCCGTTAAACAAAATATACCAACCAACAATACCTATTTATAGTATATATTTAGTTGAAGCGATAAACCTGAGTTCAAAATATTTAGATTTCGGCATTAAATAACCCATAGAGGTTGATATGCCGCTAAACAAAATATACCAACCAACAATACCTATTTATAGTATATATTTAGTTTGAAGCGATAAAATAGTGTTCAAAATATTTAGATTTCGGCATTAAATAACCCAAACAAAATATACCAACCAACAATACCTATTTATAGTTTATATTTAGTTGAAGCGATAAAAATGTGTTCAAAATATTTAGATTTCGGCATTAAATAACCCATAGAGGTTGATATGCCGCTAAACAAAATCAACCAACCAACAATACCTATTTATAATATTTTATTTAGTTGAAGGCCTAAAATTGTGTTCAAAATATTTAGATTTCGGCATTAAATAACCCAAACAAAATATACCAACCAACAATACCTATTTATAGTTTATATTTAGTTGAAGCGATAAAATTGTGTTCAAAATATTTAGATTTCGGCATTAAATAACCCATAGAGGTTGATATGCCGCTAAACAAAATCAACCAACCAACAATACCTATTTATAATATATATTTAGTTGAAGGCATAAAATTGTGTTCAAAATATTTAGATTTCGGCATTAAATAAACCATAGAGGTTGATATCCCGCTAAACAAAATCAACCAACCAACAATACCTATTTATAATATATATTTAGTTGAAGGCATAAAATTGTGTTCAAAATATTTAGATTTCGGCATTAAATAACCCATAGAGGTTGATATGCCGCTAAACAAAATCCACCAACCAACAATACCTATTTATAGTATATATTTAGTTGAAGCCATAAAATTGTGCTCAAAATATTTAGATTTCAGCATTAAATAACCCGTAGAGGTTGATATGCCGCTAAACAAAATATACCAACCAACAATACCTATTTATAGTATATATTTAGTTGAAGCGATAAAACTGAGTTCAAAATATTTAGATTTCGGCATTAAATAACCCATAGAGGTTGATATGCCGCTAAACAAAATCAACCAACCAACAATACCTATTTATAATATATATTTAGTTGAAGGCATAAAATTGTGTTCAAAATATTTAGATTTCTGCATTAAATAACCCATAGAGGTTGATATGCCGCTAAACAAAATCAACCAACCAACAATACCTATTTATAGTTTATATTTAGTTGAAGTGACAAAATTGTGTTCAAAATATTTAGATTTCGGCATTAAATAACCTATAGAGGTTGATATGCCGCTAAACAAAATCAACCAACCAACAATACCTATTTATAATATATATTTAGTTGAAGGCATAAAATTGTGTTCAAAATATTTAGATTTCTGCATTAAATAACCCATAGAGGTTGATATGCCGCTAAACAAAATATACCATCCAACAATACCTATTTATAGTATATATTTAGTTGAAGCGATAAAACTGAGTTCAAAATATTTAGATTTCGGCATTAAATAACCCATAGAGGTTGATATGCCGCTAAACAAAATATACCAACCAACAATACCTATTTATAGTATATATTTAGTTGAAGCGATAAAATAGTGTTCAAAATATTTAGATTTCGGCATTAAATAACCCAAACAAAATATACCAACCAACAATACCTATTTATAGTTTATATTTAGTTGAAGCGATAAAATTGTGTTCAAAATATTTAGATTTCGGCATTAAATAACCCATAGAGGTTGATATGCCGCTAAACAAAATCAACCAACCAACAATACCTATTTATAATATATATTTAGTTGAAGGCATAAAATTGTGTTCAAAATATTTAGATTTCGGCATTAAATAACCCATAGAGGTTGATATGTCACTAAACAAAATATACCAACCAACAATACCTATTTATAGTTTATATTTAGTTGAAGCGATAAAATTGTGTTCAAAATATTTAGATTTCGGCATTAAATAACCCATAGAGGTTGATATGCCGCTAAACAACATCAACCAACCAACAATACCTATTTATAATATTTTATTTAGTTGAAGGCCTAAAATTGTGTTCAAAATATTTAGATTTTGGCATTAAATAACACATAGCGGTTGATATGCTGCTAAACAAAATCAACAATACCTATTTATAGTATATATTTAGTTGAAGCGATAAAATAGTGTTCAAAATATTTAGATTTCGGCATTAAATAACCCATAAAGGTTGATATGCCGTTAAACAAAATATACCAACCAACAATACCTATTTATAGTATATATTTAGTTGAAGCGATAAACCTGAGTTCAAAATATTTAGATTTCGGCATTAAATAACCCATAGAGGTTGATATGCCGCTAAACAAAATATACCAACCAACAATACCTATTTATAGTATATATTTAGTTTGAAGCGATAAAATAGTGTTCAAAATATTTAGATTTCGGCATTAAATAACCCAAACAAAATATACCAACCAACAATACCTATTTATAGTTTATATTTAGTTGAAGCGATAAAAATGTGTTCAAAATATTTAGATTTCGGCATTAAATAACCCATAGAGGTTGATATGCCGCTAAACAAAATCAACCAACCAACAATACCTATTTATAATATTTTATTTAGTTGAAGGCCTAAAATTGTGTTCAAAATATTTAGATTTCGGCATTAAATAACCCAAACAAAATATACCAACCAACAATACCTATTTATAGTTTATATTTAGTTGAAGCGATAAAATTGTGTTCAAAATATTTAGATTTCGGCATTAAATAACCCATAGAGGTTGATATGCCGCTA
The DNA here is from genome assembly GCA_964036315.1 of Acanthosepion esculentum. Classification (NCBI taxonomy): domain Eukaryota; kingdom Metazoa; phylum Mollusca; class Cephalopoda; order Sepiida; family Sepiidae; genus Acanthosepion; species Acanthosepion esculentum. Next base: position 75,280,698 of record OZ038511.1, on the reverse strand, counting down.
AACAAAATCAACCAACCAACAATACCTATTTATAATATATATTTAGTTGAAGGCATAAAATTGTGTTCAAAATATTTAGATTTCGGCATTAAATAAACCATAGAGGTTGATATCCCGCTAAACAAAATCAACCAACCAACAATACCTATTTATAATATATATTTAGTTGAAGGCATAAAATTGTGTTCAAAATATTTAGATTTCGGCATTAAATAACCCATAGAGGTTGATATGCCGCTAAACAAAATCCACCAACCAACAATACCTATTTATAGTATATATTTAGTTGAAGCCATAAAATTGTGCTCAAAATATTTAGATTTCAGCATTAAATAACCCGTAGAGGTTGATATGCCGCTAAACAAAATATACCAACCAACAATACCTATTTATAGTATATATTTAGTTGAAGCGATAAAACTGAGTTCAAAATATTTAGATTTCGGCATTAAATAACCCATAGAGGTTGATATGCCGCTAAACAAAATCAACCAACCAACAATACCTATTTATAATATATATTTAGTTGAAGGCATAAAATTGTGTTCAAAATATTTAGATTTCTGCATTAAATAACCCATAGAGGTTGATATGCCGCTAAACAAAATCAACCAACCAACAATACCTATTTATAGTTTATATTTAGTTGAAGTGACAAAATTGTGTTCAAAATATTTAGATTTCGGCATTAAATAACCTATAGAGGTTGATATGCCGCTAAACAAAATCAACCAACCAACAATACCTATTTATAATATATATTTAGTTGAAGGCATAAAATTGTGTTCAAAATATTTAGATTTCTGCATTAAATAACCCATAGAGGTTGATATGCCGCTAAACAAAATATACCATCCAACAATACCTATTTATAGTATATATTTAGTTGAAGCGATAAAACTGAGTTCAAAATATTTAGATTTCGGCATTAAATAACCCATAGAGGTTGATATGCCGCTAAACAAAATATACCAACCAACAATACCTATTTATAGTATATATTTAGTTGAAGCGATAAAATAGTGTTCAAAATATTTAGATTTCGGCATTAAATAACCCAAACAAAATATACCAACCAACAATACCTATTTATAGTTTATATTTAGTTGAAGCGATAAAATTGTGTTCAAAATATTTAGATTTCGGCATTAAATAACCCATAGAGGTTGATATGCCGCTAAACAAAATCAACCAACCAACAATACCTATTTATAATATATATTTAGTTGAAGGCATAAAATTGTGTTCAAAATATTTAGATTTCGGCATTAAATAACCCATAGAGGTTGATATGTCACTAAACAAAATATACCAACCAACAATACCTATTTATAGTTTATATTTAGTTGAAGCGATAAAATTGTGTTCAAAATATTTAGATTTCGGCATTAAATAACCCATAGAGGTTGATATGCCGCTAAACAAAATCAACCAACCAACAATACCTATTTATAATATATATTTAGTTGAAGGCATAAAATTGTGTTCAAAATATTTAGATTTCGGCATTAAATAACCCATAGAGGTTGATATCCCGCTAAACAAAATCAACCAACCAACAATACCTATTTATAATATATATTTAGTTGAAGGCATAAAATTGTGTTCAAAATATTTAGATTTCGGCATTAAATAACCCATAGAGGTTGATATGCCGCTAAACAAAATCCACCAACCAACAATACCTATTTATAGTATATATTTAGTTGAAGCCATAAAATTGTGCTCAAAATATTTAGATTTCAGCATTAAATAACCCGTAGAGGTTGATATGCCGCTAAACAAAATATACCAACCAACAATACCTATTTATAGTATATATTTAGTTGAAGCGATAAAACTGAGTTCAAAATATTTAGATTTCGGCATTAAATAACCCATAGAGGTTGATATGCCGCTAAACAAAATCAACCAACCAACAATACCTATTTATAATATATATTTAGTTGAAGGCATAAAATTGTGTTCAAAATATTTAGATTTCTGCATAAAATAACCCATAGAGGTTGATATGTCGCTAAACAAAATCAACCAACCAACAATACCTATTTATAGTATATATTTAGTTGAAGCAATAAAATTGTGTTCAAAATATTTAGATTTCGGCATTAAATAACCCATAGAGGTTGATATGCCGCTAAACAAAATATACCAACCAACAATACCTATTTATAGTATATATTTAGTTGAAGCGATAAAACTGAGTTCAAAATATTTAGATTTCGGCATTAAATAACCCATAGAGGTTGATATGCCGCTAAACAAAATATACCAACCAACAATACCTATTTATAGTATATATTTAGTTGAAGGCATAAAATTGTGTTCAAAATATTTAGATTTCTGCATTAAATAACCCATAGAGTTTGATATGCCGCTAAACAAAATCAACCAACCAACAATACCTATTTATAGTTTATATTTAGTTGAAGTGATAAAATTGTGTTCAAAATATTTAGATTTCGGCATTAAATAACCTATAGAGGTTGATATGCCGCTAAACAAAATCAACCAACCAATAATACCTATTTATAATATATATTTAGTTGAAGGCATAAAATTGTGTTCAAAATATTTAGATTTCTGCATTAAATAACCCATAGAGGTTGATATGCCGCTAAACAAAATATACCATCCAACAATACCTATTTATAGTATATATTTAGTTGAAGCGATAAAACTGAGTTCAAAATATTTAGATTTCGGCATTAAATAACCCATAGAGGCTGATATGCCGCTAAACAAAATCAACCAACCAACAATACCTATTTATAGTATATATTTAGTTGAAGCGATAAAACTGAGTTCAAAATATTTAGATTTCGGCATTAAATAACCCATAGAGGTTGATATGCCGCTAAACAAAATATACCAACCAACAATACCTATTTATAGTATATATTTAGTTGAAGGCATAAAATTGTGTTCAAAATATTTAGATTTCTGCATTAAATAACCCATAGAGGTTGATATGCCGCTAAACAAAATATACCAACCAACAATACCTATTTATAGTATATATTTATTTGAAGCGATAAAATAGTGTTCAAAATATTTAGATTTCGGCATTAAATAACCCATAGAGGTTGATATGCCGCTAAACAAAATATACCAACCAACAATACCTATTTATAGTATATATTTAGTTGAAGCGATAAAATAGTGTTCAAAATATTTAGATTTCGGCATTAAATAACCCATAGAGGTTGATATGCCGCTAAACAAAATATACCAACCAACAATACCTATTTATAGTATATATTTAGTTGAAGCGATAAAACTGAGTTCAAAATATTTAGATTTCGGCATTAAATAACCCATAGAGGTTGATATGCCGCTAAACAAAATCAACCAACCAACAATACCTATTTATAGTATATATTTAGTTGAAGCGATGAAATTGTGTTCAAAATATTTAGATTTCGGCATTAAATAACCCATAGAGGTTGATATGCCGCTAAACAAAATATACCAACCAACAATACCTATTTATAGTATATATTTAGTTGAAGCGATAAAACTGAGTTCAAAATATTTAGATTTCGGCATTAAATAACCCATAGAGGTTGATATGCCACCAAACAAAATATACCAACCAACAATACCTATTTATAGTATATATTTAGTTGAAGCGATAAAATTGTGTTCAAAATATTTAGATTTTCGGCATTAAATAACCCATAGAGGTTGATATGCCGCTAAACAAAATGAACCAACCAACAATACCTATTTATAGTATATATTTAGTTGAAGCAATAAAATTGTGTTCAAAATATTCAGATTTCGGCATTAAATAACCCATAGAGGTTGATATGCCGCTAAACAAAATCAACCAACCAACAATACCTATTTATAGTATATATTTAGTTGAAGCGATAAAACTGAGTTCAAAATATTTAGATTTTGGCATTAAATAACCCATAGAGGTTGATATGCCACTAAACAAAATATACCAACCAACAATACCTATTTATAGTATATATTTAGTTGAAGCGATAAAATTGTGTTCAAAATATTTAGATTTATGCATTAAATAACCCATAGAGGTTGATATGCCGCTAAACAAAATCTACCAACCAACAATACCTATTTATAGTATATATTTAGTTGAAGCGATAAAACTGAGTTCAAAATATTTAGATTTCGGCATTAAATAACCCATAGAGGTTGATATGCCGCTAAACAAAATCAACCAACCAACAATACCTATTTATAGTATATATTTAGTTGAAGCGATAAAACTGAGTTCAAAATATTTAGATTTCGGTATTAAATAACCCATAGAGGTTGATATGCCGCTAAACAAAATATACCAACCAACAATACCTATTTATAGTATATATTTAGTTGAAGCGATAAAACTGAGTTCAAAATATTTAGATATCGGCATTAAATAACCCATAGAGGTTGATATGCCGCTAAACAAAATCAACCAACCAACAATACCTATTTATAGTATATATTTAGTTGAAGCGATAAAACTGAGTTCAAAATATTTAGATTTCGGCATTAAATAACCCATAGAGGTTGATATGCCACTAAACAAAATATACCAACCAACAATACCTATTTATAGTATATATTTAGTTGAAGCGATAAAATTGTGTTCAAAATATTCAGATTTCGGCATTAAATAACCCATAGAGGTTGATATGCCGCTAAACAAAATCAACCAACCAACAATACCTATTTATAATATATATTTAGTTGAAGGCATAAAATTGTGTTAAAAATATTTAGATTTCTGCATTAAATAACCCATAGAGGTTGATATGCCGCTAAACAAAATCAACCAACCAACAATACCTATTTATAGTATATATTTAGTTGAAGGCCTAAAATTGTGTTCAAAATATTTAGATTTCGGCATTAAATAACCCCTAGAGGTGTTGATATGCCACTAAACAAAATCAACCAACCAACATGAAAGAACTCTTTCATGACATTAATCCATATAATATTCTACAATTTCTTTAAGAAATCAAACTCTATTCCAAAATATAACTTCAACAAAACTACAACATAAAACACACATATCACCACCACACAAACATGTATATGCACAAAATCTGAGTATCATCTACCATGGATTCAATTGTAAAAGCAGAATAACATATATCATATTTCTACTACTTCAATGCTCTCAAGAAAATTAAAATTCAGTATTAAATGACCCATGAAGGAGTTGATATGCCGTTAAAAAATTAAATCAAATCAGGAATTCAATTATTCAGAATAAAAAAGAGAAGACAAGGCTGAAAAGTAAAACAAGTAAACAAAGATATTTAAAAAAAGGTAATAAAGTGTAAAAATAACAAGGATACAATAATTGATTAAATAAAAGTCTCAAGAGCAACTCTAAGGTAGAGTATTACTGAATGTGGTGTATATGCACAAAAGCTGAGTATCATCTACCATGGATTCAATTGCGAAAACAGAATAACATATATCATATATTTATTACTTCAAAGCTCCCAAGAAAAATAAATGGCCCATAAGAAGTTGATATGCCATTAAACAAACAAATCAAATACATTACATCACCCGCACACCCAAAGAAGATATAGATCCAGCAAATGGCTGAAATATTTGGCAACTTCAGGTAAAATAGTCACTGCCTTTTCTGCAACAAGACTGAGTAAATGCACTGTACATGATACATAGTCTATACAGGCCACAGAATTTGTTTAATTATTAAATGCATTATCATTGGTTTCTCAAGTGAAAGCATATATTCAACTAAGATTTACTGTAAGTCTATGCATAAAGTCATGGATGAATGATTTTCCATTGGTAAAACTGTTTCAAAATATCTTACAGCTTTGGTCTATTATACATTATCGAACCACGGTTAATCATACACTACTATCTTGAAGTACTGAAAAGAACTGTAGCTGTTTCAAAATCTTTAAGTGAAAGTTCAAATATCTAGGAAGCATTTTAATAAAAGATGGAAAATGTGAAACCGAGATCCAAACAAACAGTGGACTAGCAAAAGATGCATTCCAAAAGTTAAGCCAGGAAAAATTTCGTTAGAGACAAAGAAAAGATTTCTGGATTGCTACATGATATCTATCCTGTTATATGTCAATGAATATCTGAGTTGGGTGACAGTAATAGCATCTGGATGTGTAAAACCTTGTTGCAAATCATTATGACAGATCTTTGTCGGGCAAAAAAACATGGAAATGTCTGGTATTTTTTATTTAAATAAGCAGTCTTTGTTAAAAAGATTTGAAACTAGTAAAATGAATTCTCCAATTTAATCCAGGGTTGGTGTTGTGGTAACAGGTTGACATAGTTTTTCTTCCTTTTCCTCTTGTCCATCAGGTCAGCATAGTTTTTCTCCCATTTTCTCTTGTCCATCAGGTCAACATTTTTTTCTTCCTATTCCTCTTGTCAAGCATGTCAACATATTTTTTCTTTCTTTTCCTCTTGTCCATCAGGTCACCATAGTTATCCTCCTGTCCATCAAGGCGAAATAAATTTGTTCCTTTTCCACTTGTCCATCAGGTTGAAATAGATTTTCTTTCTTTTCCTCTTGTCCATCAAGGCATAATAGTTTTTCTTACTTTTCCTCTGGTCCATCATGTCGATATATTTTTTCTTCCTTTTCCTGTTGTCCATCAAGGTGAAATAGTTTTTTCCTTTTTGTCATGTCCATCAGGTCAACATATTTTTCTTCCTTTTCCCCTTGACCATCATGTCAACATAGTTTTTCTTTCTTTTTTTCTTGTCCATCAGGTTGAAATAGTTTTTCTTCTTTTTCTTCTAGTCCATCAAGTTGAAATAGTTTTTCTTTCTTTTCTTCTTGTCCATCAGGTCAACATTTTTTCTTCCATTTCCTCTTGTCCATTAGGTCAAGAGTTTTTCTTTCTTTTCCTCTTGTCCATCAGTTCAAAATATTTTTTCTTCTTTTTCCTCTTGTCAATCAGGTCAAAATAGTTTTCCTACCTTTTCCTCTTGTCCATTAGTTCAGCATATGTTTTCTTCCTTTTCCTCTTGTCCATTAAGGCAAAATAAATTTGTTCCTTTTCCTCTTGTCCATCAGGTCAAAACAGTTTTCTTCCTTTTCATCTTGTCCATCAGGCCGACAGTTTTTCTTCCTTTTCCTTTTTGTTCATCCGGTCAATATATGTTTCTTCTTTTTCTCTTGTCCATCTGGTCAACATATTTTTCTTTCTTTTCATCTTGTCCATCAGGTCAAAATTGTTTTTCTTCCTTTTCCTCTGGACCACCAGTTCAGAAGAGTTTTTCTTCCTTTTCCCCATGTCCATCAGGTCAACATATTTTTCTTTCTTTTCATCTTGTCCATCAGGTCAAAATTGTTTTTCTTCCTTTTCCTCTGGACCACCAGTTCAGAAAAGTTTTTCTTCCTTTTCCCCATGTCCATCAGGTCAACATATTTTTTATACATTTCCTCTTGTCCATCAGGTCAAGAGTTTTCCTTTCTTTTCCTCTTCTCATTCAGTTCAAAATAGTTTTTATTCCTTTTTTTTTGTCCATCAAGGCAAAATAATTTTTCTACCTTTTTCTCTTGTTCATCTGATCAGCATGGTTTTTCTTCTATTTCCTCTTGTCTATCAGGTGATCAGTTTTTCTTTCTTTCCTCTTGTCAATTTGGTCAAAATATTTTTTCTTCCTTTTCCTTTTGTCCATCAATATGAAATAGTTTCTCTTCTTTTCCTGTTGTCCATCCGGTCAACATTGTTTTCCTTCCTTTTCCTATTGTCCATCAGGTCGAAATAGTTTTTCTTCCTTTCCCTTTTGTCCATCAAGGGAAAACACTTTTTCTTTCTTTTCCTCTTGTCCATCAGATTGAAACTGTTTTTTACCTTTTCCTCTTGTCCATCAGGTCAGCAGTTTTTCTTCCTTTTCCTCTTGTCCATGAGAACAACATGGTTATTCTTTCTTTTCCTCTTATCCATCAGTTTGAAATAGTTTTCCTTCCTTTTCCTCTTGTCCATCAGGTCAGCAGTTTTTCTTCCTTTTCCTCTTATCCATGAGAACAACATGGTTATGCTTTCTTTTCCTCTTATCCATCAGTTTGAAATAGTTTTTCTTTCTTTTCCTCTTGTCCATCAGGTCAGCAGTTTTTCTTCCTTTTCCTCTTGTTTATCAAGTCAAAATAATTTTACTTCCTTTTCCTCTTGTACATCAGGTTGACATGTTTTTTTCCACCTATTCCACATATCCATCTGGTCAACATAGTTTTTATACCTTTTTTCCTGCCCATCAGGTCAACATAGTTTTTCTACCTTTTTTCCTGCCCATCTGGTCAACATAGTTTTTCTACCTTTTTTCCTGCCCATCTGGTCAACATAGTTTTTCTACATATTTCCTGCCCATCTGGTCAACATAGTTTTTCTACCTTTTTTCCAGCCCATCTGGTCAACATAGTTTTTCTACCTTTTTTCCTGCCCATCTGGTCAGCATAGTTTTTCTACCTTTTTTCCTGCCCATCTGGTCAACATAGTTTTTCTACCTTTTTTCCTGCCCATCTGGTCAACATAGTTTTTCTACCTTTTTTCCTGCCATCTGGTCAACATAGTTTTTCTACCTTTTTTCCTGCCCATCTGGTCAACATAGTTTTTCTACCTTTTTTCCTGCCCATCAGGTCAACATAGTTTTTCTACCTTTTTTCCTGCCCATCAGGTCAACATAGTTTTTCTACCTTTTTTCCTGCCCATCAGGTCAAAATAGTTTTTCTCCCATTTCCTTTAGTCCATCTTTCTTTTCCTCTTGTCCTTCAAGGCAAAATCATTTTTCTTCCTTTTTCTCTTGTACATCAGGTTGACATGTTTTTTTCCACCTATTCCACATATCCATCTGGTCAACATAGTTTTTCTACCTTTTTTCCTGCCCATCAGGTCAACATAGTTTTTCTACCTTTTTTCCTGCCCATCTGGTCAACATAGTTTTTCTACCTTTTTTCCTGCCCATCTGGTCAACATAGTTTTTCTACCTTTTTTCCTGCCCATCTGGTCAACATAGTTTTTCTACCTTTTTTCCTGCCCATCAGGTCAACATAGTTTTTCTACCTTTTTTCCTGCCCATCAGGTCAACATAGTTTTTCTACCTTTTTTCCTGCCCATCTGGTCAACATAGTTTTTCTACCTTTTTTCCTGCCCATCTGGTCAACATAGTTTTTCTACCTTTTTTCCTGCCCATCTGGTCAACATAGTTTTTCTACCTTTTTTCCTGCCCATCTGGTCAACATAGTTTTTCTACCTTTTTTCCTGCCCATCTGGTCAACATAGTTTTTCTACCTTTTTTCCTGCCCATCTGGTCAACATAGTTTTTCTACCTTTTTTCCTGCCCATCTGGTCAACATAGTTTTTCTACCTTTTTTCCTGCCCATCTGGTCAACATAGTTTATCTACCTTTTTTCCTGCCCATCAGGTCAACATAGTTTTTCTACCTTTTTTCCTGCCCATCTGGTCAACATAGTTTTTCTACCTTTTTTCCTGCCCATCTGGTCAACATAGTTTTTCTACCTTTTTTCCTGCCCATCTGGTCAACATAGTTTTTCTACCTTTTTTCCTGCCCATCTGGTCAACATAGTTTTTCTACCTTTTTTCCTGCCCATCTGGTCAACATAGTTTTTCTACATATTTCCTGCCCATCTGGTCAACATAGTTTTTCTACCTTTTTTCCAGCCCATCTGGTCAACATAGTTTTTCTACCTTTTTTCCTGCCCATCTGGTCAGCATAGTTTTTCTACCTTTTTTCCTGCCCATCTGGTCAACATAGTTTTTCTACCTTTTTTCCTGCCCATCTGGTCAACATAGTTTTTCTACCTTTTTTCCTGCCATCTGGTCAACATAGTTTTTCTACCTTTTTTCCTGCCCATCTGGTCAACATAGTTTTTCTACCTTTTTTCCTGCCCATCAGGTCAACATAGTTTTTCTACCTTTTTTCCTGCCCATCAGGTCAACATAGTTTTTCTACCTTTTTTCCTGCCCATCAGGTCAAAATAGTTTTTCTCCCATTTCCTTTAGTCCATCTTTCTTTTCCTCTTGTCCTTCAAGGCAAAATCATTTTTCTTCCTTTTTCTCTTGTACATCAGGTTGACATGTTTTTTTCCACCTATTCCACATATCCATCTGGTCAACATAGTTTTTCTACCTTTTTTCCTGCCCATCAGGTCAACATAGTTTTTCTACCTTTTTTCCTGCCCATCTGGTCAACATAGTTTTTCTACCTTTTTTCCTGCCCATCTGGTCAACATAGTTTTTCTACCTTTTTTCCTGCCCATCTGGTCAACATAGTTTTTCTACCTTTTTTCCTGCCCATCAGGTCAACATAGTTTTTCTACCTTTTTTCCTGCCCATCAGGTCAACATAGTTTTTCTACCTTTTTTCCTGCCCATCTGGTCAACATAGTTTTTCTACCTTTTTTCCTGCCCATCTGGTCAACATAGTTTTTCTACCTTTTTTCCTGCCCATCTGGTCAACATAGTTTTTCTACCTTTTTTCCTGCCCATCTGGTCAACATAGTTTTTCTACCTTTTTTCCTGCCCATCTGGTCAACATAGTTTTTCTACCTTTTTTCCTGCCCATCTGGTCAACATAGTTTTTCTACCTTTTTTCCTGCCCATCTGGTCAACATAGTTTTTCTACCTTTTTTCCTGCCCATCTGGTCAACATAGTTTATCTACCTTTTTTCCTGCCCATCAGGTCAACATAGTTTTTCTACCTTTTTTCCTGCCCATCTGGTCAACATAGTTTTTCTACCTTTTTTCCTGCCCATCTGGTCAACATAGTTTTTCTACCTTTTTTCCTGCCCATCTGGTCAACATAGTTTTTCTACCATTTTTCCTGCCCATCTGGTCAACATAGTTTTTCTACCTTTTTTCCTGCCCATCTGGTCAACATAGTTTTTCTACCTTTTTTCCTGCCCATCTGGTCAACATAGTTTTTCTACCTTTTTTCCTGCCCATCAGGTCAACATAGTTTTTCTACCTTTTTTCCTGCCCATCAGGTCAACATAGTTTTTCTACCTTTTTTCCTGCCCATCAGGTCAACATAGTTTTTCTACCCTTTTTCCTGCCCATCAGGTCAACATAGTTTTTCTCCCATTTCCTTTAGTCCATCTTTCTTTTCCTCTTGTCCTTCAAGGCAAAATCATTTTTCTTCCTATTTCTCTTGTACATCAGGTTGACATGTTTTTTTCCACCTATTCCACATATCCATCTGGTCAACATAGTTTTTCTACCTTTTTTCCTGCCCATCAGGTCAACATAGTTTTTCTACCTTTTTTCCTGCCCATCTGGTCAACATAGTTTTTCTACCTTTTTTCCTGCCCATCTGGTCAACATAGTTTTTCTACCTTTTTTCCTGCCCATCAGGTCAACATAGTTTTTCTACCTTTTTTCCTGCCCATCAGGTCAACATAGTTTTTCTACCTATTTTCCTGCCCATCTGGTCAACATAGTTTTTCTACCTTTTTTCCTGCCCATCAGGTCAACATAGTTTTTCTACCTTTTTTCCTGCCCATCAGGTCAACATAGTTTTTCTACCTTTTTTCCTGCCCATCAGGTCAACATAGTTTTTCTACCTTTTTTCCTGCCCATCAGGTCAACATAGTTTTTCTACCTTTTTTCCTGCCCATCAGGTCAACATAGTTTTTCTACCTTTTTTCCTGCCCATCAGGTCAACATAGTTTTTCTACCCTTTTTCCCGCCCATCAGGTCAACATAGTTTTTCTCCCATTTCCTTTAGTCCATCTTTCTTTTCCTCTTGTCCTTCAAGGCAAAATCATTTTTCCTCCTTTTTCTATTGTTCATCTAATCAGCATGGTTTTTCTTCTATTTCCTCTTGTCTATCAGGTGATCCGTTTTTTTTTCTTTCCTCTTGTCAATCAGTTCTTCCTTCTCCTTTCATCCATCAAGTCGAATTAATCTATTTTCATTTTTTCTTGTCCATCTAGGCAAAATAGTTTTTCTACCTTTTCCTCTTGTCTACATAGTTTTCCTTCCTTTTGCTCTTATTGATCATGTCAAAATAATTTTTCTTCATTTCCTCTTGTCCATCAGGGTGAAATAGTTTTTCTTCCTTTTCCTCTTGTCCATCAAGGCAAAATAGTTTTTCTACATTTTCCTTTTGTCCATGAAGTGAACAGTTTTTCTTCTTTATCTTCTCATCCATCTGGATGACATATTCTTTATTTGTTTTCCTCTTTTCCATCAGGTCGACATAGTTTTTCTTCATTTTCTTCTTGTCCATCAAGGTGAAATAATTTTCCATCCTTTTCCTCTTGTTCATCAGTTCAAGATAGTTTTCCTACTTTTTCCTCTGACCGTCTGGTTGAAATAGTTTTTCACCATTTTCTTCTTGTTCATCAGTTCAATATATTTTTCTTCCTTTTCCTCTTGTGTGTCAGGTTGACATAGTTTTCTTTCCTTTTGCTCTTATCGATCATATCGAAATAATTTTTCTTCATTTCCCCTTGCCCGTCAGTTCAACAACTTTTCTTCCTTTTCCTCTTGTCCATCAGGTGAAGAGTTTTCTTCCTTTTCTTCTTGTCAATCAGGTGAAATACTTTTTCTTCCTTTCCTCTTGTCCATCTGGTAAACATAGTTTTTTTTACCTTTTTCTCTGTCCGACAGGTGGAAATAGTTTTTTCTCTTTTTCTTCTTGTCCATCAGTTCAATATATTTTTCTTCTTTTTCCTCTTGTTCATGATGGCAAAATAGTTTTTCTTTCTTTTCCTCTTGTCCATTAAGGCAAAATAATTTTTCTTCCTTTTCCTTTTGTCCATCAAGGCAAAATAATTTTCCTTCCTTTTACTGTTGTCTATCAGTTTGACTGTTTTTTTTTCTTTTCCTCTTGTCCATCAAGTCAACATAGTTTATCGTCTTTTTCCTCTTGTCCATCAAGGCGAAATAGTTTTTCTCCCTTTTCTTCTTGTCCATCAGGTCGACACAGTTCTCTTTCTATTTTCCACTTGTACGTCAACAGTTTTTCTTCCTTTTCTTCTTGTCCATCAAGTCAGCTCTGCATTCATTCTCAGAGGAGTAGATTGCTAGTAGATGCCAACGATGTTAGACCACTGGTTTTCGTCAATATAATGTAGGATGTTTTCAGAAGTCTTTGTATCTTTCTTTGTATTTTGTATCAGTAGAGTAGATATATTCGGGAAGAATAATCCAGAATACAGATTCTGATGACAACAGAACCAGACCAGAAATACGACAAGAACATTATGCATTCATCAAAGACACTGGAACAAATATTCCAATTGTAAGGAGGAAGTTCCTGAGAACTGTGACTTTGTTGAAAAAAAATCTCATGTGGATCTTCCCAGAATCGCTGTAATCTTAACTGCCTATGTCTATCCTCCCTATCCTCATAATCTTCATTTCCTTATACCCCTCTTACTGTAATTCTCTACCCTAATGGCCCATCAGTCTTGTATTGGGTGAATATTAGTAAAAAAAAAATTGTGTCATGCTTAATCTCTGTCTAATTCTCTTAATAAATTTGGATATGGAATTATATTATTTTTTATCTTTAATTTTTCTAGGAAAAAATATGCCTGGTATATTGTTGCTGCTGGAGGCTGTCTTCTTCTAGCCACAATGACTTGTAAGTAAATCTCTATAAATAACAAAGCTTTAGACCAAGTACAATAGAAAAATACTGTCCAGTTGTCACACTTTTGGAATTAATCAGAAGAGTTTTCTTTCAGGATCCTCATCAGTTATCTTATCATATTTTCCTTTTTTTTTCTTTTTTTTTTAAGCTTATCACCCTAAGCAAGGCTGGAAGCCACTAGCACACAAGGGGTTAAAGAAGGTTTGGAGGAAGAGCAGATAGGAGTGGTAAAGGAGAGGATGTGGAGAAAGATAGTGGATCGATCAAGGCAAGGGGGTTACAGAAGATTTGGAGCGAGAGCAGATGGGAATGAAAGGTGAAAGGATGTGGAGAAGGGAAGTGGATAGATCAAGACAACTGGAGATGTCGATTGACGTTACACTTAAATAGTTGGAGATTATATTTGTCAGGGAAACAGGAATAAGGAAGGGAGTTCCACAGTTGAGATGTGCGAGACATGAAGCTATTGGAGTAGAAGAGACGTCTACATCTGACAGTTTCAACAGTGAAGGGGTGGGAACGGGATGCCAGCCTCGTAGGACGTTTAAATTCATGAAGCCTGCGAACCAGCGAAAGCAGTTCCTCAAAGCAATTACCGTGAAAGTATTTGTAAAAAAGACAGAGCGAGGCAACGGCGCGTCTGTGAGAGAGCGACTGCAGACGAGATGACAGATCAGGGCCAATTACATTGCATATCCGTCTCTGGATCTTATGAAGAACCCTGAGGCAAACAGCAGGGGCTCCAGACTATATATGGCAGCAATACTCCATGCAAGGGCGAATGGTCGATTTATAGATTTGGAGGATAGATTCCGGGGAGAAAAATTTCCTGGCTCGATACAGGGAGCCAACTTTCCTTGCGGTGGATGATGCAATTGACTCGATATACTTTAATCCCATCCATGACTTGAGATATCCTCCCTTTCGACAGCGATGATTTTATCTTTACGAAAAGGATATACAATATGGCTGGACACTTAATGAACTGTTTTTGGAATTCTCATGCTATCAATTTCCAATTTCATTTGATTTCAGCTTCCATGCAGTCAACTATTCTGAGTGTACCATTTTGTTAAAGACCTTTCAGAAGGTGGATTATGTCAGGTTTGAAGCATTGGTACCAAAACTTCATCTGTGCTTCATCAATTGAATCATCCCACTATCCAAAATATTAATGACTATTAATTTTGATAGACATATATCCAAATGTCAAGCAAATGCTTATTCAGTATAAATAGAAAGAATGAAAGAGCTGCACAATAAATAAGTTCGTCAACTGAATAACCTCATGGGATAGTTTGTTCACATTAGCATGTTATGGTTCATTCTGATTGCTTCCAAACTTATATGAAAGGCAGTGCAATCGCTTCCTAAGATATCCAAAATGGTGTTCCAGATACTGTAAACTTTGGTTTTTATTAGTAACATTATTTCTTCAAAACATTTTTGCTGCTGTGACCTCCAGGCTTCTCCAAGTTTCTGTCAATCTGGGTAGCCTCCGGAGAATTTCAAACTGATCCTTTTATTCAATCTCCAAGGACAGTGTGTTGTCATTCGACTGTCTATAGATATTTCCCTGTTACCGTTGTTCAGTTATTGCTCGTCTCATTTATGTTGAGTCCGAGTCTGTACTACTGAGCTCAGGGATTGAACTCACAACAGCTTAAAGCATTGAAGGATTGGTTCATGAATTTGGCGGCATAGTAATTGTGAGTTCAATCCTTGGGCTGAGTAGTACATGATTCTCTGGCTTATAAACACCTTGCAGGTTATTTAAAGCCAAAAAATACTTTTAGATTGTTGGAATTATTATTTTTTTGGTGTGTGTGGGGGATAATAGTATTAGGTTGGTGCAAAAATAATGTTGTTTTCTCACATGAAGTTGAACGTCAAAAAACGACATTATTTTTGCACCAACCTAATATTTTAGTGATACAAGTCTTACTAATTAACACATAGCTGGGGTAGTGAGTGGTGGATTCATACCTATCTCAAGAGTATTCATGCATAAGTGAATGTAACAAACGCAACTGGAATTGGAACTCGGCTCTCTGATTAACAATTCCAAGCCATTATCCATGACACCACCTGCACATCCTAGCTTACAACACCTGGTATTCTGAAGTGGTCACCCATCTAGGTACTGACCAGGCTCGATGTTGCTTAACTGGTGTTTCAACGTGATATGGCTGTGAGCCTTGGGTTGTACAGACTCAGATTCAGTGGAAGCAGATTGAATAAATGATTGTAAATTGTCGCCATTTTATATTTTTAAATTGTGCATCGTTTGTTTTTGGAACTTGTTGACTGCACAGTATAGTAGGGTCAGTTGGGCACCATCTGTGAGAAAAAGAGCACCCTGATGAAATTCACTCCACCAGAAATTTGGTAATTGAAGTTAAGCAATGTTGAGCCTGGTCAGTACCTAGATGGGTGACCACTTTGGAATACCAGGTGCTGTAAGCTTGGATGTTTGAGTGGTGTAATGGATAATGGCTTAGAATTGTTGATCAGAGAACTGTTCTAATTCCAGTTGGGTTCGTTTATTTGCTTACAGGCAAATATCCTTGTGAAAGGTGTGAATACACTTTTTTTCTCCTCTGCTATAATTAATTAGTAAGACGTGTATCATTAAATCATTATCAACCCCCCCCCCCCCGGCAATATTCTTAGCATTGTCTTGTCAGCCACAATCAATAGTTGCACTCTCAAAGAGGAACTATGCTTTGAATATATCTATTAGGTGGGTCTTAAGTTCATACCAGACCTCAAGTGGAACCCATATATATGATCTATTGGTAAAGATGCTGGAAAAAAGCTCAACTCATTCTGTTACTCCAGGAAGTACCGAAATCCTTCTGTCATACTTTATCTTTACAAGAGTCAGATTAGACCAAAGATGAAATATTGATGCCATGTTTGGGCTAGAGTTGCTCGATCCTGACTTTCCAGGCTAGATGGAGTTCAGAATTGTTTGTGTTGCTTGTGGGGGGAGAGCTTATCGTCTACTCTTCTGCCTTTATCCCACAGACACAACATTCGAAGCCTATTGCTACTCTATTGTTGTTTACACAGAAAATGTTCAGATTTTTGAAGCTAGGACATGCCATGCTACTTTCACAAAGTTGAATCATCCTCATTTCCCCCATAGTTTTAACAGTAACCATCTACATTTACTGTCCTGAGTATAATGATTAACTACATCTGGCAGCAATTGGGAGATTGGAGGATTTGAGGAGTGTGGAACCACCTCTTAACTGCTGTTGTTCCCAGGTCCACTCTGACCTGGACTGGTAACCCCTGATAGGGTCCCAACTATGGGCAAATAGTGAACAACACATTTTTATAATACAATTACCAACAATACATTTTTATAACAAAATGACAATTAATGCAACACCAAAAAAATATAAAAATACATTTTTATAATAAAATTACCGACAATAGATTTTATGATCTACAAACTAAATATATAAAAAACATACCTTTACCCTGAAAGTATAAAATTATGTACACAATATCTGTAGTTGAATGTATAAAATTACATAAAAAGTATTTAAATTTCAACATTAAATGACCCATAGAGATTGATATGCCACTAACAAAATCAACCAAACCAAACTAATCAAACTATTTAGATTCAGTATTTAATAATCCACAGTGGTTGACATACTGCTAAACTAAATCAACCAACCAACAATACCTATTTAAAGCAAAATTACCAACAATACGACTTATCTGAAGTTGAAGGCATACAATGTGTTCAAAATATGTAGATTTTGGAATGAAACAAACCACAGAGGTTGACATGCTGCTAAACTAAATCAACCAACCAACAATACCTATTTAAAGCAAAATTACCAACAATACGACTTATCTGAAGTTGAAGGCATACAATGTGTTCAAAATATGTAGATTTTGGAATGAAACAAACCACAGAGGTTGACATGCTGCTAAACTAAATCAACCAACCAACAATACCTATTTAAAGGAAAAATTACCATTGATAGAACTTATCTGAAGTTGAAGGCATACAATGTGTTCAAAATATGTAGATTTTGAAATGAAATAACCCACAGAGGTTGATATGCAACAAAGTAAAATCAACCAACTCGACATTGACTGACTTTTGAGACGTGTAGTTGTAAACTTGAATTATAAAATTAATAACTTTATAACTTTAATAAAAAAAAAATGTATATATATATTTTGTTCTTTATACTTATTTCAGTGTTCATATATCTGTACTTTACCAGAAAAAAGTCACAGCAGAGGAATATGTCCATTGATTATAGAAGTAAGTTAAGTTTTGTTCTTTCTTTTTGCAAACATATTTCTCCTCCATTTCCCGAACTGATCAGAAAATATTTTGCCCAGTCTTGCACATGTTTTGCATTTCAATTCTTCAAATATTGGTGATTATTCTAAGAATCGGTTGTTTCTTTGAAAATTATTTTAAACTCCTCTGTTTAGGATGGAGAATACTCTCCAAGTAAAAGTGGAGATAATGAAACAAAGGAGAAAAACCTTTTCCAGGCAATGTGTTTTACCTTTTCACTTTTTGGACTGACACGAATAAGAATAATATGTAAAAATGATATTTATTTACACCTAAACATGAATACAATGGTTAAAATAAAAACAATGTCCTTTCTTTTATATAGAGAATATGTCAGGTGGAGTGAAATAGGGCTAGTTTGCTTGTACCTTTAAAACCCTCAGCAACTGGTACTGTTCGTGGCAGAGAAAATTTCTTGTGTGTTACTTTGGAACAGGTCGAGTCCTTTCTCTGGTGGTGGTCAGCTTTTTCTGAACCCATGTGGTTTTATTAACCAATGAGAGACCACCTAACGTCATGTGACCAATCTCTATATATAAGAGCAGACAAATTTTACAAACCTAACACCTCTATGTGCTAGGTAGGAATCAGATCGGAATGAAAGACAAGCCCATGAGCGTGGAAAGTGCGATGGATATTTTCGAGGAAAATGTAATAAATAACCATATCAGATCCAACAACCAGAAAGTACCCTTTTTTTTGGTTTTGCCTTCAAATTGTTCCCCATTTTTTGAATGATAAATAGCAAGTTGGTTATTGTTCTGCCATTCCACAGTTAAATATAACTTGTCATTGAAAACACTTGCCAAACATCGACATGAAGTGGAAAGAGTATATTGAATTAATTGCTAGATCTTGTTTTGTAATGTCAACAAACATTCATTGCCACTTTTGTGATGCCAACGAATACTCATCATCACTTTTGTAATGCTCATTGTAGTAGAGACTTTGTAATCGCAGATACAACTTATAGTATGCTGTTGAACAATACTGGTGTCAGATGCCTTCAAATAGCACTCCCACTAATAGTACTTGTTCAATAATACTTGCTTGAAAAGTAACCACTGAACAGTAATACGCATAGTAATCTGTATAGTGATCAGTATAGAGAAGAGAATCACAATCTGTATAGTAATAGAGATAGTGGATAGTGTAGAAAGAGTGATCATTTAGACACTATGACAATTCATCATAGCCTAACAACATCAAATAGGCCAGTTCAAATTCATATCTCTGTCAAAACATTGCCATGATGGGGTAACATTGTGGCCAACTGGAAAATTCCCCACCACCTCAAAAAAGACTTTGTGTCTTGTGTATGGTTTGCCAAAGAAAAGGAAAAAAAAAATAAAAATAAATAAATCCTAGATAATTACTACCTTATGTATAACTCCCATATGGTAATTTTTTTTATCTTCCCTGACTATCGTGACTAATTGCAAAATTTGCCTCCCCAATAAAAGCTGTTGCTTTTCATGAACAAGTTTAGCTTTTTTTTAAATTGTTCTTATAATTCATCATTACCATTTTATGGTAATATATATAATTTTATTATTACCATTTTATGGTAATATATATTTTTGTTATTATCATTTTATGGTAATACATATTTTTTGTTATTACCATTCTATGATAATATATATTTTTGTTATTACCATTCTATGATAATATATATTTTTGTTATTACCATTTTATGGTAATATATATTTTTGTTATTATCATTTTATGGTAATACATATTTTTTGTTATTACCATTCTATGATAATATATATTTTTGTTATTACCATTCTATGATAATATATATTTTTGTTATTACCATTCTATGATAATATATATTTTTGTTATTACCATTCTATGGTAATATATATTTTTGTTATTATCATTTTATGGTAATACATATTTTTTGTTATTACCATTCTATGATAATATATATTTTTGTTATTACCATTCTATGATAATATATATTTTTGTTATTATCATTTTATGGTAATATATATTTTTGTTTTTACCATTCTATGATAATATATATTTTTTTATTATGCACTGATTTTTAATTGTTTTATATTTATTTTTATAACAATAAATAAGCTTTATGAATATTGTAAAAAAATTGTAACATACTTAAAACATGAAACAAATTTAAAAAGAAAAAAATGAAAACTGGTATTTATTTTCTTTGATGCAGCTCGACCATTACCATCATTACCAAGTTCAGAATTGGTAAGAGAAGTCATAACACATTCGACCTTTGACATGAATGCAGATTATCTACGCCCAAATTCAAGAGGTATGTAAATCAATGGCATATTTTAAAATCATATCAGCATTGCAAGTCAATGGCTCATTATTAGATGAGCTGAGATATCTTAATATCAAGAAAACAATGGAATATTGCTGCCATATCTGGACTGGAGCTGCCGAGGTCACACTTTCCAGCCTTGTTCAAAAGCATTGTGGGTGGTGAATTGTTTTCCACCCTTCAACTACTTTGCCATGGATGAAATGTTGCTAACCCCTATACTACTTTATCATTATTGCTATGGCAAATGCTCAGGTGACCTACATTCCTTGGTTACACCAGTTCAGACTTTTACAGCTAAGGACCAACCATGTTATGTACTCTGAGTTGACACATTCTCCTCATATTCAATTGGTAAGGAGTAAGTTCCACTCAGGCAGGTTTTTTCACAGATCTGTTGTAATGTGAAACAGATTCCCAAGGGGATACTTCTCTGATCACTGTAATCTGAACCTCTTCAAATCAATGGTCAAAGATTATCTTTTAAAAGTACATGGATAGATTAGCTTGGTTTATTCATAAAAATATAACCAGCCAGTTAATATGGCCATTTTTTGTGATGTTGCAATTCCGTGTGATCAATGGATACCAGTGCCATTGCATAGATGAAATTAACAAAAAGATGATTTCATTTTCTGACTTGTTTTTATTGGAGGAAAGGGACAGATGTGGCAGATTGGATTCTAAGAGACAGTGGGAGGAAGGGCTTTGAGAGATCACATGTTGCTTGTTGGCTTAGCTTCCCTCCATGTGTGGTCTTAGCCTGTCTCTTGAACCTGGGTGTGGGAAGTGTATTGACGCTTCAAAATTCTTGTGGCCCTCTCTTGAATTCACTTATATCCAAAACCCAGACTAAGGCAATCTATCACTGTCAGAATATCACACCTACAAGGTATTCTGAGCAGTTGCTGACCATCTTGGTTCTGGCCTTCACATTCTGTAACATTAATTTTTAAAAAAAAATTGATAATAATCAAAGGCAAATTTTCCAAATCCAGATAATTTTATTTCTTCATATTGAAATGCCAATTCAACAGCATAATAATATTTTAAATTCTAAGAACATCTCCAATAAAAAATTAAAAAAAAAAAAAAATTATTTACACTATTTATAGATACATTGAAATTAATCAGTAGTGGAAAATCAGAAAAAGTAAAGATGGGAGTGTTACCGCAGGTATAAATCAAGCATACAATTAAGTGAAAATAGTATCCCCTCCTATTTTGAATCCTATAAATTACCTATGCCCCTTCTACCTTTAGTGGTTGCTAAATTAAAGAAAATGGTAGAGGAGAGAATTTGGGAGCATGTTCCTCCAGATGGCAGTAATTAGGTCTCTCTCATTGTAGTTTTGCAAAAATCAGATGGAGACTTAAGAATATGTGGTGGTTTTAAAATAGGCTCAGATTTGTTTCTTGTTCCCAATATTGAAAACGCAATCCACAAATTATTGGGCATGAAATTTGTTGCAAAAATTGATTTAAAATCTGCCTATAATCAAATAGAGATTGATGATAAATTCAAAGAAATTACCACAATAAACATCCCCATAGGATTATTAAGGTGGTCAAGAATGCCTTTTGGAGTGAAAACGGTAAGTACCATTTAGCAGAGAGCAATGGAAAATGTGTTAATTGACAAAATCAGTAACATGATTATTTATCAAGATGATATTTGCCCCGTTGCCACAGAACGTGTTAAAGAAGTTTAAAGATGCTGGGATGACCATAAATAGAGATAAATGTGTATTTGATTGCAATAAAATATCATATTTAGAGTTTCAGATTTCAAAAGATGGTACTGAACTAGATACAGGAGTTAATGAAGAAAATTTCAGAAGTATCTATAACTAATAATAAAAAAGAATTATAATTCTTTTTAGCTTGGTTAATTTTTATAATAGATACCTACCAAAATACAGTGACTTAACAGAACCATTTGCTGAACTGCGTAAAAAGAATAGTGAGTTCAAATGGACTCAAAGGCAAAACTTAGTGTTTGATGATTTAAACGGGATACTTGTAGAAAAAACAATTATAAAAATCTTTGATCCCAGAAAAGAGGTTACGTTAACTACAGATGCAAGTGAGTGATTTTATCACAAGAAGGCCATCCAATAATGGACCTTTCAAGAAGATTGTAACAACAGCAGAAATAAATTATTCAAATATTGAAAAAGAGGCATTGGCCATAGACTAGAGCACAGACAATACTCAACAATTTTTATTAGGTAAGAAGTTCCTATTAAAGTCAGACCATAAACCTCTAGAGTTTATTTTTAACCCTGGAAAGGAGTTATCAAAAGTTACATGTTCCAGAATTATAAGGTGGACAATAAAATTAATGGCATATGATTTTGACATTGAGTATGTAAAAGGAAATACAATAGCACATGTTGATGTGCTGTCAAGGTTACAATTTAATAAGGACCAAAAATGAAAAATGGAAATCCCAGATGAAGAAATATATTGGGTTGAAACAGACATACTATCTCTACAAAGATAGGTATTGGAAACTTTACATTATCTGATATTAAGCAAGATTGCTGAGAAAATGAGAAGAAACAGGTGGAGTAACTTTCCAGAGCTGAAAGATCTTATGAAGAAATAAGTCATGAATTAATGATGGCAAACAGAGTTATATGTAATGTACGACCAGAAACAGTAAGAAAAGATATTTCAAAAAGTGTACATGATGATGCGTGTTGTGGGGTAACAACTAGACAGAGGAAATTAAAATTGGAGGCATGGTGGCCAGGGTATTATTGCAATATAGAAAGATATAGTACAGTATTTACATTAGTCGGACTAAGGAGTGCCAGAGAAAAGCAATGATAACAAAGTTGCAATGTGAGCTCTGGTAAAACATGCAATGATAACAGCAAAATTGCAATATGAGCACTGGTAAAAAATGGTTGCTGAAAACATTAGGTTTATAATACCCAGAAATTGACAGACCTAAAGAGTGTGAGTTCAATACCCGGTTAAGGCAGTGGAGAACTTTCAGAGGGAAAATTAGCAGGAGATAACTGATAACTGACATCCATGAAACATGGCACATGGAACTAGAACAGTCTACCCCAGTGATCGAAATAAAGGGTTCAGTTCAAAATTCCAACCACCTGAAGAAGGCCGGAGCATACAACGACCGAAATGTTGTGACAAATATGGCGACAAAGATGAGGACAATAGTCCAACTAATGTAAATACTGTACATAATACCTCATCTCAGAAATATAGACAGAATAGAAAGATATATATATATAAATGCCCAAAACATGCAGAAATGAAACATTTCTGACAAAGGAGAATGCACTCATGGCCTAAAAAATGGTCTCGTGTTCATGTGGACCATGCACACATTAATGATATAGGACTATTTCTAATTTTATTAGATACTTTTTCTGGATGGCCTGAAGTTAGTAAAGTTAAAGACGGAAAAATGACTACAAGAAAACAAATATTAAGAGTGATAGTTTATAAAAATGGGGTCTCTGAAACATTGGTATCAGGCAACACACCAGAATTTTGTGATGAAGATCTATGCAATTGTTTGAGATGAATTGTCGGCTTCCATTTTCAAAATACCACTGTATCACTCACAATCTTATGGGATTGCAGAAAGAATGGTTCAGACATTAAAAAAGAGACTGAAGGCATTTTCTGCAAGTAGAGATCCAATAAGCAGTTACTTACCAAGGTTACTGCTTAGTTATAGGATGATTCCACATGTAGACAGATTGCAAAGCTCATCTGTATTAAGTGTAAGACAAATAGGATCACCATTAACAATATCTTACTTGACAAATAAAAAGATGTGGTATAAAAAAGACAAAGTAACAAGTCCTGAGAGAGCTAATTTCATCATGCAAAGGGGACATAACATGGCCATTATATCAAAGAAAGGAAAAATCCTAATGGCTTATTCTGACCAATTAAGATCCAGAATTGAAAAGGAAAACATTGTGTTGGAAGAAGATCTTGACACAGAAAAAAGGACGAGTTCTTCAGATCAAGATGTAATAGAAGACAAGTCTATGGATGATAGTGGGAATGACTCAGACATGGAAGAAGATTAAATAAGGTCAAGATCTCCATAAAAAAAAAAACGAGGTAACCTTAAGGGGGAAAGGAAGAAAAGGATGTAGAAGAAGTTCAAGAACAATGAAAGTCATTAAAACACTTTGGTTTGGGAAGGTACAATGGGATTGGCAAATATGATTTTACCTATTTGCATATGTTGGTTGTAGGAGAAATAAGGTGTGAAATAAAAATTCAGATGAGAAAAAGATGACAGTTGATTACTTGTCATAGAACAGCACTATAGAACACTAAAAATATTTTCTGGCTTTAAATAAATTTGCCCTCTCCAGGAATACACACGGTTAAACCCAGAGTAATTAATGCATAATAATGCATAACCTTTGCTCTCACCAGGAATACCAACGGTTAAACCCAGAGTGGTTAATGCATAATAATGCATAACCTTTGCCCTCTCCAGGAATACCCACGGTTAAACCCGGAGTGGTTAATGCATAATAATGCATAACCTTTGCCCTCTCCAGGAATACCCACGGTTAAACCCGGAGTGGTTAATGCATAATAATGCATAACCTTTGCCCTATCCAGGAATACCCACGGTTAAACCCGGAGTGGTTAATGCATAATAATGCATAACCTTTGCCCTCTCCAGGAATACCCACGGTTAAACCCGGAGTGGTTAATGCATAATGCATAACCTTTGCCCTCTCCAGGAATACCCACGGTTAAACCCGGAGTGGTTAATGCATAATAATGCATAACCTTTGCCCTCACCAGGAATACCCACGGTTAAACCCGGAGTGGTTAATGCATAATAATGCATAACCTTTGCCCTCTCCAGGAATACCCACGGTTAAACCCGGAGTGGTTAATGCATAATAATGCATAACCTTTGCCCTCTCCAGGAATACCCACGGTTAAACCCGGAGTGGTTAATGCATAATAATGCATAACCTTTGCCCTCTCCAGGAATACCCACGGTTAAACCCGGAGTGGTTAATGCATAATAATGCATAACCTTTGCCCTCTCCAGGAATACCCACTGTTGAACCCAGAGTGGTTAATGCATGATAATGCATAACCTTTACCCTTTCCAGGAAAACACAATTTTAACCCCAGTGTGCTTAATGCATAACCTTTGTCCTCTCCAGGAATATCCACCGTTAACCTCAATATGTTTAATGCATAATTATGCATTACCTTTGCATTATTTAGATTATTTACATGTGGACTATTGTCCTCATCTTTGTTGTTCTTGTTTTCACAATTAGTGCTGGTAGGAAGGTCTCATATCCCCTGGAATCTATAATACACACCCTGAATCCATGATACAGACATCCCACTTTAATATATCTTACTTTTCATAAGATTGTAATCATATATAACTTAATTATGTACAATAATGGATCATATGCAATATAGGTGAACAATTTGATGAGAAAAATTGAAAATAAATACAATGTATCTAAATACAAATTAGAGACATGTCATAATAGATCACTCCATCTTAAATAATTAGAGACATGTCATAATAGATCATTCCATCGTAAATAATTAGAGACATGTCATAATAGATCATTCCATCGTAAATAATTAGAGACATGTCATAATAGATCATTCCATCTTAAATAATTAGAGACATATCATAATAGATCATTCCATCATAAATAATTAGAGACATGTCATAACAGATCATTTCATCGTAAATAATTAGACATGTCATAATAGATCATTCCATCGTAAATAATTAGAGACATGTCATAATAGATCATTCCATCGTAAATAATTAGAGACATGTCATAATAGATCATTCCATCTTAAATAATTAGAGACATGTCATAATAGATCACTCCATCTTAAATAAATCAACAATGTTTTGTGGCAAATTTTAACATCAACTGGAGATTTTTCTTCTTAAAAAGTTGGATAATTTTAACACATTCAACATTAAGGATAAAAAATAGTGAATTTTATATCGTTTTTTTTTAGACCTGTCATGAGCAAAACAAATTGACGGATTTGGACAAAAAAAAAAAAGAAGACGCCAGAATGATGTCAAAATCCATGAAAATTTTTCATCCTTTAATAGTCATTTGTGCTTAGTTTAATTTGTAACGTATATCAATGTAGGTAGAAAAAAGCAAAATGTTGATAAGATAGTGAGGATCACAATGCACTGTCCAGGACCCTCAATCTGGTTTCCCACGTCCAGTCAGTGGTTTTGATGTAGTAGGTGTCAGCACTGATTACAATATTTTGACTGTTGTGTGCCCTCTGACCTTCATCAAGTGCTTGTCAATCCAGGTAACCTTCAGGTAATTTTAAACTGAAACCCTTTATTTAATCTACAAGGGTTAATTTTTCTCATTCCACTCACCATGTTTAGGGATATCTTATCTTATTCCTATTTAGTACTGTTCAGTTATTGCTCACCCCATTTACACCAAGTCCAAATAGACACTGCTTGACCCAGGGATTGAACTCACAGTTACTATATCACCAAATTCAGTAGACATGGGGTGAGCCATAACTGAAAATTACTTGTATCTACAAGGAACTGATGAACGCTTGTGGATACAATGGATGAAATATTGTGATGATAACAACAAAAATGAGGATAATAGTTTGAATGCAGATAATGCAGATAAAACTGATATTCGTTAAGATTTAAAAGAACAAGAAAATGGACAAAACATTGATATTTCCTGATATACAACATCATGTTAGAAAAAAAAGAATAAAGTGGTGTAAGAGTTTCAGCCGCAACTCAGGCGGTGAGACTGTGTGAGTGTCCCAATTCAAGGGGTGTGATTCTCCTCAGGTGGTGAGACTGTGTGAGTGTCTCATCTCAGGTGTTGAAACTGTGAGTGTCCCAATTCAAGTGGTGTAATTCTCCTCAGGTGATGAGACTGTGTGAGTGTCTCATCTCAGGTGTTGAAACTGTGTGAGTGTCCCAATTCAAGGGGTGTGATTCTCCTCAGGTGGTGAGACTGTGTGAGTGTCTCATCTCAGGTGTTGAAACTGTGAGTGTCCCAATTCAAGTGGTGTAATTCTCCTCAGGTAGTGAGATTATGTGAGTGTCTCATCTCAGGTGTTGAAACTGTGTGAGTGTCCCAATTCAAGTGGTGTGATTCTCCTCAGGTGGTGAGACTGTGTGAGTGTCTCATCTCAGGTGTTGAAACTGTGAGTGTCCCAATTCAAGTGGTGTAATTCTCCTCAGGTAGTGAGATTATGTGAGTGTCTCATCTCAGGTGTTGAAACTGTGTGAGTGTCCCAATTCAAGTGGTGTGATTCTCCTCAGGTGGTGAGATTATGTGAGTGTCTCATCTCAGGTGTTGAAACTGTGAGTGTCCCAATTCAAGTGGTGTAATTCTCCTCAGGTAGTGAGATTATGTGAGTGTCTCATCTCAGGTGTTGAAACTGTGTGAGTGTCCCAATTCAAGTGGTGTGATTCTCCTCAGGTGGTGAGACTGTGTGAGTGTCTCATCTCAGGTATTGAAACTGTGTGAGTGTCCCAATTCAAGTGGTGTGATTCTCCTCAGGTGGTGAGACTGTGTGAGTGTCTTATCTCAGGTGTTGAAACTGTGTGAGTGTCCCAATTCAAGTGGTGTAATTTTCCTCAGGTGGTGAGACTGTGTGAGTGTCTCATCTCAGGTATTGAAACTGTGTGAGTGTCCCAATTCAAGTGGTGTAATTCTCCTCAGGTGGTGAGACTGTGTGAGTGTCTTATCTCAGGTGTTGAAACTGCGTGAGTGTCCCAATTCAAGTGGTGTGATTCTCCTCAGGTGGTGAGACTATGTCAGTGTCCTGACTCAACTGGTGGAGGTCTATGACTCAGGTGATAGAAGTGTTCAAGTGTCCCATCTCCGTTGGTAAGACTGTCTCAGAGATCATACTCAAGGGTGATTGGTGGTTTCTGTATTTGGTGGTTTCTGTATTTGGTGGTGTCAAATACTGAAGCTACAGAAGTTGAAATATCATGGTATGAGTTACAACAATTTCCACCATCCACCTATGAAAATAATTGTCAACGCCTCTTAAATACTTGTGAGAAAACAGTTCAGTACAAAGGTCTGGAATTCTCTATAAGCATCAAGTGAATCCCATAATTAGATGTCATAGACCCTGCTTTGGGGTTCTCTAAATCTCTAGTTGATATGGAAAGTTAGCTAGATATTTTTGTTTTCTAGGTATTGAAAATTGTCCGGTGAGACCAAAAAGAGATTTCCACAATTATTCAAACAGGATTCTGGAAGAAAATATGGAAGAACGATGTAAGTTTTTATTTTGTATTAGATTCTCTACTGTATGTGGAATTTTAACTTTGGAAGTTATCAGAGACGGCAACTATAGTTGTCTCTCCCTTGAACTACTTGACTATAAAAGAAATGTTTCAACTATGGTTGTCTTTCACCACATACTTGTGGTGAAAGGCAACCATAGTTGTCTCCCTTGACTATAAAAACAATGGCTGAAATTCACTTATGAGCAGTAGTCAAATTGTATCGAATAAAGCTTTACTATAAAACAGAAGGACGATATAATTTTTTTTTTAACTTGGGAAAATAATCGGTTCAGTTCAAAATTCCCTGCTTGGATCTGCAAGCACCTGGTGAAAGTCAGATGACACAATGTCTGAGATACTGTGATGACAACAACAAATATAAGGACAATAGTCTATGTGTAAATAATGGTATTTCTTCAATTTGGAAATTCAGACAAATTATAACCTTTGCACTCCAGATGTATCTTAGCATATCAGTTTCTTTCCACCTTTCGTTTAGCTAAGTCTTTCTTGTGTTCCATGAATCTGACTTTTAGGATACCAGCCAGTTGTTTATATTCTGTTCTATAAACACATAGAAAGTTCAATTTACAGTCCTTGTCTTGTCCAGAGATATAAATAAAAAATAAAACCTTCAATATATATGATAAGGTATATATGAAAGGACACATACATATGTAAGTGTGCACAGGTATATATATACATACATATATATATATATATATATATATATATATATATATATGAAATAGTTGTATGTATATATATATATATATATATATATATATATATATATATATATATATATATATATATATAGGGTGATTGAAAAGTAACTTCTTGGTGTTCTATGATATGGAGAAGGGAACTCTACAGCATTTCAATTTTCATAGTATTCATATAAAATGTACTTTTATTGTAACCTAATTATGTACAATAATGGATCCTATGCAATATAGGTGGAAAATTCAACAAGAAAAATTGAAAATAAATACATCTAAATCCAAATTAGAAGACATGTCATAATAGATCATTTCATCTTAAATCAACAATGTTTTGTGGCAATTTTTAACATCAACTTGAGATATTTCTTGCTAAAAAGTTAAATTTTAAACAAATTCACAATTTGGAGGGTAAAAAAGCCCCCAGAATGATGTCAAAATCTGAAGAAATTTTTCATCCTTTAATAATAGATGCTTAGTTTAGTCTAGGAGGTTAGCATCAGCCATGTTGATGGGAAGCAGAATGCACTCCCTCAGATAATTAATAGAGAGAAGTTTTGTTTACAAGGTGTTAGATGTGTGTTGAACTCCTGCAAACTAGTACACTGATACCCTGCCTTAAGTCATTTTGAGTTAAGTAACTTTCAAAGATATGTCGGTTTTTCTTATTATATGAAAAATAAAACCCACCTTAGGTCATATTACTCGAGTTTATGTTAGCCGTTAAAAATATTAGAAACATCAAAACACTAAAATAACAATAAACACAGATAAAATCATATTTAAATAAATTTAAAAATATTATGTATACTATATATATATATATATATATAATAAAATCATTTAAAAAATTTCATAATAAAATATGTTCAGCAGATGTTCTTATTTCAAAACATTTCGGCACTCATACATTGTTTTCCATTCCAACACTGATTTTGAATTCAGACTTGTTTACATCTATGCTTGTCCATTGATATCCTTTCAATTACATTTCAATTGTGATTTAGAATACATTTTTATCCATGGCTCTGAAGAAAAGTCCCAGTGCAAGTGCTAATGCTAAGCATGAGATTATATCACTGGAAGATAAAGTGGAAATTAATTATTTTATTCAGAATAATGTATGTACATATCATAAATACTGTAGTAGGCAATCAGGAGTGATTATTTGCTGTTTATAGTGTGGTTGTTTCGACTTGAGTCATGACCTCTGGAACCAGTTAACAACATAGGGTGAGATATAACTATATTGGTGAAATCCTGCTTAACTTACTACTGATCATGCCTTTCATTGCAGATACCGAACATGTCTCTATGATAAATCCATATTTTTTCCTTTCCAGGCACTGAAAATGTACCACAGCTACCAGCAAGAGATTTTTCACTATATTTAAACAATGTTAAGAAAAAAGTTGACAAAGAGAGTAAGTTACAGAGTAAGTTGCAGACTATTGTCCTCATCTTTACTGTTGTTATCACAATATATTGCCCCCCAGCCTTCATCAGGTGTATATCAATATATATGGTCTGGTGCTCCTGCATTGTATTTAGAGATTCTTGATGAATTCCAAAGAAGTATCAGCAATATTATTGGTCCTCCTTGGTGCACACTTCTATTGGAGTGGTCATGTTTACACTGTAACAACAGCAAGAAAACTGGCATGATTAAGCTCAAACTTTGATCACATGACCACAATAGCATCAACTGTGAGCATGCATGAGCAGAAAGCAGTATGAGAAAGCTAAAGATATGTTATGGCGAATGAGCAGATAATTTTTGATTTACCCTTTTCTACATTTTTAAACTAATTTTTATTGCTTTTTGATAATCTTACATTTGAAATTGTTTTCAAATTCTTTTTCAAATTAGATCTAACGAGCTCTATTAATATAAATGGCAATATTCAGCAATTTTATTATTGAAACTAGTTTTTATTCCTTTTTTGATAATCTTACATTTTAAATTGTTTTCAAATTCTTTTTCAAATTAGGTCTAACGAGCTCTATTAATATAAATGGCAATATTCAGCAATTAAATATTGTACACAAGTCAGGTAAGTGTTAATATTAAATTCTAATGTCTCTTTATTGATTAAAACTATCTATGTATCCATGTTTCATGATGTAAAGTAATTTATTTACCTTTGATTTTATAAGATGTTTTATTAACATCAATATTATATTTAAAACAAATCTATATAAAAGAAAATATTAGTCTGAGATAATGATCGTATTAATACGGGTGCTTGGAAAAAGAGAATATTTCCAGTCAATTTCCATTTCCCAATTATAGGAATTAGTAAATCTGTGATATAAGTCCAGTTCTGTTATAGAGGGATAAAATGTCACTGCCAACACTTGAGTTTGAACCTAGATCACCAGTGAGCAAACATAGGCAATTCCATCATTGAATTAAGTGGATCACGTAACCATAGAGGAAACAGATAAGTAGAAAGTATCGTGACAACTAACGATCGTTATTTCTAGTCTATCCTCTATTACTATATGGACAGCTATTCTCTACTCTATTCACTATACTATTTCTATATTCAGATTACTATTCAGTGTTTACTTTCTGAGCGAGTTTTATTGAGCAAGTACTATTAGTGTGAGATTATTCGAAGGGGTCTAACACCAGTATTGTTCAACAGTGTACTATAGTTGTATCAGCAATTAACAAGTCTCTGCTACAACGAGCATTTCAAAAGTGACAACGAGAATTCGTTGGCATCATATAAGTGGCAACAAGTGTTCATTGACCTCACAAAAAGTTCTCCGATCGGGAGAATGAGGGAAGGCAGACAACTGGCGACTCGTAACCAGCTGCTTTGGGTGGATGGAGCTTGACAACCCAGAAAGGTAGTCTGTCTTGGGGAAGGAAAACCCTGATTTTAAATTTCTGCTGCCTTACAGTCATATCCAAACATGGAAGAGACTATGGAAGTAAATCCAGAGAGAAACCCAGATTGGAGCTCCCAATGGTGTTTGCGTGTCAATACTGACAACGTTTTGGCAACTCCTGCAGCCGATCCATCCCCAAACGTAATGACTTGTATTGGTATCGTGTTGGTATGGCCAAGAGGAGGGCCATGTAATCTGGGCAGCACATAGTCTCTATTACCCAGGCTTCTGCCCTGGATAGGTCACTCCACCCTCACAACCAAAGGCTTCACTCGTTCAAAGCCACTTTTAACCATTGATCATAGAAATTGGTTGTATACAGCTGACAGTTTTAATATTTCAGAATGGGTTTGGTGCCAAGCATAACATCCATATGAAAACAACAGGAGGAAATTGATGGGTGACAAATAATTATGTTTGTGTGGTGGCTATCTTCTTGTGACTCATGGCACATAAGGGGTTTCGTGAGGTTCCTGTAATCAAATTGTCTTATGAGGTGGGATTATTGGCCCACGCTCAACTTCTGTTCTTTGAGAAAAAGTCTGAAGAGCACACTAAACACTGATATTTAATCCATAACTGGGGGAAAAAAGACACGGATTCATACCTTTCCAAGGAGTCTTTGTGTGAAGGTGAATGTAACAAATTCTACTGGAATTTGAACTTGGCTCTCTGACTTCTCATTCCAAGCTGCTTATTCTTATTCCACCTGCATATCTATGTTTGGGAAAATGTATGACAAAGTAGAAAAAGTTTTCTTCGTCCTTAAGGACTTCATTGGATTAAATTTAGTCTGATGAAATCCTTGTGATTCATTTCATTCTTTAGGACTTCATCAGATTAAATTTCATCTGATGAAGTCCTTCTGACATGTTTTATCCTTTAAGACTTCATTGGACTAAATTTAGTCCAATGAAATTCTAAAGGACAAAACACATCTCAAGAAAACCTTTTCCCCCCAATAGTGTTCTTGATATATAAAAATATATATTGTTATCTCAGATCTATGCTTGCGGGATAAACACTTAATACTAATTGATTTTTAGTAGAAATAAAGCCTTTGTTTGATGTATTTCATGAAACATAAGGCTCTTACTAATACTACTAAGTACTTCTGCATACTTTTTCATTAGTTATGAAATGTAAGGGTTAAAGGTGAACAAATTGTGAATTTTTAAACATAAAATTAATTTTAATTTTTAGGTTGTTTCTTTTCTTATCATGTAAAGAACAAATTTATATAAAAAGGAGTTTAGCCTCTATGCTAATTCCTAATTCGAATTTTTTCAGTTTCTGCAAAAAATGTTAGCTCTGTAATTAACTTTTATGAATTCTTTATTGAAAAATTTATCTTGCGTTTTTCTTTTCTTTTTAGGAATTGTAAACATTGCCGGAGTAAACTGTGAAAATCGTGAGAACAATAAACAACAACAAGCACATTCTTCGTAACACAACACTTTCAAATCAAATTCAGAAAAGGCCTTTGTTTACATTTTGGATATAAAAATAAAGTTATTAAATATAGACTTTGAAATGTCCCAACAAGAGATGTGCATTTCGGAAATAGTGTAATTTAGCCTTGCTTTGCTATGATGGCTTCTCATGGCCTAATGGTAAGGTACACTGTGCTCAAAAATGGTTTCCCTGATTGGAAATGGGAATAAAGGTTCGATTTCTATCAGGTGGCACATTTTCTTTATTAAGACTTCTTGATCTCTAGTCCAGTAGACATTAATCTTGCTGTTTAAAAAAAATATGGGGATGTCTACTCAAACATGTGTACCCACTAAATAAAACATTTGTTGTAATAAAAAAATTATTACGCCCCCCCACCCTCGACAAAAAAATGAACTTAATATTTAATGGAAAAACATTATATGAAGTCATATAACCTTTCGATGAGGATTTCTTACTCGCTGAAGAAACAACCTTATATTTGTATCTAATAAGAAGATATTATAAAAATTATTTATATATGACTGTAAATAACTGTTATAGGGCAAGCTGAGCTCTTTAATCTTGCTAGGGCAACTAGTTCTGGAGAAGGAAAACTCTAAATTCAAAACCAGCCTGAAGAGGAATGGGTTCCATCAAGCTATCTTGTCAAGGACGCACTCAGTATAACTGTTGGTATACTTTTTATTTTCTTTTTGTGTAAATGAAAAGAAAATTGGAAAAATGTATCTATTCATGTAAATAGTAAGAGAAAACACTCTCAAAAGCTGATAATATTTAAATTCTTTTGGTAAACATGGACAAGTTCAATTTTGGGGACAAATGTGTAAGTGTTAATATTTTTATTGGATTTTTTCCCTATTTATACCTTTAAAAGTATATTATATGCTGTAATTTTGTTGTAATTATGTTGCCATAAAAACAAACTGACACGATTTAAACTTTGAAAATACCACAATATCCATATATGAACGTTTAAAAAACATTTAATCTTTATATATTTGTTATAAAATCTTTAGATTTTATGAAAAATTATTTTTCTATTATTTTCATGGTAATAAGATTATTTCACAGTAAAATCATTATTTTCATGGTCATATGATTATTTCACAGTAAAATCGTTATTTTCATGGTAATATGATTATTTCACAGTAAAATCGTTATTTTCATGGTCATATGATTATTTCACAGTAAAATCTTTATTTTCATGGTCATATGATTATTTCGCAGTAAAATCATTATTTTCATGGTAATATGATTATTTCACAGTAAAATCATTATTTCCATGGTAATATGATTATTTCACAGTAAAATCATTATTTCCATGGTAATATGATTATTTCACAGTAAAATCGTTATTTTCATGGTAATATGATTATTTCACAGTAAAATCGTTATTTTCATGGTAATATGATTATTTCACAGTAAAATCGTTATTTTCATGGTAATATGATTATTTCACAGTAAAACCGTTATTTCCATGGTAATATGATTATTTCACAGTAAAACCGTTATTTCCATGGTAATATGATTATTTCACAGTAAAATCATTATTTCCATGGTAATATGATTATTTCACAGTAAAATCATTATTTCCATGCTAATATGATTATTTCACAGTAAAATCATTATTTCCATGGTAATATGATTATTTCACAGTAAAATCGTTATTTTCATGGTAATATGATTATTTCACAATAAAATCGTTATTTTCATGGTAATATGATTATTTCACAATAAAATCGTTATTTTCATGGTAATATGATTATTTCACAGTAAAATCGTTATTTTCATGGTAATATGATTATTTCACAGTAAAATCGTTATTTTCATGGTAATATGATTATTTCACAGTAAAATCGTTATTTTCATGGTAATATGATTATTTCACAGTAAAATCGTTATTTCCATGGTAATATGATTATTTCACAGTAAAATCGTTATTTCCATGGTAATATGATTATTTCACAGTAAAATCGTTATTTCCATGGTAATATGATTATTTCACAGTAAAATCATTATTTTCATGCTAATATGATTATTTCACAGTAAAATCATTATTTTCATGGTAATATGATTATTTCACAGTAAAATCATTATTTTCATGGTAATATGATTATTTCACAGTAAAATCATTATTTTCATGGTAATATGATTATTTCACAGTAAAATCATTATTTTCATGGTAATATGATTATTTCACAGTAAAATCATTATTTCCATGCTAATATGATTATTTCACAGTAAAATCATTATTTTCATGGTTATATGATTATTTCACAGTAAAATCATTATTTTCATGGTCATATGATTATTTCACAGTAAAATCATTATTTTCATGGTCATATGATTATTTCACAGTAATATTATTTTTATGGTAATGACATTATTTCTTAATGTCATGTTCATTTTTAAATTTTGTAGCCTTCTTTTTGGATGTTAGTTATCAGTTATCTCTTGCTAATTTTCCCTCTGAAAGTTCTCCTCAAGGACACATGGCACAGTGGATAAAGGCGTTGGTTAGATCCAGTGACAGACCCAAAGATTGTGAGTTCAATACCCGGTTAAGGCAATGGAGAACTTTCAGAGGGAAAATCAGCAGGAGATAACTGATAACTGACATCCATCAAACATGGCTCGTGGAACTAGAACAGTCTACCCCAGTGATCGAAATAAAGGGTTCGGTTCGAAATTCCAATCACCTGAAGAAGGCCGGAGCGTACAACGGCCGAAATGTTGTTACAAATATGGTGACAAAGATGCGGACAATAGTCCGACTAATGTAAATACTTTACAAGTTTTCTATTAATTTTAGTATTAACCTATTTCCTATTATGTTCATTTTTGCCGCTATTCTTCAGTTGAAGACATATATACTGTATTTCTAAATTTCCTTATTTTTCTTTGATTTGATTTGTAGTATGACTGTATATATCCTTTTTCCCCTCACACTTAAAACAAATGTTTGGCATCATATGGACAGTCTTTTTTAAAATGTAATTTCCCACGGCCATAACAGGGATTTTGCGTAACAAAATTCTTCTCATTTGTTCTACTACAACAAAGGTTAGATTTTTCAAGATTTCTCTCTCCTTATTTGTTTCTTGACATACTGCATGCATTTGGTAGTTTTCTCTTTCTTCAATTTTTTCATTATCGTGCTTGAAATTTTCTATTCTGCTACATTCCTCAGCTACATTCTGGAGGGTTTAATTAGTGTCTTGCTCAAGTCTTGCTACAATTTGGGTGTGAATTTCAGCGTCTTTATTTGCCATAAAGCCCTGAACAAAAATTAAGCATTTAAACATGAGTTTGAATTTCTCACATTGACGATTAACTATGGTAGCATACGTTAAATAGTCTTCATGCTCCTTTTTTTTACTAAATTCAAAAAATTCCAACAAGTGTTAAAAGTGAGCTTTTATCATTGAATATTTTTTGACTATTTTTCTAATAACAGAATTATCTCTTCAAATGTGATATCTGCAGGTTTCTTAGGAAGTATATACTTTACATATTTCTCATGCTCCACAGGTCCTAATTTTTGTTGCAGTAACCAAAATTTTCTTTTGTCTGTTCATCCGAGACAATCTCATTAAAATACATCTTCATAATGCCTATAATACAAAGAAAAAGTTATTCCTTCATCAGGATTACAGTTGAATTCATAAATAGAATTTGGAATTAAATCTTGAGTAATTACAGTTCCTTTGTTATCCAACATTTTAAAAAATTACCAACATTTCTTTATATTGTTGTTCTGGTGTTCTTGCTGCTATTTTTGGTTTAAACACATTTCCTGCATTTGTTCCATGCTTTGTTGTTGCTGCTTTAATAGTTCCAGAATAACAGTTTTAAATTCCTTCATACTGATAGAAATTTGTTTTTCAAGTTGAAAGAAAAAAAAATCCACTGTACGTTTTATTCAAGTGTGCTTTTTGAGTTCTTTTCGTTGTTAACTTGTTTTTAATTCTTCTTAAAAAAAACCCTCAATCTTTGTGTTGCCAAACTGTTGTAACAAGGCAGGCTGTGGCACAAGGCCGATTTTTTATGTGGGGTGATTTCGAGCCCGTAGGTTTGGACAAAAATTCTCTGTAGACACCGCATACACGTGGTTGGGTTTGTCTACCTCCCCAGATGAGACTCTGCCCATAGGCATAGGCTCATCTGGGTTTCTCTCTGCCCAAAGGCAGAGAGCTCGACAAGCCTGTTGTGAGCCTGGCAGCAAACAGCCTGATTCAGCAAAGGCTGCTACTGATACTCCTCTTGATGTAAGGGTATCTTTATGTCTTTCATCTGACGACCGATTCTAAACTTGTAGGGAAATATTCTCCCTTACAACACACAGTAATTGTGAGTCCAATTGCTGGGCCAGGCAGTGTGTACTTGGAAATAAAGTGAGCAATAACTGAGCAGTACTACAAGTAAGAACTATACTCAGATATGGGCAATTGAACGAGAACAGTCGACCCCTGTAGATTAAATAAAAGGTTAAGTTCAGAATTCCCTGTAGCTTTCCTGTATTGATATGCACATGATGAAGGATAGATGGCACAATGCCTGAAATGTGATAACAGCAACAAAGATGAGGATGGTAATTCAAATTTAAATCGTGTCAATAAAAAATGAATTTATTGATAATTTTTCCTACTTGATAATTTTAAAAAAACATCTCATTTTTTCATTTCTTATGATAAATTGTGAACAAACAGTTTAGTAGAGAAGACCTCTCTCTCTCTGTATAACAGACTCCTACACCAAAAGCACTAAGTGAAAGAAGGCTGGTAGGTTAAGATTGAATGATTGAGAAAGAAGTAAGAAAAAAGCAGTGACGTTAACTGCTGCTTCCTTTCAAAGATGATGAAGGTAAAACATGGTGCTTAGTCCTGGATATGATAATAAACTACATCTGGCAGCAATCAGGAGACTGGAGGTTTTCAGGAGCATGGAGCCACCACTTAATTGCTGCTGTCCCCAGATCTACACTGACTTGGGGTAATAGCACCTGTTAGGGTCCCAGTCAAACAAAACATTACGAAAGAATAAAATATATTTTTATAGTAAAAATTACCAGCAATACATATTCATTGTGAAATGACCAACAATACATTTCACCTGTAATTGAAGGTATGCAATTGCTTTCAAAATATTTAGATTTCAGCACTGAGTGACCTGTGATGGTTTATGTGCTGCTAGGCAAAATCAAGCAAAGAACCAACATGAAAGAATACTTTCATGATATTAATCTATATAATATTCTACAATTTCTTAAAGAAATCAAACTGTATTCCAAAATATAACTTCAACAAAACTACAACATAAAACACACATATCACTGCTTCTAGTAATTATGACCACACAAACATGTATATGCACATAATTTGAGTATCCTCTACCATGTAGTCAATTGTGAAAGCAGAATAACATATATCATATTTTTATTAGTTCAAAGTTCCCAAGAAAATTAATTTTTTGGCATTAAATGACCAATAAGTTGTTGATGTGCCATTAAACAAACAAAACAAAACTGATACTTGCTAAGTGATCAATGAATTTGCCACAAAGAAATGAAAAATGAAATTCTTTAATAAATAAAGAAATTTTAAATATGTCATTATTTGTTCATTTTATTATTTTCCAAGATTTCTCTTGTAAAAAGGTCATTATGGACTGCATAAACCAATTTCAAAGTTACCATTTGTCATAGCAGTTACAATGGATACTTCTGGTGATATATTCTATATATATATATATATATATATATATATATATATATATATATATATATATATGTGGAATATATATATATATTTAAGAAATTTTTTTATGTTTATACGTTCTTTTTATAGATACAAATATTTAAGTAAATGCTCTGTTTTATAATAAACAGTATTAACAACATTTAGCGGCCTGAATGTCCGAGAAATTTTCATAGAAAATATGTGTACTCCAACAGGAATTGAACCTGTATCCTATACGGAACTGTCATATAGCCTGACATGTCTTAACTGAGTGGGCCACAGAGGAGCGTTCAGTTAGCAAGGTCGATTTTACTGTTTTTAAACACAATTCTCCATGATTTTCTCTCATTCATTCATATCTGCTCAATGCGTATCCAAATGTAAAGAAATGACGTCACACATTATGAAATGGACAAAGCTCCTCTGTAGCCCAGTTGGTTAAGGCATGTCAGGCTATATGACGGTTCCGTATGGGATACAGGTTCAATTCCTGTCGGAGGACGCATATTTTCTATGAAAATTTCTCGGGCGTTCAGGCCAGTAAATGTTGTTAATACTGTTTATTATAAACAGAGCATTTACTTAAATATCTGTATCTATAAAAAGAATGTATAAACATAAAAAAATGTCTTAAATAATTGTCAGACTTTGTCCATTTCATAATATATATATATATATATGTATATATATATATATATATATATATATAAATATATATATATATATTCTATGTATATTCTATATATATATATTCTATATATATTCTATATATAAATATATATATTCTATATATATATATATATATATATTCAATATATATATAGAATATATATATATATTCAATATATATATAGAATATATATATATATTCAATATATATATATATATATATATATATATAGAATATATATATATATATATATATATATATATATATAGAATATATATATATATATATATATATATATAGAATATATATATAGAATATATATATATATATATAGAATATATATATATATATATGGATTATATATAGATTCAATATATATATATATATATATATATATAGAATATATATATAATATGTATATATATATATTCTATATATATATATATAGAATATATATATATATATTTAGAATACATATAGAATATATATATATATATAGAATATATATATATATAGAATATATATATATATATATAGAATATATATATATATAGAATATATATATATAATATATATATATATAGAATATATATATATAGAATATATATATATATTCTATATATATATAGAATATATATATATATTCTATATATATATATATATATTCTATATATATATTATATATATATATAGA
This sequence comes from Acanthosepion esculentum, assembly GCA_964036315.1. NCBI lineage: Eukaryota > Metazoa > Mollusca > Cephalopoda > Sepiida > Sepiidae > Acanthosepion > Acanthosepion esculentum. The sequence goes on along the minus strand of OZ038511.1, from coordinate 75,239,953 downwards.
ATATATATATATGCTATATATATATATATTCTATATATATATCTATATATATATATATATATGTATATATATACTCTCTCTCTCTCTCTCTATATATATATATATATATATTCTATATATATATATATTCTATATATATATATATTCTATATATATATATATATATATATTCTATATATATATATTCTATATATATATATATATATTCTATATATATATATATTCTATATATATATATATATATATTCTATATATATATATATTCTATATATATATATATATATTCTATATATATATATATTCTATATATATATATATATTCTATATATATATATATTCTATATATATATATATATATTCTATATATATATATATTCTATATATATATATATATATTCTATATATATATATATTCTATATATATATATATTCTATATATATATATATTCTATATATATATATATTCTATATATATATATATATATATATATATATATATATATATATATATATATATATATATATATATACTCTAGACATCTCCAAAGCATTTGATAGTGTTTGGCAAGGCGGCCTTCTTTGCAAGCTTCAGGGTTATGGTATTACAGGTAGATTGTTTGACCTAATACAATCATTCCTGTCAAACTCTCAATTGAAGGTCGCTCTCAACGGATTCTCCTCCAGCTCCTATCCCACGAATGCAGGTGTTCCTCAAGGCTCCATCCTAGGCACTACTCTGTTCCTTATATATATAAACGATCTTCCTGATGCCATAGATTCCCAAGTTGGCATCTACGCGGATGACACCACAATTTACACCTGCCTCAAAAACAAATCTAGTGTCGCTGACAAATTTAACCTGGTAGTTCGTCTCGAAAATGATCTCCAATCAGTTGTGAACTGGGGCAGGAATTGGCTGGTTAACTTTAACGCCTCAAAAACAAAACTGCTCTCTATTAATCACCACAGGGATCCTTCCCTGCATCCCATTAGAATGTCTGAAGCTCAACTTCTCGAGAGCTCCTCTCTGCGGCTGCTCGGTATCACGCTGTCCGCTGACCTGAGATGGAACAAATACATTGAGTCAATTGCTTCATCCACCGCAAGGAAAGTTGGCTCCCTGAGCCGGGCCTGGAAATTTTTCTCCCCGGAATCAATCCTTCAAATCTTCAAATCAACCATTTGCCCTTGCATGGAGTATTGCTGCCATATATGGTCTGGAGCCCCTTCTGTTTGCCTCGGGGTTCTTGATAAAATTCCAGAGACGGATTTGCAATGGGGCTGGCCCTGATCTGGCATCTCGTCTGCAGTCGCTCTCTCACAGACACGACGTCGCCTCGCTTGTCTTTTTTACAAATACTTTCACCGATGAGCTGCTTTCGCTGGTTCCCAGGCTTCATGAATTCAAGCGTCATACGAGGCTGGCATCCCGCTCCCAGCCTTTCACTGTTGAAACTGTTAAATGTAGACGTCTCTTCTACTCCAATAGCTTCATATGTCGCACCTCTCGCCTGTGGAACTCCCTTCCTTATTCCTTTTTTCCTGTCAACTATAATTTACAACTAAAAATCATTAAATCAGCGAAAGAAATAATCCAAGAGCTAAGCAAGGCGCCGGGAAAAGGTAAAATTTTGTTAGAAATAACAAAAAGAAAAGAAAAGAGTGCTGTATTGCTTGTGGTATCCATCCTTTTAGATGTCAGTGAATGTCGGGCAATCTCCACACGGATTGGTACAAAAACAAGAGGCAGCAAAAATGTGGTTCTACAGAAGGATACTGAACATTCAATGACCTGGGCGAGTAAGCAGCAAGAAAGTCTTAAAGAAAATGGTGACAAAAAAGCAGATATACTGAGAATCAGTATAAGGCAGCAGAAATTCCTTGTGCAAATGAAGAAGGAGGGCTGAGAAAAACTAACCATCACCAATGGGTATAATATACCATTGGTGAGATCTAAGTACCTAAGTCTAAATTCCTTCGGTCGTTCCGTGGAGGTAGCTGTTAATAGCCAGTGTTCCGAGGGACAACCAGTCGTCCCCCAAGGATCACTTCTCGGTCCAACCCTCTTTCTAATTCACATAAATGATCTGTTTAAAAGTATACTCCCATCATTTGTGAATATTTATACTCATGAAACAATGGTATATGGGTCGTATTCCAGTGATGAGATCTAGGTTCCTAATTGTAAATTCCTTCCTAACCAGTGGTTCCGTAAAGGTAGTTGTTAATAGCCAGTGTTCCGAGGGCCAACCAGTCGTCCCCCAAGGTTCACTTCTCGGTCCAACCCTCTTTCTACTTTACATAAATGATCTGCCTAAAACTATACTCCCATCATTTGTGAATCGCTATATTAATGCTACAATGGTATATGGGTCGTATTCCATTGGTGAGATCTAAGTTCCTAATTCTAAATTCCTTCCTAACCGGTCATTCCGTTAAGGTAGTTGTTAATAGCCAGTGTTCCGTGGGCCAACCAGTCGTCCCCCAAAATTCACTTCCCGGTCCAACCCTCTTTCTAATTCACATAAATGATCTGTTTAAAAGTATACTCCCATCATTTGTGAATATTTATACTCATGAAACAATGGTATATGGGTCGTATTCCATTGGTGAGATCAAAGTTCCTAATTCTAAATTCCTTCCTAAGCGGTCGTTCCGTGAAGGTAGTTGTTAATAGCCAGTGTTCCGAGGTTCAACCAGTCGTCCCTCAAAGTTCACTTCTTGGTTCAACCCTCTTTCTAATTCACATAAATGATCTGTTTAAAAGTATACTCCCATCATTTGTGAATAGCTATAATGATGCTACAATGTTATATGGATGCACTTGTGGAGCGGAGACGGAAATAAACACGAAGACATTAAATCATCAAATGCCAAAAAAATTGCCTTCTGATGGGAGAATTCATTGATTCTTCCGGTTAATATATTAATTCTTTGAAAATGAACATTTAACATTTTCCAACCAATGGATCACATTGCACCGGACAATAAAAAATATCATTCGTGATCCCTTTGTAGAGTAAGAAAAGTTTATAGTGTAGACAATCCAGTAAGAAACGTATAGAAACTATTTGACTTGTTGACTATTGTGGCATGTATGAGTTTCCTTACTTTGCTCGATTCAGCAGTAGCATCCACGGATGTAATCAACAGGGTACAACCTGAAATCATAAAAGGCCTGACCGAGCTCCATTTGGCTTCTTTCCCATTTCAGCGGCTTTTACCTTCAAGGCTAGCTGTTTTCCATTTTCCTTTTCAGCGGTCTCTACTTTCACGTCCCAGCTCGAAGTTGTTGCTGCAGAAGGCGCGAGGCCTGTCCTGACAGCTTGACTTCAGATTCTTGTTCTTTGTTGGAACAGGCGGATAAATCTCTCTTTGAGACACTTACCTAAAACCTAAAGGAAAAACTACACATAACCTTTATTACAGAAGATTCGCCTCAGATTTCTCGTTTCATGGGAACATGCAGAGAAATCTCTCTACATAACATCTACTCAAGAACTTTTTTTAAACTGTGAAACCCCATTTTCTCTCTTGCTTCTTTTTTCTCACACATACACGCGAATAAATCACATTTCTTTTCATCTTAACTACAACTACATACAAGAACATTAACACTCATACACGCTGATAAAAATTTAGTTGTTAAAACACGAAAATAAAAGCATTTTATATTTAAAAACCTTTCTCGCCTTTTTATTTGTCGTGGGTTGATTCAAATTCACAACACGCCTCCAAACCAATGACCATATCTTGGCTGCTGATCTCTCCCCTGACCTTGCTTTAACAGCTCAGTGTATGTGTGTAGGGGTGGTCGGGGAACTGGCTGGTTACATTCAGTGCCTTGAAAACCAATCTGGTGATGCTCCATCACTGAGTGGACCCTGAATTTTCACATATTGCGATGAACGGATATTCTCTCAGGGTGACTCCATGCCTTGGGCGCCTACTGGGACTTAATCCAGACCTCAAGTGGAACTCGTACATAAAATCCATCGCTAAAGATACTGGAAAATGGTCAGTTCCATGTATCGCTTAAGTATGTAGCTGATTTTGTAGCGGACACCCTGCAGGGGGGCGCTCGGGCCATCGCGTCCCCGTGTCGTAAATGAGCGATGTCACAAGGAGCCCGCCACATTTTTACTTTGTGATCCAACCAGGTGGAACAATATGGACAACAGAACAAAGATATGTATGATTTACGCAGGGTTTATTACATGAAGGAGAATAGGATGTATATTGGTAATGCCGGCGGTTGGACGTTGCTGATGCAGACGCTCAGGTTGATGTGTGGGTGCTCCGGTGGTGTCGACGGTAGGAGGTTGTTGATGAGTGCGGTTGCTCCGGTCATGTCGACGGTTGGAGTCGAAGTGAGTGTCGAAAAACCTTCCGTAAATAATTACTATCAATAGTGTACGGGAAAGGTTGGTTTGTCGTCGAAGGTGGGCTTTGCTGGTCGTCTGGTTTGGTTAGCGCCGTTGGTCGGCTGGTCATCGATGCTGGTCGTTGTGCATGGCTGCTGGCGTCGCGGGTCTGCCGGGTCGAGTCCAATCGAAACCTCCCGTAATAATTACTAACAATAGTGTGTACGGGGAAAGGTTGCGGACAACGTGCGGGCAGCCAGTAGGAGTGACATGCCGAGAGTCAAAAGTAGAGGTAGAGAGAGAGAGAGTGTGTGTGTGTTCCAACTCACGTCCAGTTGGCAGACGAAAAAAAAATGGGAGCGTAACTTAATACACAGCCCGGGGCGGCCCCCTGGCCTCAAGGCCAGCTGTGCACCGACCGAGTCAGAGCCGACAGGCCAGTACCGACCTCGAATTTGGCGAGGAGTCGCTGTGTTAAGTTTGGAGTGCCTCACGACAGAAAATGGCATTACTGAAATGTCAAAAATCTATAAAAGAAAAATGAGTGGAGATTTCTATGCGAAACTTACGGTGTAAAAACGCTTGGAGGTGTATTACGATTAGGTTCGTAGCAACAGTGAACAAAAAAGGTAATTAGTTAATCTCCAAACGAAATTACAAACGTGTAGGGATCATGATGGAAAGGTCAAGGTTGAAAAATGCCCTGTTCTCTACCGCTTTAGTGAGCAGCCGAAAGCGGCTGCGATAATTTCTACTGCTCTCATTTACATTTTCAAGAGACAGATCATTGGGCACTGCTGCCATATATGGACAGGAGCTGTCCAGTCTTCACTTTCCAGTCTTGACAGAGTCCAAAAGCGTCTCCGCGTCCTTGTGGGTGATGAATTATTTTACCACAGACCAAACATCGCAAGTTCGGACGAACCACATTCCTTAGTTCTCATTAGTTCTAATCTTTACGGCTAAAACTCACCATGTCACGCACATTGTAGCGAACCCCTCTCATTCCATTTATTCCATTGGTGAGATGTAACTTCCATACCAACGGCTTTTTCCCCATGTATCGCTGGTTTGTGCTCCCAAAAATAGACCACTACATTATTATCGTAATATTCTGTTCAAGTCTAGGGTTTTTAACCGTTATCTTCTCCATATATAACCATAAACTGTCTCTTACTTTGTAACGCTCTACTTCGAGTGACTCTTGGGTCTTGTACAGAGTGAGCATCATTGTAAAAAAAGCAAAAAAAAAAAAGAAAGAAAGAAAAGACAAAAACAAAACAGTTACATCTTTTCAAAAAGCAACGGGAGTTGAAGGTCCTAAAAATAAATCAAAAATAAGCTGCCAAGAACGATAACTCTAATCATAAAAGCGATTCACATGATCACTAAAGTGGAAGTGATTTTTTTATTGATGAGTCTTTTCAAAACGGTCGTAGGACGATTTGTTTTGGATTTTAGTCGTTTTTAAGGTAAGCGGGTTTTTTTAAAACACTAATACAAGTATTGTTAAATGTTAATGCACGTTGTACAATTAATTTCGACTATACATGTGTATATATGTTCGTACGTTATTTTTTTTTAACTTTTCGACTTCTGCTTTAAATGTTTTGATTTTTTTTTTGTTTAAGAATAACAGCTAAAGTTCATAATCAGAATTCTCTTTAATTCTAGATGTGTAGACATTCACGGAAATTTAAAACAATATTAGTTCAGGCGTAAAGTTTTAAAATATTTATCTTAAAAATTAAATAAATAGGATGTAAGAATTATAGACTCTTTTTGTTTTAAACTCCCGTCGTAATATTTAAAAACGAAAACGGAACCCTTTCCTTTCCTCAGTTTTAAAAAGATATAACTTTTTTATTTTTGCTTTGAGATTTAAATTGTTATTGAATCATTTTATTATGAAACTGAACATAAAAATTTATATTGTCGTGTGTGGATATGGTTAAAAAAATCAAAAAACTTAAAAATACTTTTTATTTCTTCTCTTTGTCAATATTTCTCTTTTTGGTGTGAAATGAATGACGAAAAGAAACAGGTTTTTTTTTTTCCCCTTAAAATCTAAACAAAATTACATACGCGTTTTTATTATATTTTTAAATTAATTTCTACTTGTCAATATTGGCAATATGACTAATTTCTTTTTTTCACCTGTCATTTATTTAGTTTGTATCGAATTTCTTATGAATTGAAATGAATAATAATCAGGTTTTTGTGGCATCAGGTAACGAAATATGCTTCCCATATAAATGATAAAGTGTAAAAACAAAATGCTCTCGAATTACTGACCATTTACCATACTGATCATATTTACGAAAAATAAAACTTTTATCTTTCGTAAATAATGGATTCAAAGATTATATTGTGAAATAATGAAGATTGAAAAAGAAAAGAAGAAGGAGAAGAAGAGTATCATGTCCACATGATTATTATTATTATTTGGGGGGGGGGTAAATAATGAATCACATGAAATTGTGTCAGGAGGTACAAATAAATTGAAAATGAACACGTTTTCTAGTTGATAAAGAACCACTTGATAAAAATAATTAAAATCCTTTCGTTGTGTGACAATTTCGAGTACTGAAGTACAAATTTCAGTCACTCCCTCCAGTCGAAGTGTAATAATTATTATTAAATTCAAATTAATATTGAATTTTATTGTCAAAGTTCACGAGATTAAAAAATAAACGTTCAGATCTTGATCTTTGACATTTATTTGCAGAATAAAAAGTAAAAATAAAATTGCTTTCCTCAACAATTATTCTAAGTTAAACAGCGAATTGACTTTGTTTTTCGACCAGATACGTTTATTTTTCTGATTTAAAATATAATTTGTCTTCTTTTTTTTTTTTTTTGCCTTTCAAATCTATCCACAACCAACAGGAATTAAAATAAATGTCTCAAGTCGGTTAATTTTTGTTCCTTTTAAATTTTAAAATTTAGTGTAGTAGTAATTTTTATTGATTTTAAAACAAAATTAAAAATTGGTCTGTTCGACCAAGAATAATAATAATAATAATAAAAAATAAATAAATCCATGACTTATTGTATTGAGTCATTGACCATAATTAATTTTTACTACATTGTGGGACAGACTCTCACCTGGTTGTTTATCTCTCTTTGATTCTGATCACTTCAAGTCACGCGCCATTCGTTATCTTTATCTCCACCTTCTCTTTTTGCTCTTCTTATCTCACAATGCATTCATTATTAATTATCATTCCAACTATAACTCTACGATGAGTGGCTCTCGAGCCTTGTAATAGGTGAAATTTAATTAATGAAAAATATTCAAATATTCAACTTTTTTTTTTTTTACAAAAAGGCATTTTATTTATTTATTTTATTTTTTAAAAGTTTTATGCTGAAAAGCAATACTGAGGAATTCTCACAAACAGTATCAGTTGCTAAGCTAGATTCAGAATTTTTACATAAAGAAGTCACAAATATTGTTGATTTCAACTAAAAAATGAGTGTTCAAATGCAATTATAATTATTTGGTGCTTATATGTGAAAATCATTGTATAAAGCAAGGTTTTTTATGTATTCTTTTATTTTACAATAAATTTTGCACTTTTGAAAACCCTGGGTACTTAAAATTGTAATAATTGGACACCTGTTTAGAATTACTGCTTTATTCTGAATATAAGGAAATGAAAGCAAGATGGGAAATTGTGAAAAGACATTTTGAATATGAAAATCTCAATTTCTTAAACTATCAAATATAACAGTAGTAGTTTACTTAAATCCAGTTGAAAGACTAAATATTTTCCTCAGTATTTTGAGATAAGACTATGTAGCTTCAATTAAAACTTGCCTGTTATGAAATGGTGATGATACAAGAGAAACTGATCATTTCATTGAGGAAGTTTTGATATTTTGGAGAATTGTAATTGTGAAAGAAGTTTCTGGAGATGTTTGGGCAAATAATCTTCAGAAGGAAGTGGCATCAAGTATAAATGATGAAAATTGAAAATTACCAAAACAAATGAGAGAGAAGCAAAGAATAGTAAAGAATGAAATTATTCACATGTGATATTTTTAATTGTCAATTATCGAGAAAAAAAAAAGTATAAACCTAGATGCTCACCACCTATTTCTTGAGTGAATTTCTCTGCTGAGAGCAAATGAAAGAAGTGTCCAGAAAATACAGCAATTTCTGCATGAATCAAAAAATGTTTTTCTCATATTTATATCTTTATAAATTGGTAAGTAATAAATATTGCATTGCAGTTGGTTCACATATTTTTATAAACTTGTAAATTTCTAAAGAATTAATTTATTATTTTACTAATTATTATTTCAGAATCTGTCTATATTTCTGAGATGAGGTATTATGTACAGTATTTACATTAGTCGGACTATTGTCCTCATCTTTGTCGCTATATTTGTCACAACGTTTCGGCCGTTGTACGCTCCGGCCTTTTTCAGGTGGTTGGAATTTCGAACCGAACCCTTTATTTCGATCACTGGGGTAGACTGTTCTAGTTCCACGAGCCATGTTTTTGATGGATGTCAGTTATCAGTTATCTCCTGGTAATTTTCCCTCTGAAAGTTCTCCACTGCCTGAACCGGGTATTGAACTCACACTCTTTGGGTCTGTCACTGGATCTAACCAACGACTTTATCCACTGTACCATGTGTCCTCAAGGACTTTATCCACTGTACCATGTGTCCTCAAGGACACATGGTACAGTGGATAAAGTCGTTGGTTAGATCCAGTGACAGACCCAAAGAGTGTGAGTTCAATACCCGGTTCAGGCAGTGGAGAACTTTCAGAGGGAAAATTACCAGGAGATAACTGATAACTGACATCCATCAAAAACATGGCTCGTGGAACTAGAACAGTCTACCCCAGTGATCGAAATAAAGGGTTCGGTTCGAAATTCCAACCACCTGAAAAAGGCCGGAGCGTACAACGTCCGAAACGTTGTGACAAATATAGCGACAAAGATGAGGACAATAGTCCGACTACTGTAAATACTGTAATTATTATTTATTTATTAATTATTGATTTATTTATTTATTATTTATTTATTATTTATTTTTATTAATATTTATTATTTTATGAATTATTATTATTTATTTATTTATTACTGACTTATTTATTATTTTATTATTTATTTATTTAATTATTATTTTTATTAATATTATTATTCTATTAATTTATTATTTTTAATCAGACATTTTTATAACTACTCTACTTTTAGTAGATTTGTATTTGAAATAGACACCCTGTTTTTTTTTTTTTTTTTTCTTTTTTAACATTAAACAGTTTTTAAGATCATGTGAGTGTGCAGGACAGTTCGTAGATATAATACACACTGTTTAAAAATAATAATAAATAAAATGGTGTATTTTAAATACAGGTATCAACTAAAAATAACATTTGAAGTAATAAAAACTTGTAAATATGAACTTATTCTTGTACATAAACACTCTAATAAAATAAATAGTTTAACTCTTTTGTCAATTTTCATGGAAAAATAAAAAAATAAATTCAGTTTCATATGTTTGGGTTTTATCAAAATTCTAAAAATATCTTTTTAAAACAATAAAAATTGTCAAGGGAACAATACAGTAATAGCAATGTCAAGGGAAAACTGTTCTTTTGACTTTCCATTTCTTTTGCAGGTACATTTGTTAAACTTTGCCAAAGTTTGTTCACCAGTTTTACAAATAAAACATGAAAATTTCTGCCATAATATTTTTATTTTAAGATAAGTAAACAAAATGTTTTGATGGAGAGTTGCCATGGACTTAATTGTCACTTTACCTTGAAGCTCACTTAGTTGTTGTCTGAACACTGCTAACAAGTTTGTCTTGGGAATCATCAAATTTGAGATAGGTCCTGGGTCTGTCGATAAACTACGTCCAGCAGTCGTCTGATTGAAAGGTTTTAAAGTGCGTGGAACCTCCTCTTAATTGATGTTGTTCCCAGATCCACCCTCACCCGGGGGATGTAGCACCTGTTAGTCCTAACTATGGGCAAATAGTTAACCCCGCCAAACTGGGGTCAAAACACATTGAAAGTATAAAAAATTTTATAGTAAAAATACAGGTAATACATTTTTGTAAAAAAAAAAAAAAAAAAAAAAAAAATTACTATTACTTCCAAGAAAATTAAATTTTGGCATTAAATGACCCATAAGGAGTTGATGTGCCACTAAACAAACATACTCAGATACTCAAATTTGAGGTGCAACTAAGTAATCATGCAGATTTTGTTTCTGAGTTGGAGGTGAGTATGTTAGTTCTAACTTACAACTGACCTCCTATTACCAAGAAAAATATTTAGCAAGGGACTTGATTTCCAATAGTTGTCTAATTAACAGCTATACTTAATACTAGGAAGAAGTTATTACTGTTATTGACCAGAAACGAAAGATAGTGTAGAAATCAATCAGGAGACTTCAATGTCTACAAAATAATCTTATCAATGAAGCATAAAAGTATTAAATAAATATAATAAATAATGAAATACATGATCTGGTGCTCCTGCTATATTTTTAGAGATTCTTGATAAAATCTAAAGAAGAATCTGCAATTTTATTGGTCCTGATCTTTCACACTGCCATAATGTAATTTCCCTGTGCATTTTCTATAAATACTTTCATGGTAATTGTTCTGATGAACTTACCAATATCATACTTTGATTTTTATGAATTTAAGCGCAATACTAGATTGTTGTAATTTAGTTCTATGTTAAAGGTTTCTTCTATCACACTTCTTGTCTGTGGAACTCTTTCGTCTTTTTCCTTCCCAATTAACTTTGATCCTCAAAAGTTTAAATGTAATATCAATCGTTATTTAATGTCGTCTTAATTCCTGTTCTTTTATTGTTCTCTCTCCTTATTATATTTTTTTTTTTTTTTTTTTAGCATTCAGTAACCCCTTATATCATAAGTTTAGCCTTGCTTGGAGTTAAATGATTTAAAAAACAAAAAAACATAGAGAAACAATAATATTCAATGATTTTATTCCATGATTTCTTTTGTCATATTTAGTCGAAACTTCCACACACATTACTCACTTTTATTTCATGAAATATGAAGGAAAAATATTAGTTAATATTAAAATTTTAAGATATCATAAATAAATTTCATGATAGTTGTTTGTTTGCCTCAAGAGACTCGAGCAACAATTCTTGAAAAATATATTTGACAATTCCATGCTCTCTTTACACATTAAAATAATGTATTTAAGAAAAAACAAATTTGTCAACATTTAACGTATGTACCCCCCCCCCCCCAAAAAAAATCAGTGTGTCAAAAAGGACAGTTTTTTCCGTTGACCTAACTATTACTGTATATTCCCTCATCAATTCTCATTATTTTATAAAGTTATTTTTAGAATTTTAATAAAACTCAAACTTAAACTCTCTAGAATTGACAGCAAAACTATTTTAGCAGTTAAAGAGTGTAAAAAAAAAAAAAGTATTTAACATTATTTTGCTTCAGTTCTCTAGAAAAATAAAAAAGTATGTATCTCGATGCTTGTAGCCTATTTTAGTAAATTTATGTGGCAAGAGCAAATGAAACAATTGCACAGAAAATTCATTTTTTTTCAAAATTTGAAATGGCAATTACACATAGTTATGTTTCTTTAAATTTTCTCATTCATTGACATTTTTATAAATTAATGAATAAAAAATGTTCATCTTATTTCTTTGTAATATGGTAAATAAGAAATAATGCATTGTAGTTGGTTTATGTATTTTTGTAAAAATTGTAAATCTAAAATTATTGTTGTAAATAAACGGTCTAATAAAATAGTGTTAAATACATTTGTTGTAAATTCTTGGAGAAAAAAAATGCATACATCCAGTTTTCTATGTTTGGGTTTTATTAAAATTCTAAAAATGATCTTGGAAAAGACCTACAATCTGTTGTTAACTGGGGCAAAGGATGGCTTGTTAATTTTAATGCCTCCAAAACAAAACTGCTCTCTGTTAATCATCTGAGAGACCCTGTCCAGCAGCAGGGCTGATGCCAACCTTTCTAGACAAGGTTGATCTTCAAAAATTTAAATGCAATTCCAATCGTTATCTACTGTCTTCCTGATTATTCTTTTTTTGTTCTCGCACCTCGATAATGCTTCTGTTTTCTATTTATCTTACACCCAGTATCTCATTGTGTCTTAGTGGCTTTACTGCCTTACATGGAGTGAATTTGATTCAAAAATATTTAAAATCAACAAACATTTCTGAGGGAGTCTATTAGTAGCATCAAGAGAAAGAGCATTCTTTTGACATACTGCTTTTTCGCAGGTACGTATTTTAAACTTTGCCAAGGAATATTAGGCAAACTTGACCTTTGATCATGCAAAAAAAATGGAGTGTCAAAATTTTTTTTTTTCCTTGACACCACCATTATTATTAACTCTTCAGCAATGTTTATTGTTTTAAAAAGCGCTGATTAGAATTGTAATAAAACCTAAACATATGAAAGTAAATTTATACATTTTTTTTGTTCTTGAGAATTGATAACAAAGATATTAAAAACTATTTATTTTTTTAGATTACCTATTTACAAGAATGATTTTATATTCAGAAGATTATAAAAATATGTGAACCAAAGATAATGAAATATTTATTATTTACCATTTTACAAAGAAATAAATCTGAAAATAATATGTAAGATATTAATATTAACATAGCCATGTAGACACACACAAAAATCTTAATCTATAGTCCAATGGCCTCATTGATTAAAGTGTTCATTCATGAATTTGGGGACATAGTGGTTGTGAGTTCAATCCCTGGGTCAGCCAGTGTGTACTTGCAACAGTACTAAAAATAAGAACTAGATGGTATCTCCAGACATGGACTGTCGAACGAGAACAGTCTACCCTTGTAGATTAAATAAAGGGATCTGTTCAGAATTCTGTGTAGGTTACCCTACATAATATACACCCGAGGAAGGCGGGTGAGCTCAACAGCCAAAACATTGTGATAATAACAACAAAGATGAGGATGATAGTTCAAATATAAATAGTGTAAATTTATGAACATTTGTTGGTTAATAATAATTTCTTGTGAAAACATAATTGACATGCATGATAAAACCTGACACACCCACAAACACATGCACCCATACACACACCCACATCACCTATTTACTCCTTTCTCAATGGTAAGTCTGATTGGTTCAATAAGGTCAAATTGACAGCTGATCACAAAAATGACTTACAATAAAAATATGTGAACCAAAGATAATGAAATCTTTATTATTTACCATTTTACAAAGAAATGAATCTGAAAATTAACATAGCCATGTAGAAACACACCCAAATATTAATCTATGTGACAATGGCCTTGTTAATTAAAGTGTTCGTTCATGAATTTGGTGACATAATGGTTGTGAGTTCAATCCCTGGGTTGGCCAGTGTGTACTTGGAGCAGTACTAAAAATTTTAATAATGCATATGATGAAATTGAATTTATACATTTCGTTTTTGTTCGTGAGAATTTACAACAAAAATATTAAACTATTAGCTTTTTTTATTTACGACATTCTAAAAACTAATACAATTAAAGTAAAACTAATGCAGTCTTATATTAATCATTTACTAATTTATAAAGAAATAAATATGAAAACAATGTTTTTTATTCATAAATTTATAAACATTTACTAAATTATTAAAATCTGTAAACCAATTCTAAGGAAATTCTCATTGAGTGGCAATTTGCTGATATTTTGTCAACCATTACAATAAACAATTTAATAAATAGGTTTATTATTTTTGTTGTCAATTCTTAAGAAAAATTTACTTTCATATGTTTAGTTTTTCTTACCCTTTAACACACTGCGTTATTCACTACTTTCCTTTCCACTGTATCGTTTTTCAAGGTTCCTCTACTTGATTTCAGTCATGGTCATTTTCTGTTGCCATAGTAGGATCTGACAACACAATTTCAAAATTCAAATGCACTATCATTCATTCAACTTAGTCACTTTCAGTGGCCGGATAAAATTTTTTCTTTGCAACCAAAAACACCTCCAGAATGTCAAAGGTTAAAATTCTAATTGTCACTTTTTAAAATAATAGACATTGCCCAAGGAGCAAAAGTAGTTAAACTAATAGTGGTGTCAAGGGAAAAATCGTCCTTTTGGCATATCATTTTTTTTTTTTTTGCGAACACAAACATCCAAGTTTGCTGAATATTATTTTAAAATAGGTTAAGTTCTTACATTATTGGATTGTAACACTTAAAACTTTTTATCTTAAAGAAATATTGAGTTCCCCATTTTTGTTTGTATATTGATTGTTATTCTATCCTTGACAGTACGAAAGAATAATTGATTCATAGAAGCAATATATTGTTGGCATTTCAATTTTCTTTGTCAATTTTATATTGATTTGTACATGATGCGTTTATGTAGAAATAGGCTTGTTAATACATGTATTTATGTTAACAAAATATTTACTGTATCTGTCTATATTTCTGAGATGAATTATTAAGTACATTATTGACATTATTCAGACTATTGTCTTCATTTTCGTTGCTATATTTATTACGTTTCGGCCGTTGTACGCTCCGGCCTTCTTCAGGTGGTTTGAATATCGAACTGAACCCTTTATTTCGCTCACTGGGGTAGACTGTTCTAGTTTCAAGTGCCATGTTTAATGGATGTCAGTTATCAGTTATCTCTTGTTAATTTCCCTTTGAAAGTTCTCCACTGCCTTGAAATCACACTTTTTGGGTCCTGTCACTGGATCTAACTAACGCCTTTATCCACTGTGCCATGTGTCCTTGAGGACATCTGTGTATGAATGACGACACTTCGCAGATATCTCTCCCAAAGTAAGACCCCCCCCATAGAGGAGAACATGACTAAAGACTGTGTGTACGCTATCCCGTGCAGCTGCGGAAAGAAATATAAAGAGGAGACAGGCCACCCCCTTAAGGTAAGGCTTCAAGAACACCAGAAAGCTGTAACACAAGGGGAAGTGGAAAAATCAGGCATGGCTGACCACATATGGAGAGAAAAGGGAGATCACTGCCCTCTGTTGGATCAGGTTGAGTTCATAGACAAAGAATACCTTTGGAAAATTCGTAAACTTAAGAAATCAGCACATATGCTAGGCCACAAAAATCTCCTGAGCTGACCAAGCATAGAAATGAATACAATATGGGAACCAGTAATAAGGAGTGCCAGAGAAAAGCGATAACAACACAAATTGCAATATGAGCACTGGTAAAAAATGATAGCTGAACACATTAGGTTTATAATACCCAGAAATTAATACACAGATGTCCCCAAGAACACATGGCACAGTGGATGAAGGTGTTAGTTAGATCCAGTGAGAGGACCCAAAGAGTGTGAGTTCAATACCCAGTTAAGGCAGTGGAGAACTTTCAGAGGGAAATTAACAGGAGATAATTGATAACTAACATCCATTAAATAGTCTACCCCAGTGAGCGAAATAAAGGGTTCAGTTTGACATTCCAACCACCTGAAGAAGGCCGGAGTGTTGTAATAAATATGGCGACAGAGATTCGGACAGTAGTCCGAATAATTTAAATAATGTACAAAATGTTTACTCTCAAAATAAATTCACTCTATATAAAGACACTAAAATGCAAGGGGTGAGTGTAAAAGAATCTAAGAAAAACATTAAGGAACTCCTTATTATTGAGTTGCTACATTACACACCCATCCTGTGTCTGGGGGTGTTAAGATTTCAAGGACATTAAGTGTTGTAACTGAGTTGTTATCAAAAACAACAGTAGAAAACCAAAATTGGTTTAATGACAAGTTTATTTTCTTTTGGTCCAGGGAAACATAAGGTAGAATAGGAACTAGGGAAAAGAATGTTTAGCCATGAATGACTGTTTTCAGCAAAGGCTACTGTTGCTCCTCTCCTCTTGATGTATGTGTATTTTTATGTCTTTGCCGTGTTCAAACTTTTTGGGAAATATTCTTCCTCACAACACCTCCACTTTTGAAATTTCATCTCTTCAGGCTTTTTTCTTTTGGGATCCATGTTCAGGATTTCTGTTGGACTTCTTTTTCTTTTACTAATCCTTTTAGTAAAAATTGTTTCTGGTATAGGTACGCTAAATACATCATATAATACCTGCATTGGTTCTTCCAATATTGTATTTTTACTGTCAGAGTACCAACAAGAAAATGTCCTTCCAGTTTTCCACATAATGAGAATACATTGCGTTGTGTAATGTGTCCAGGAATCTCTGGGAGCTTGCTTCCACGTTTTCAGTAAAGCATATTATGATACCTCCAAGCTGAGCACATGAGCACCGTCCTCTAGTCGTCTGGGTTTTTACACTTGAGTCGAAAATCGGCAAGCTACTGTCTCACTTGTGCAGTGGGTACTATGGTTTCATTGGTGTAGATGTCATCAATGTAACCTGATGTCACTTGGTGAATTGTCTCATCCTTAGATAGCACAGCATCCACGATGGCTTTCATGATGGCAGTCGTCACATTGAGCCCGAATCCCATTCTTGTTAGGTAGTATGTCCATTCCTTAAAGATCACTGTCTGAAACGGCCACAGTGACTGGTGCACACGTACCTGCAAGTAGGCCTTTCAAAGATCAATCAGAGACATTGAATCCCTTCCTTTGCCATTCTCTCAATTTTTGTGCACCAACATCAGAATGAGCTGTGTATGCATCTACATATTCATTCAGCTCCTAATAATCTAGTATGGGGCACACCTTTCCTTTGTTCCTCGGTATCACGGCCATTAGCAGGATGAGGCCTCTTGGAGGACCAAGCTCTTCCTTGTATTATGGGGTCAGCCATCCATTATCCAGCCACATCTGTAGATTGCACTGCTATTCTTTCCTGATGTATTTGGGTACTGGGTACTCTGACACCCAGTTCTGGAGCTTCTCTGGTAGGTTATTGTCTGACCATTTCCACAGTGCTGTCCATGCCTTCATGCTTTGGTCAAACCCTGCACTGAAGTCAGGGCCCATTGATCCTCAAGAGAGCACATATGGGTGGACTAGAAAACTGAACTTCCCCAGACTCCGTGATGCATACTCTGCCCAGCCTCTTAATAATATCCATCCCAAGGTCAAACCCCAATAGCAGGCTGTCCATGACCAAGACACTCACAGTGATGGCGGTCAGTGTTGACACTGAGTCATGCTTCCAACTCCTTGGCTCCTGAGAGCGTTTTCATCGGACATTAGTATGTCCATCTTTTGTACGCTACACTGCCGACAGATTGATCCATTTGTGAGTGACTGAGAGCATCTTGAATCTACTCAAGCAGTACACATTATTCCATTGATGTGCACCTTAATCACAGAAAGCAGCTCTTTCATGCTCTGTGCGGAGAAGAGACCAGTGCTGATGTTGTGCCCCCACCTCATTCCGTTTCCCAGACACTTAGAGGCAATGCGGCTTAATTTCTGACATTTAGAACATTGTAGATTGGGACATGCCTTTTGCGCCAAGCCGCCATTTATCTCTTTGCATTGATAGCAGCAGTCTTTGGTAAAGTGATTTGGCCCAGAGCACAGATAGCAGGTGGCATTGCCATAGTGATGGGTGACCGTGGTTGGATCATCTTTGACTTCAATTCATTGAATGGCTGTGGCAACTGGCTCCTCAGCCTCCTTTTTGTCGATCATGATAGTGTGCGGGCTCTGCTCAATAACTGGTTGAGCATCATGTCTTCCATTCTGGATGATGCTGGGGGTATCTGCTCAACATGGCTACAATTGGTCATAGGCCATGAACCGGTCAGTTCCAAATGCTGTTAGTAAAGTATGCTTTTAATTGCACGATGACAGTTTTTTTGTTCAGTTTCCTACACATGCCAAAGGCCCCCGCCTATCAAACGCAGTGGAAGAATTCATTCGCTCTTTGTGATCTTGCATAATTTGCAGACCAGTTTCACATTGTTGATCCACTCAGCCACATGCTGTCCAGTCTTATCACCAGTGAGTTTGGCGATCAGTTTTATGTTGCACAGTCTTTCTGCCATCTTGCTAGAGACAAAGTAAGTGCCAAAATAGCTTGTTTGGGTATCAAAAAAAATTTGTGTGCCAACACTAAGATCAATCGCAAATCTGTAGTGAACAGTTCAGCAGGCAATGTAGTATCGAAAATGGGGTCACAAACCTAAACTGTCTTCTCGCAACAGTGGAAACGCACTATCACTCGCCAAACTCACAATCGTTCTGCCTGGTAAGCAAAAACAGCAGCTTTTATTCACCGAGCAAATTTTTCTGATTGGCTATGCCAGACAGGGAGGAAAAAAACATTACCATAGTTTCTCTGATACTTAAAGTAGCCGCCTTTTTTGCTAACAATTTTCCTTCAGCAGATCACACACAAAATACAAGCTCTTTTTCGAGGTAGGTGAGTTTTCTCTTTCATTACAATGCTACAGTAATTGTAAAATTAGTTTGTTAATCACTGTCTTGATAAATTCTTAAGGCCTAAAAAAATTGATGATTATTGCTTAATTTTATGTCTTTATTTATTTTTTTAATTAAAAAGAAAAAGCACTTCATTAAATCAAATTCATGGTTACAGATATTCTTTTTACCCCATTAATGTTACCCTAATAATTAGCCACATGTCTGAGTTTGTTTTAAGCTGTTTTATGGTATTTCTACAACTGTTAGGATGTTTTTTTTTTTTCTTTATTGCCATAATATTCCTTTTTTGTTGCTATAAGCAACTTTATTAGTTTACCATCTGTTATTGTCTTTTTTTCTGCTGTAGTAAGTTTTAATTTTCTTTACTGATTTCTCTCTTAATTACATGAACAAACAATGTTTCTTAACTCTTAAACAAAACATTTTTTTTTTAAATATTGAGCTTCTAATAAAACATCAAAAAACATGTACTTTCTGTTTTTTTTTTCATTCTTCCTATCTGTTGATCAAAGCTGAAAATACAAGTGTTTAACTGCTAATCTACTTAAGATTTTTTTATTTTTTTTTAATAAGTACATAATGTATTTATTTGTACTTTGTAATCTCTCTGCATCTCAAGCTGTTTTAATATCTGGTCATGTGACATTTATTCTGCTTAGACTTTGAAATTTGTTAAATTAAAATTTGAAATTTGTTTTTATTTTATCATTGTGAGAATTTCAGGATAGATTGATTTTATAATATTTTAAAAGTGAACTTCAGTAATTACTAATCAAATGATGTGTTTGATAATTAAAACTTTTTAATTTGAATGTCTTAATTACAGAACATTTGGAACATATTTTATATTTACACATAGAACATCAAGTAATTATAATTTACTAGCCAAATCCCTGTCTTATGAAGATTTCGCTTAATAATAATAATTTAAAAAATAATTCAGCTGGCAATGTTATTTTGTTTGAGAGGAAGTGTGAAAATAATTTCTTTTTTTGAGTTGCTGTTCACTCCTTGAATGTATGATGACTTGATTGAATCAAGCATAGAAAAATTAGAGACAGGTTAAAAACTTGTGTTAAAATCATTTAATTCCAAAGTTGTCCAGTTATTTTATTTCATTTTTTTTTTTTTTTTTTTAAGCAATTCACCCCCCCTCCCCCAGCAAGGTGGAAGTGCCACTAGTAAGAAAGGGTCTATGGAGAGTGAAATTAAGGGAAAAGACTGGGCATGGGGGAGGGGAGGATAAAAAGAAGGACAGGGATCAAAGCAACAGAAGATGTCAATTGACATTACATTGAAATTTTTGAAGATTATAGTTATCAGGGAAGCGAGTAAGAAGGGAGTTCCATTGTCGGGAAGTGCAATAGAAGAAGCTGTTGGAGTAGAAGAGGCAGATACATTTAACTGTTATTTATTTTTTTTTATTGTTGTTGAATTTTGTGGATTTTTTTTTTTTTTTTTTTTTTTTTTTTCAATTCAGTCATTAATTATTTACTGTTTGCAGTGTGGCAGCTGGTGACAATCAGTTGTATTTTCTTTTGTTGTTTTACAATATGTAAAATAGTTGATGGTTGGGCTACTGTTGTTTACCTTGTTATAACACAACAGGTCAAATAAAAGTGCTTACTGTTAATCTCTGTAGGGGAAAGGAAGGTCTTGTTTTGGCTGATCATGTGCAAGAGAAAGAAAGATCCTTCAAATGATCAAATTCAGGAATAAAAACTTTGTCAAACCAATTCAAATACAACAATTAATTTAATAGCAATTAGAAAAACAATGTTGACAATTCAGTGAATGAGAAAAAGTATTCTTTGAAAGGTTTGTAGGATGGAAAATCTTGGGAAATAAAATTTGGGAGACTAAATGTCCCTGTATGTATGTATGAAAATGTATAGGTGAGAGTGTGTGCATAACATATACAGGTGTGAAGATATGCATATATATTTATAGGTATGAAAAACTCACGACGTTCCTCTCTTTCAGAAAGCAATATCTCCAGAAAATTGGAAACAAAATGAATCCAAGCAGCATAGACAATGTGTTAAAATGTAGAGAAAAGCAAAAAAATCACAATAACATCATACAATCAAAACCTGGTCTCAAAAAAACCTTTCAATATCATTTCAACCTTCACCAAAGTAAAGAAGCCCACTGAAATAGAACATATACTAATATACATCTAATCAATTTAGTCCCCAAATATAATGAACCTACTGATGAGGAAATTAAGAAAGCTATTTAAAAACTCAAGAATAAAAAATTTAACATTGAAGCTAAACTTTTGAGAATAGCTAACTTTCTCCCACAATTCAATAACATATTTCTCAGTTTTATGAAAGAAGTCTGAATATGCACTATGGAAGCAAAAAGGTAGCCCTCAAGACCATGACACATACAGAGGTATCTCAGTTGGATCCATTATGGTGAAAGTATTATGACCATTATATTAACTAGGATCTTATCATTTTATGAAAGTCAACTACTCACAACCCAACTTGGTTTTTGTTTTATTATGGGATGCAATGAATGACACATATGTCATCAAACAATTCCAAGAAATTGCATACCTCTCTAATAGGAAATTTTATGCCTGCTATGCTGACCTTCCAGCAGTATGTAACCATATCAAAAGAGACTTCCTCTCCTCATGCATTGAAAGCAACTTTCAAAGCTCTGAATCCACTGAAGGCATCAAACTAATAGAGGAAGTGTATCAGTCCACAAATTCTTACATATCTGGCGAGCACCCCAATATGGAAACATTTCAAACCTCATCAGAAGAACGACAAAGAAGAAATGAGGGTCCTAGTCTATTAAATCTTTTCCTAGACTATGCCCTGCACATTTATAAGCTTAGATGTGAGGAGATGAGCACTAAGCGTTTCATACTACATTCCAAATGAATTTACCAATAAAAGAATGTGATCCTGCTTTCCCTCCTGAGGCCAATGTACTGATGATGAGGGTGGGTGGGGGGTGCTATGCTGATGACATAGGTATTCATAGGTGGGATAAAAATGATCTTGAACAGAAAATCAACATCCTCTATCAAGTGTTCCAAGAAAGAGGACTAGAGTTAAATTTTTCCAAAACAGAAACTATGATCTGGACTCGGAATGAAAGCAGTGATGGCACCTACGCTAAAACCATCATGAGAATCCAGAATATGGAATAAGCAAATATTAAACACTTCAAATACCTCAGCACATGAATCGGTTATAACAAATTTAGTATAGAAGATAAGAAAATTGAACATAGAATAGGCTGTGCTTGTGGTAGTTTTGCCCAACACCACCAGTTGCTACAAAACACAAATATTAACTTGAAAACTGTTCTTAAATAATCTAGTCTGATCAAAACTTTAATATGGACGTCATGCATGGTGCCAAACTCATTCAGAAATATCAAAACTCTCAGCTGTATATAACTACTTTCTAAGGTCAAGGATTAAAAATGGCTTTGAGTGTGTCAAGCCTGTTGCGCTTCAGGATGACCACGATTCTTTGACTGGTGCTATAGAATCATAAACGA
This sequence comes from Acanthosepion esculentum, assembly GCA_964036315.1. Classification (NCBI taxonomy): domain Eukaryota; kingdom Metazoa; phylum Mollusca; class Cephalopoda; order Sepiida; family Sepiidae; genus Acanthosepion; species Acanthosepion esculentum. The sequence continues at coordinate 75,217,682 of OZ038511.1, read as the reverse complement.
AGAACCGTAGCAAATTAGGGAAAGCACATGATTTGAAGACTTTCAGCTTAAATGGATATGTCATGTAACTAATGACATAATTAAGCAGTTGACATTTCATGCTATGTGCAACCATGGAATCTGCGCCCAAAGAGTGATGCCTCAGCTGCTGATGGTGGTGCAGCATCTGTTATGGCTGTACAGGCCCATATGGGAGTGGCAGTCTTGATTGCAATGAATGCATGTAAAGACACTGTCCCTCCTAATGTTGCATTGGTTTTGCGTCTAGCATGCTTCACCCCAGTGACAAGCCTTTGTTTCTCCTCTCCTCACTCCAGCCTTCAGGGTAAATCATGTCTTCAGCATGAGAAATCATTGGCGACATCTTCTCACCTCCCAGTGTCCATATCCATCGCCCTCATATCCCTTTTGCAGATGCCCTTCAAATGAGGATGAATTTTCTCTTGTGCCCTCTTGGCAGTGGCTAGTTCTCTGTACGGGAGGACATTTGGAACCCTTTTATCCAGCATACGGTGTACATATCCAAGCCAGTGGTGTCGACGCTGTTGGAGTAAGGTGTATAGGCTGGGTAACTGGGCATGGGTGATTTCAGACTACTTCAAGAGGCAAGGAAGAAAGTCCCCCATCAATAACTGAGTGATAATAAATTGAGAATTTTGTTTTCCTGATAAATTGTTCAGAGAAAGATTATGTAAATTTAAACTGGTTGCTTGATCAATGAGTACCAAATGTTTCCTTATAAGGAAACGGCTAATATTACCATTACCACTTTCATGGCTGATGTAGATGATTGTTTGAGCAAGTATTTTAATCTCTTATGTTGATATCTATGTGGCATGAATATCTGAGTGAGAATACTTTCTTCTGCATGATGTGAGTGAGTCTTTATGCGAGCAAGCAAGTGAATGCAATCTGTGTCCGAACTGCATGCTCTCAGTGAGTGGCTTTTAGTTCATTCTTTTTATAGGCTGGAAAAACAAAAGCTAAAATATATTTTTTTATCATGTTCCTATTGGAAGTGAAGGTCACATTGTGTGCTTAACATTAGTCATTGGTAACACCAAGTCTTTTCCCTACCATTATTGATTTCCAAATTATTTCCACTGCCTTGTGGATGATGAATTGATTTTCACCCTTTAACCTCATTCCCACAGATGAAACATTACCGACCTCTCTCTATTCTATCACTATTTTCATGATAGATGTTCGAGTGAACTACATTCCTTGCTTCCATTAGTTCAGACCTTTTTACCTAAGACCTGCCATGAATAATAGTGAAAGAAAAAAGATAAAATTGTACTAAATGTATTTCCCCACTTCATTTTTGTCTTGTTAGACTATTTGCTTTGTACTTGTGATCAAGTTTATTCACCTGACAGATGACAAATTGAGTGATGTCTTAACACTTAGACAGTTTTAAATACACTGAGAATCCCAATTGGTCAAAATTTATACAAAGGATTAAATAAAAGGATAATCTTGGAGTAGGAACAAATATTATTACAATTCTTGCAATCATGCAGAAGCTATGCTAGAATAATAGTTGAGAAACTATTGCTCTTAGCTGGGCCTATGGGAAAGAAAGTCTGATATCATGGAGGCCTGAAACTTTTTATGACCCCCAGAATAGTCATCAATGACGAAGCATTCTGGTGCACAATATACATGTATAGAATGAAGAATTATAAATATGGCTTCAAATTTTACACTTCCTACCATTACAGTTATGCATGAAAAAATATATTTTATTTCTTTTTATGACAATGTTTTTATTTGTTTAATTTTATCTTTCTTCCAGATAATATGGGACTTTTATTTCACATTTCCAAGCTTTTTCGGAAAAAATCTTTAAAGTATGAAGACCTTGGAAAGACGAAACTTGCTAGAGTACTAACTTTGCTTGACCTTACACTTTTGGGTATGTACTGATGTCTATATTTTGCCTTCTGTTACAAGATAGTTCCTTACAAAATGTAATGCATACTTACCCCCCCCCCCCCGCCATGCGTGCATGTGAGGAGCAAGAGGAGGAGCTGAAAAGTTCTTAGGTCCTCTCATGTCCCAGTATCTGACCAAAAATCAGTTTCATTATGGATATATAGGGTGCTGCAGAAATACCCCCCATTTAATAAAAAGACATTATCTAGATGAAGCTATTAATGCCTTGCCATTATGTCGGAGTTATTTCTGGGGGGTACAGCGTCAGATAGAAATACATTAGTAGCAATGGTGTCTTCTTGATATAATAACACCTTATTTCATGGATGGAACAGAATTGAAAGAAAAGGAATGACAAACATGCTTTGTTCTTGGAGTTTTATACTGCTAAGTTGTACACAGAATTATATATACATATCTACATGTCTCTCACACACAGTAACTATATCACATATCTACAACAGCGAGCAGTGTGGAAACAGAATCTTACTTGTAACTTAGTACAACGGTTTCACTGGGAACCTGGTGAGGCCTACTGTTATGGGCTAGGATCGTCTTCTCTGGGCTTTACATAGCAACTGCTCTTCGTCACTCTATCCTCTGATGTCATTCACCACCCATCACGTGACCCTCATGACTTCATCTTAATGAAAGGGGAATAAGCACCTTTTTTGTATCCCTACAGTTTAAAGGGACTGTCTACAGTTTTCAGGTAATTTTTTTTTTGTTAAGTTTCCAAGGTTTTAACTGGCTTCAGTCATTGTCAAAAAAAAAAAAAATTTCCAAATCTACTCTGTGTTACAGTCATGCAATATCATGTATTTACAGAATTACAAATCGTTCGAAGATGCAAATTCCGACACAGATTTTGAATTTCATCAAATTCCTTTTCTTTCTTAGTAATGACTGTAGCTAGTTGAATGCTCGGAACATTACAAAAAAAAAACATGAACTGTACATATTTAGTTTACATCTTTAACACTAAGATACTGAAAGTAATCTACCAGCAAGAAAAACTTACTAAAAAATAAACAGAACTAGTCTGAATTACTATTTGCTGCACTGATAGAACATGCACACACACACACAATATATATATATATATATATATATATATATATATATATATATATATATATATA
>OZ038511.1:75194602-75209602 GCA_964036315.1 Acanthosepion esculentum | reverse complement strand
TATATATATATATATATATATATATATATAGACAGTATTAGTGGTAAATATACATATGCAATTATATATACACATACATATATGTATAAAAATAATTCCAAGAGGATATGATCCAGGTAGAACTCGATGTCCAGGACAGAGTAAGGATATAATAAAAAGACTTAAACACTAATATTCCATGGTCATAATTTATTCCATTGGAATCGTAAGAACGATCCAATTCATCAGACCTACATATTCAAAAAGAAAACAGAAAAAACAACTCCGGGAAAAATTAGTGAGAGTGTGGGAGGACCTGAGATCTATATAGAGGGGTAACAGACGAGAGAGGCAGGGAGGTCCAAAGGTGGAGGGGGCATTAAAATTTAACAGAGAGAAGATTTAAAGAGGAGTTTCTGTGAGAAAGATATGCGTATTTTCAAACGTTCGAAGATATACCGGAAGAGTGTACATTTCTTGGCGACACACACACCCCATAGGCGATAAAATCTTATACTCCTGCCCAGACCCCTACAATGCATACATACACACACATCTATATCTATATATATATATATATATATATACATATACATCTGCACGCCTAGGCCAACCGATTTCAAAACCAATGCTAAATTCGCTATAATTGAGATAATGGAAAAGTTTAGGTAAGATAACATTAGAAAGATTTTAGGATTCCCTGAAGTTAAGTGGAGACGGCGCTCGGAAACATATTGTCTAGCTGGGCCAAGCCATAAACTTAACAATATAGATAGTTCTAATATATAACCCTATGTCTGTAAAAATACAATATGAATAAAGACAAAAGGAAAATTTATCTTTTGCAACAAGTATTTATAAATAGAAATAAAAATGACATTAGTTTGTTGGAATTTTAAAATTTAAGAATGCTGATAAATGTACATTAAAGTTACTGAAAGTCAAGGAAAATTAAGTCCATGAAAGGATGAAACAGCTAAGATAAGTTTTTCTTTTGTCTTTATTTATACAGGATAGACAACACTACATAGGCTGATGGTGAGTAATTTAATGACAAAATGGACGCAAGCTCTTGTGTTTTGTCCTTTTGGAAAAGTCAGTTTTATAATAGTTTTATCAATGAAGTTCTATATAAGTAATTCATCGAGTCTAGGAGAATCCTCAGCAGAATGCAGAAAGCACTGGACGGCTGTTTCGTCCTATTTTTGGGACTCTTCAGCAGTGCGCATCTATTATCAAGAATTGAACTTGGATCGTTACAATACAATGCAAGCGTCATACCCACTGGATCAATGGGTCTCAGAGACAAAGAGGTAACTAAATAGACTTGATTGAGTCTAGCGATATAATTAGTTATATATAATGTGTTTGTGGAGGAGATGATGAAATGTAACAAATGTCAGTGACAGTTCTGCATTGTGAAGCATTGAAGGTGCAGGGATACTTAACTTTAAAAAAAGATTGCCACTCACTATATCTCGATGCAGAATTTGTTGTATATTGTTACCTCACCTCCGTTTAAGTAAGACTATTGTCACATCTGGTTTAGATCTCCTGATATGTATCTAGAGATTTTTGACAATATCCCAAAAAGAATGTTATTGGTCCAGACCTGGCATCTCAAATTCAACCACTTTCTCGTCATCGTAATGTAGCATCCCTGTGCCTTTTCCATAAATATTTTCATGGCAATTGTTCTGCTGAGTGAGCAATATGAGACAGCTGAGGTCTTGTTAAATTTTTAAAAGTGGAACCTGTCGCACAACTTGATACGAAACAATTACTTTTGACCGATGGTTATCAGTAAGTGGTGTCAACTTCAAACTTCGACTGAACGTCAGAGAAGGAAGATAAATTACTTTTTTAGATGAAGATGACAAAGAAAATTGTTATCTATAAAACGGACCATCTCATGAAAAGAAACACAGAAGGAACGAAGCGGGTCTTGGAGAATGAACAGTGTAGACAGCCACTGAACTGTGCATCTCACTTATGCCTCATCTCTATTTAATTATAGCAGTACGTTACAACCCTATAATTAAATCTGGTTTCCTGCTAGAAATTGTTTTGTTCTTTACTCGTGGGTGACAATCTGGCTGAAGGGAAATTTTTAACCTGCAAGCGTTTGACTAGAAGAAACTGCAACCTGTCAATGGTCCTGGTATGTGGTCTGAGATGCAATGTATCATGAGTTTTCCTCTTTGGTACATTGACGTTCACAAATTTAAGCATAGTACTATATTGATAGCTAAGTTTTATCATTTTACTATTGAATTTGCTGAGTGTAAGCATAAGTTCTATTTTAAAAGTTTTTTTTTCTCTTGCAATTATCGCTTGTGGAAATCTCTTCCAGCTTGTTGCATTACTATCAACTACAATCTTCAAAAATTTAAATGCTATATCAACCATCGTCTTCTGTCTGCTTGAATCCTGTTATTTTTGTTGAACTTTCACCTACTAACATTGTAACATTTTCTCAGTTTCAGTCTCTATACGTAAGCCCTTGGGTCTTGGTGGCTTTATCACCTTCTTTGAGGTGAAACATTTAATATATAAAAATACATAGTAGCAACATTTTGTAATTCTATTTTAATTCTTTAATTTTATTCATTTTTTTTATAATTCATATCTTTTTAAAGATTTTTTTAAAAATCAAAATTTTTTTAAAAATCAAAATTTTTGTTTAATTTTATATGGAATTATCCCCCTTAGTTATATCTGAAACATGGAAAACAGTCATTTTCAGATAATTTAGATTTTTTTTTTAGATTTACTGGTCATAATTCATTGAACTGTATTATTTTATTTAGGAGTTGGTAGCACACTTGGAGCTGGTGCCTATGTTCTCTCTGGAAAAGTTGCTAGCCAAACAGCTGGACCGGCAATTGTAGTATCTTTTTTTATAGCAGCTGTTGTGTCTGTCCTTGCAGGTGAGTTAACTGTAGCTTGAGTATATTATATTATATATATATATATATATATATATATATATATATATATATATATAGTTAATAATGTATCACAACCCCACATGAAAACTAACTCCAATATATATCCACCCAAATTCTAACCACCCTCCATCTGTAATCAAACACGTACCATCTTCCAGTGAAGATATCTTTTATAAGCATAGTAAATTAAAAAATAGTGGCTATAAGTTCCTTGACATCAAATATATGAAACATAACAACAGTGATAGTAGGAATAAAACTAGGAACAGAAAAATCATTTGGTACACACATCCATTTAACCAAATGGTTAGTACTAAGTTAATGCAGAGGTTTCTCCATTTAACTGAGAAACACTTCCCCAGAAATAAACCACTTAGTAAGATTTTTAATAGAAATGCACTAAAACTAAGCTATAGTTGTACCGATAATCTTGAAAAAATTATTAAAAAACATAATAAAATTTTAAATCAATACAAAAACTTGAGTAATAATTGCCATTCAAAAGAAACAAATGCAGTTAATACTAACAAGTGTAATTGTAGAAATTCTAACAAATGTCTATTGCAAACACACATATCAAACAGACACTCTTGTTTACCTAAGCACTATTTCCACTATAGAAAATCCAACAGTTAAAAAATTTTATATTGGCACTACCAAAAATTCCTTTAAAACTAGGTGGTACCAACATGTATTATCTTTCTTCAATAAAACATGCAGAAATAGGACATCCCTTTCTAAATATTTTTGGAACTTAAAAGAAGTAAATAAAACCCCTATGGTAAATTGGGAAATACTAAAAAAACTAAAACTTGTAAATATTTAAATGAACCGTGCTTTTTATGTTTACATGAAAAATTAGAAATAATCAAATTTGCTGACAAAAAATCTCTATTAAATGGAGTGAATTAACTGTAAATTGCCAACACAGTTTATTTTTTATCTTAAAATATAGTTAAATTTTTTAAAATTACATATTACTATTTCTTCTAGCCATCACAAGATTTAAAAAAAATCTTGTGAGGTGAATTTAATTTCAACGAAATGTCTTTCAAATTGCCTGGAAATTTTCCCAATTTAAGCTTCGAACTATATATGGTTCTGATTTTATGATCATTTAATTCTGGATTTGAGCTAAATTTGATTATTTTCCTAATTTAGGAGCCATATTTAAACTGTGATATGTCAAGATTGAGACATTTTCAACCTTTGAAACTTTGTACATGCAACCTACTTCAAGGAAGTCATTATGAATAAATAAAGAAAGACTAGGTGTCCCAGTTGTTTTAAATGGGGGTCCTAAAAATGAGAAAAGCTTTGAAATACAAGTTCTTTTTTCATTTTGGCTTGTCATAACCACCTGTTTTGGGTAATTAAGCCAATTATAGACATTTGTGTCTTTTTCTCGGAATTTTCTTCATATAAGAACATTATTCTCAAAATAGACACAAATGTTTGTTATACTACCAAAATTCATACATTGAAAATATTTAAATCTGGATTTATTAATAATTGCATAGTGGCTTAAGAGTCAAATGGGTTGACTCCATGAAATCTAATGTGGGACCTTTTTTTTTTTTTTTTTTTTTCTCCAAAAAAAAATGATCTCAACAGGACCTGATAAAAGATGGTTTTAATTGTTAACAAAGTCATTTGCCTCTAAAACAGGCAATAAAGTAACCCTAAAATCTGGGACTAAGATTTTACATAGAAAAAAAAATACACAGTGGCTTTCTGCATAAATGAGTGAAAGTCCAATGTTGGATTAAAAGGGAAAAAAAATAAAATAAAGATTAAAGGTCAGCAGTGATGGCAATCTTTAAATTCAACCTAATTTGGCTTCACTCATGATCTCTCAAAAACCTGTTGTCAAAAGGTTTACAAAATAGTTTTCTGAAGTTTGAGTCAAGATGATTCCTGTTAACACTTGTCAGTTTATCAAGTCCTGACCTTTTCAAATACAAAGTCTCTTTAAGTCGACAATTATTCCTCTTAAGCTACCCTTAAAAGTAGTAGAACTCATAAAATTTATTAAAATAATTTTTTTTTTTTTTAATATAAAAATATTTTCCCACCTTAATCCAAATTTTGTTTCAATGCAACGCTTTCATATGACTCCATAGTGTCACAAAAAAACAAAAAAAATGTACTTTTTCCTTATTGGATTACAACAATGGGAAAAAAATACTCTTGAAAATTCCAGTTGTAAAATTACAAAATTTATACACTTTAACACTGATTCCTTTCTATTTTCAAAAAAATGATTTTAATTTTAAACAAATTTCAAAATGAAAATCTAATTGTAGCCAGAGTCTGTCTATATTTCTGAGATGAGGTATTATGTACAGTATTTACATTAGTCGGACTATTGTCCTCATCTTTGTCACCATATTTGTCACAACGTTTCGGCCGTTGTATGCTCCGGCCTTCTTCAGGTGGTTGGAATTTCGAACTGAACCCTTTATTTTGATCACTGGGGTAGACTGTTCTAATTCCACGTGCCATGTTTGATGGATGTCAGTTATCAGTTATCTCCTGCTAATTTTCCCTCTGAAAGTTCTCCACTGCCTTAACCGGGTATTGAACTCATACTCTTTGGGTCTGTCATTGGATCTAACCAACACCTTTATCCACTGTGCCATGTGTCCTCGAGGACACATGGCACAGTGAGGACATCCATTAAACTAGAACAGTCTACCCCAGTGTGCAAAATAAAGTGTTCAGTTCAAAATTCCAACCACCTGAAGAAGGCCGGAGCGTATAACAGCCGAAATGTTGTGACAAATATGGCGACAAAGATGAGGACAATAGTCCGACTAATGTAAATACTGTACATAATGGTAGCCAGTTTTAAATCTGCATAACTTTTTTTTTTTCACCTTTTTTAGAAAAGGTTAGTATTTTTAATTGTTTTCTCTGTCCATATGCACTAAGATAATTAATTTGCTTTTTTTAGATGGCTAATTATTTACATTATTCGAACTATTGTCCTCATCTTTGTCGCCATATTTATCACAACGTTTCGGCCGTTGTATGCTCTGGCCTTCTTCAGGTGGTTGGAATGTCGAACTGAACCCTTTATTTTGCACGCTCGGGTAGACTGTTCTAGTTTAATGGATGTCAGTTATCAGTTAATTCCCCTCTCCAAGTTCTCCACCACCTTAACCAGGTATTGAGCTCACACTCTTTGGGTCCTGTCACTGGATCTAACTAACGTCTTTATCCACTGTGCCATGTGTCCTTGAGAACATCTGTGTATGAATTTCTGGGTATGATAAACTTAATGTTTTCAGCAACTAATTTTTTTATCAGTGCTCATATTGCAATATTTGCTGTTATCATATCATATTTTTACCAGAGCTCATATTGCATTCCTTATTACTGGTTCCCATATTTTATTTATCTCTATGCTTGGTCGGCTCAGGAGATTTTTGTAGCCTAGCATATGTGCTGATTCCTTAAGTTTACAAATTTTCCAATGGTGTTCTTTGAACTTTGAGAGGGGAATTAACAGGAGATAACTGATAACTGACATCTATTAGACATGGCACATGGAACTAGAACAGTCTACCCCAGTAAGCAAAATAAAGGGTTCAGTTTGACATTCCAACCACCTGACAACGTACAACAGCCGAAATGTGATAAATATGGTGACAAAGATCAGAACAATAGTCCAAATGATGTAAATAGTGTACATAATACCTCATCTCAGAAATATAGACAGAGGCTAATTATTTTTATTTAAAAATATTCAATAACTTGCAAAAACTTAATTTCCAGAAATTAAATCTGTGATCTTGAAAACTTTTGTGTTTTTTTTTTCCATATGAGAAATGGTCTAGTAAAGTATTTAAAAATATTTCAAAATATGAAGCAAGTTGTAAATTTTTTTTTTTTATAGTTCATAATTTTTCTCTAAAAAAAATATAACATTTTTTGTAAATCTTTACATCAGTTTCTTCCTGAAAGTTTAAACAATTTTTATAATTTCTTCTCCAACTTTGACGATTCTTACTCCTCACAATTTAAAGTAAGATATAATAAAAGTCTTAAATTAACAGGGTTAACAAAGCAACAGCTTTTTGTAATTACTTTTTATTCATGTTTTTAATAATTCATATTTTAAAATTCTGATATTAAGGAATTTTAAATGAAGCATACTCAAATATTTTATAGACAGTTATCTCGCTTGATGACGATTTTTATATGCCGTTATCTCCAGTAATGAATAGAGATAAATACTCATATTTGAAATTCTGATCACTATTCATTTTCTTTGTACTTTAATCAAGGCCTGTGCTATGCAGAATTTGGTGCTCGTGTACCCCGGACAGGTTCTGCTTATGTCTACAGTTACATAACAATTGGAGAATTTGTTGCCTTTATCATTGGATGGAATCTTATCCTTGAATATGCCATTGGTATGACTTTTTTTTTTTTTTTTTTTTTTTTTTTAAATTTTATATAAAACATTGAATAATTCTTTATTTCAGTTTTTTTCTGGTACACATCTATCCAGTTGTTATTATTATCATCTATTTTCATAAATATTAGTGTTGGATTACACATTTAAATTTAATTGTTTACCCTGTGCAAGGCCCCAAGAGCCACTTGAGGTAGAGGGTTACATAGTAAGAGGCACAGCTTATGGGGAATATAATGGTTGATCGTAGGGTTGAGCAGGTTATTGATTGGAGAAGCATCCTCTTGGGAGTTGGTTCCACAAAGCAGTGGTTCATGGGAAGAAACTGCTTGAGCGGGACTTAATGGAATACGAAGGGAATGTCTGCGGCACTGTGGGTCTTAACCATAAAGGTTAGAACTGGTGGAACTAAGGAATATAGTTCATCTGAACAAATTTCATGGAAATAGCAATAGAGCAGCAGTGAAAAGCGTGGGATGTTTCATCTGTGGGAAAGGAGTTGCAGGGAGGAAAATAATTTATCACTCACAAGGGCGTGGAGACACTTTTTGGACTTTATCAAGACTGGAAAATGAAGAGTGGGAATCTTCTGCCCATATATGGCAACAGTTCTCCATTTTTGGCCTGATCTGCTCTTGTAAAGGTAGAAGATGTCAGGTACTTGCTGGAGCAGTAAAAGAAACCAACCCTTTTTCCAGCATCTTTAGTGATGGATGATGATGTTAGAGTGACCATTTGGTTTTTTCTGTTTATATGCAGCAGATTCACAAGACAGAATTAATGTGGCTATCTTTAGCAGAAAGAAAACAGGAATATCACCTGCCAAAAAAAATTTGGAGGTCATTTGAAGTGTCCTAATTATTTAAAATAGAAAAAAAAAGATTCATGATAGAATTTAAATTATACTTTAGAATTTAATAAAATTAAATCAATGTAAATGAAACTGTTCATTGAAAATTCAAAATATTTTAAAAAAACAAAATGAGTTGACCATAGTTATGATTATCGAGTCAATGTGAACAATCCTTTCCTTAGAAGCATAGTATATGCTTTGCCAGGGCTACATACAGTTTTGAATTCAGAGTTTTTCTACCTAAGGCTATTTACTCACTGCAATGAGATTTTAAAATTTCTATAAAAAAAATAACCACTGTTACAATTTTTCATTTTTAGGTTCCTACCTTTGAGAAATAGGCAATGCTGAATATAGCCCTTTATGTAGATATTTTCAGGAAATGTATGTAATATGGAAAAAAAAAAAGAAAGAAAAAAGTACATCAGGATTTGGCCTACACTGAGATAATGAACAAAAACAGAGCATGAACTACAAAGAAACATATACTGGGTTGATATATAATTAAATAATTTTATCTGGACTGAGTTTTATGGAGATATTTGTGTGTCCTATCTTTAGCCGGATTTCATTGTGAACCAAAATTATTTTTGGACAGATCATATTTTTATTTTCATAATAATGTAAGATTTAAAAAAAGAAAAAATTTTAGAATATATCTGAACAAGTTAAGATTGCAGTGATCTGGGAACCGTTCTCTTGGGAACTGGTTCCAAAAAGCAGCAGTTTGTGGGAAGAAGCTGCCCGAGTGGAACTGATATCTCACCAATGGCATATGAAGGGAATGAGGGTGGTTTGCTACAGTGTGCATGGCATGGCAGGTCTTAGCTGTGAAGGTTTGAACTGGTAGCACTAAGAAATATAGTTCATCAGAACACTTTCCATGGAAATAGTGATAGAGCAGCTAGTGGCTTGTGATGTTTTGTCTGTGAGAAAGGAGCTGGGGGGGAGGGGATAATATAATTCATCACCAACATCTATTGAGACTGGAAAGTGAAAACTGGATAGCTCCTGCCCATATAACACAGCAGTATTCCATTTTTGGCCTGATTTGGTTCTTGTAAAGGTAGAGGGTAGCAGGTAGAGTCGGGTACTTACTGGAGTGATAAAGGGAGCCAACCATTTTTCCAGTATCTTTAGTGATGGATTGTATGTTTGAGTTACACTTGAGGACTTGGTTGAGTTTAAGTGCCAATAGGTGTTCAGAACCATCCTGAAGAAACACCCTTTCATCATGCTAAGGTGAAAATTCAGGCAGTAAATCTCAATGGTGCGACAAAAGAGAAAGTCACTTACTGAGAAAAGGGGCTTGTGTGTTCTGTACAATATGCTGAAGACAAAATAACCAAAATAGAAACAAGTCAGCTGTTGTCATAAATGCATCTCAGAAATGCTAATATTGTGTTTCTTCTCTCACCTGTTGACCAATGAAAAAAATTGTTCCATCGATAAAAGGGGTTGGTGTTCTCAAATTGGGAAGTCATTTTATTTTTCTACTGTCTGTCGGTTTGTGTGTATTGGAATTTGTAACATTGGACTTGCGATTCGTGATTTCGACATTTCTTTCTGCCTGGATCTTTGAGTTTTTACTTGCGATTTGTTTATTTTGTTGTGGGCTGCTATATCAATTTTTGAACAAATTGGTGGCTCCTTTTAGAGCTCTGAAAAGTATCTGACTCCTCTTGTCATGTTTTATCATTACAAGAGTCAAAATAGACCAAAAAGTGGACTATTTCTAGTGTTTCTGGGCTGGAGCTGTCCACTTCTAACTTTCCAAGGTTTGTTAGTTCAAAATTATTTCTATGCTCTTGTAGGGAATGACTTCTTTTCTGCTTTATAGTTTCTTTTCCACAGATGTGCAACACTGCAAGCCTAAGGCTACTCTGCTGCTGTTTCCATTGCAAATGTTCATATAAACTCCACACTTTAATTTCATCAGTTCAAACCTTTACAGCCATGATGTCGATGCAGTTGAATCACCTATATTTCCTCTGGGTTCCATTTGTAAGGAAAAACTTCCACTCAGATTTTCCAGAGAACTGCTACTCGGTGGACAATCCCCCCCATGTAAACTGCTTTCTGGAACACTACAATCTTAATCTACTTCAAGTCAAGAGTCAGTTGTTACCTATTTTCCCTAACCTACAGGAGAGTGACTCGTGCCTTCTCAGGTTAACACTCTTGGTTGACATGAAGTGGAAAAACTACATTGAATCCATTGCTAGGTCAGCTGCTAATGGATGTTGGTTCACTGTGTCATGCCAGACAATTTTTGTCTTCAGAATCTGTCATGCATATCTATAAATCTGCCATTGGCCTAGGCTTAGAATATTGTTGCCACATATGATCTGGTGTTATTTATTTAGAGATTCTTGATAAAATCCAAAGAATCAGCAATATTTTTTCTCCTGACCAGGCATCTCGGCTTCAATCACTTTCTCACCACTGTAAAGTTGCTTCCCTGTGCCTTTTCTATAAATACTTTCATGATAATGAGCTCTTCCCGGTGGTACCTAGACTTCATGAATTTAAGCCCAGTAATAGATTGGTAACAAGGTCTCATCATTTTACAGTTGAAATGGCTAGATGTAACTGTAAGTTCTATGCTAACAGTTTCTTCTCTCACACTTCTTGCTTGTGGAACTCTCTTCCAACTCCAAAAATTTACATGCAATACCAGTCGTCATCTACTGTCTTCTGGATTATTCTTCTATTGTTCTTATAGTGGCATGTTAGGGGTCACCAGATTATAGTGGTGTGGGACTTTGGGGTTAAAACGAACAGTTCGTTAACCAATACCAAGAAGTTTTAATGATGGATAGCAATGATGAGGTAATTTTTAACAAAACAAAATAAGGAATTTACATGCTTGAAGTTGTGTCAGTCATTCATTTCAGGAAAATAAATCACATATTTTTAAAGACTGTAGTTTCAGTTGCCATGAAGAGGAAATGTTCAGTCGCCAGATGAAATCATCTGACATAAAATAACATTCAAGAATGTTTAAAATAAATTAAGAGAGTTCATTTTTCACATAAGGTTTCATTCCTATCTGCTCTCGCTCCGGATTTTTTGTGGCCCCCTTGCCTTGATCGACCCACTGTCTTTCTCTTTCTCCACATCCCCTCCCTTGCCACTCCTATCTGCTCTTCCTCCAACCCCCTCTTTAACCCCTTGCGTGATAGTGGCCTCCGGCCTTGCTTGGGGTGATATGATTAAAAAAAAAAAATTAAAAAAATATAGTTGTATACATTCAAAAGTAGATGAAGAGAGTTTGAAATACTGAGCTTTCTCGGATAGTTGAAATAAAATTCTTTGAAATTCTAAGTGCTTCATTAAGGCTGATAATATAATTGGCGATTAATTTGATACTGGCAAAAATCTGAATGCCAGATTAGTGAACAGAAATGAAACTTTTCACACGACTTTGGAAACTCTTGTCAATATAATTTTTCTCCTTATTTTATGTCAAAAGGGGTCGCACATAAGCTTGCTATTTTCTTTTCTTCCTTTTTCTAGGCTCAACAGCTAATTCCTTTGAAAACAACATTTTCATTGGTCCCCAAAAAATTTCACATAGGCTTTCAAATTTCTTTCCATCTTTTTCTTCAATCTTCCCGAATTTGAAGGGGAGTGGGTAAAAGGAGTCATTATTATTTTGTACTCATCACATTATTATTTCTTGATAATGTTTCTGTTTTTTTAATTCTTCCAACCCCCTTGTGTCTTGGTGGCATTAAAAAAAAAAGATGTACCTATACCCATTGTTTGTTGTCTCTCTTATTTAGGTACAGCAAGTGTTGCCCGTGCATGGTCTGCAAATTTTGATTCATTGGTTCAGTTCAAGATCAGCCATGCTTTAAATTCAACACTTCCTATGAACGTACCAAACTTGGCTGAATACCCTGATTTTTTTGCTTTGGGACTTACGCTACTTCTAACAGGTGAGAACCAACTTTATTTATCAAAAATGTTATGAGGTGATATTGTCAACTAGAAAGACCTATGAAAATTTAGCAATTTTCCTATTTTAATTTTCTGATGAATCTTAATTCTTCAGTTAATGACCGAATGGTGAGTTCTATGACGACGAAATATCCCTAGAAATACCCCTATCACATCGTTAAATATTTGATCTTAACAACTTTAACAAAATATTGCAATAAGAATCATAAATATGAATGCTGGTTGTTATTTTAAGAAGTGGGTACAAATGAAACGACATGACACAGCAATACAATATCTGGAGAAATTCCCCTATCACATCGTTAAATATTTGATCTTAACAACTTTAACAAAATATTGCAATAAGAATCATAAATATGAATGCTGGTTGTTATTTTAAGAAGTGGGTACAAATGAAACGACATGACACAGCAATACAATATCTGGAGAAATTCCCCTATCACATCGTTAAATATTTGATCTTAACAACTTTAACAAAATATTGCAATAAGAATCATAAATATGAATGCTGGTCGTTATTTTAAGAAGTGGGTACAAATGGAAAGATTTCACATTGACAAATTTTTCCATTTCACTGACACGGCCATTAAACGCATCTATCTTCCCTTCTTTCTTACTTTCTTTCACTGAAACTGAGTAGCATACATCTTTTGTTTTTCTACATAATTAATATGGAATAATTCATTATTTATGAGGCATTGGCAGGAGACATTAAACATTTCTGTCTTCCCTTTCTTTCTAGCCAAATTCCCATCTTGTAAACCATTTTCTTTGTCAGCTGTATTCAACTATTTTCTACGATCAATGTTTAAAAATAGCTTTGAAGGAGTCGAGTGAAGCCTGTGGATTTTTGTAAAGACCATCTTTCTTCGAACAGTTTACAATATAACAAATCACAAAGAAAGGACTAATGTCTACGTCAGCACTTTCATATGGATGTCACCCGCGGTGCCAGACCCGTTCAGAAATATCAAATCTGTTAATTGTATACAACCACTTTCTAAGAATAATAATAGTTTTAAAATAATTCACGGATAATGTTATTTATGGTAACTGGATTTTTGCTGATTATCTTACTTGGTTTCTGTAGTTTGATACTGCGCATCTGAAAAATGGTGTTTTTAGCCTGGTTTCCGTCATTTCTCAGCCCTTTTGACTAAGATCAAAGTGCTGTATCTGTTTTTATTAGCTTAATCTGATTCTTCTATCATTCTTTCATTTCCTCACTGAAATCAAGTAATGTCTTTCCCCCCTCTTTCAATGCGATCAAAATGGAATAGTCCATTATTTATAAGGTAT
Organism: Acanthosepion esculentum; assembly: GCA_964036315.1. Taxonomy (NCBI): domain Eukaryota; kingdom Metazoa; phylum Mollusca; class Cephalopoda; order Sepiida; family Sepiidae; genus Acanthosepion; species Acanthosepion esculentum. The sequence goes on along the minus strand of OZ038511.1, from coordinate 75,196,131 downwards.
TAGCAGGACATAATGGCCATGCTAACTAATGAACGGAAGAACAAGTACAATTATAATTGGATCACTACTCTCTGTTACTCTACTAGCAGAGCGGCCATGTTTACACTGTAACTGTAGTAAGAAAACTGGTAGACTTTGATCAAGTGACCACACTACATAAGCATGCAGGATCAGAAAGCAGTGTGGCAAACCTGAAGACATGCTGTGGTGAAAGTGTGAATAATTTTTGACTTACTGTTGTATTTCTGCTCTGGTTATGTTACAAAAACCATAGCATTGGCAAATAGACAAAATTTAGTTATCGATTCTAGTTTTGGTTGATTTTCCATCTGGTTATATACACATCTAAAGATCTGCTTTTAAAATGTCACTTTCTCATTGGCTCACAGTCTTATATCCTGGTTATAAAAGCTTTCTGAGTGGTTAGTTTAACTATGGCTTTGCAGTCTAGTGATTTTGAATATACATCTATTTTTAAAGATGATGAAATATTGGTCACCTTGTTATTATTTGTTTATTTTTATTTCTTATGTCCTGGCTGTGAAAGTCGGTTGGTCGAAATAAGTCTTTGTGGCCTGGCAATTCTTATTATACATCTATTTTTTTGAGATGGTGAAATTTTGGTCTCATTCTTATTTATTTTTTATTTGTTTATTTCTCTATCACTACAGATTGTAATGTGGGATTACCCCACCTTGTCTGCTAGGAAACTTCTCAATGCATGTGAGGTGACATTGTATAAAGAAGGATGAAAGAAAAGGATGTATACCTTCTCTCTCATCTCTCTTCAACTACAGAATGGCATAGTGACATGTTGGGTTTCTCCTCCATGGGGGGATTCTTTGTCTCTGAACCATGTGCCTCATCACATACTACACAATACTATCATTACACGATATTCTATAAAAAAAACATTCATATGGCTTCAATAATATCTCCACTTCCACTTATCACATAAATATATATCTCTCTCCAACACAAGAAAATATTCCAGTTCAAGAAAAGATAGAATGCCTCTATAGTTGATAACTCCTGTCACAAACCGGTAACCCAATACTAGGTACTTTGTAGATAAAAAGCTGAAAAATGTGTTTTAAATAATTTAAATGTTGCTCTTTTTTTAGTAAAATTGTGGTTTTATAAAAGAAAAAAAAATGATTTATTTAGCAAAAAAGTAAGAAAAAAACTCCTTTCCACCCACAGTTCAATGAGTGAATTTGATGGATGGTGGATTTTTATTTTACAAGTATTTATTAACAAAAGTAAAAATGTTGTTAGTTTTTCAAAATTGTTTAATTTAAGAGAGACTCATAAATATTCATCAGGTTGACTGAAAGGTCTCGGAAAATTATAGAGCAGGCTAAGTGACATAATTTAATGTCTAAAGTACAAAAGTGAGTAAATGTGTGTAAACAAAAAAAAAAATCAACAATATCATGGGCTATTTAATGCTGAAATATTTTGTTTGCATTTTTTTGAGTTTTTTTTTAATAGTTTCAGTGATACTTACTAATTAACCCATACCTGGG